>CM042011.1:115695464-116050464 GCA_023525715.1 Cichorium intybus | reverse complement strand
GTTGCAACCTATGGGTAAGCCAAGGAAAGTAGTAGGAATAATTTCCGTCTTACATCCTATAATCGCTGCCATCTCCTCCACTGTGTGCGCTTCACCTCCGATTCCAAACAATTTGCTTTTTTCCAGATTCACCCTTAGGCCCGCTGATTTTTGAAAACAGAATAGAATCCTCACGAGGTTGAGGACATTTTCAACTAACCATTCTCCGAAGAACATAGAGTTATCTGCAAAAAAGGAGTGGCTTAGTAATACACTATTATTTCCGACTGCAAAGCCACTATAAGCCTCGTTTTCTGTAGCTTTTTTGATTGCTGAATTCAGTCCTTCCATGATCAAGGTAAACAAAAAGGGGGCAATAGGGTCTCCCTGGCGCAGGCCTCTTTGGGGAGAAAATTCAGTAGACGGACTGCCATTAACAAGAACAGATGTAGTTCCTGATTTTAGACATTCTTTTATCCATAGTCTCCACCTTCTTCCAAACCCTTTCTGAAACAGCATCGAGTCGAGGTACTCCCAAGAGACGGAATCGTATGCCTTAGTTATGTCCGATTTGAATAAGAACAAACTCTTTTTTTTCTTTCTGGCCCAAGCAATGACTTCATTTGCAATTAAAGGCCAGTCAAGAATCTGTCGGTTTTTAATGAATGTCGATTGTGTTGTGTCAATAATTCGAGGGAGGACCAACTTCAGCCTATTACAAGTAATTTAGAAATAATCTTATATAAGCTAGATATCAAACTTATCGGACGAAATTCTAAAGCCTGCGTGGGGTTTGGCGTTTTTGGGGTGAGAGTGATAAAAGAAGCATTCACTCCCTTTGGAATTTTAGGATTCATAAGGAAATCATTCACCGCGTCAAGGAGCTCGTTCTTCATAATTTCCCAGTATCGTTTGTAGAACTCTATAGTAAAACCGTCTGGACCTGGGGATTTATTAAGCCCACAACTCCAAACTGCCTGTTTTAATTCAACTTTATCTGCCATTTTTTCGAGCTCTTTACTTTCATGGATTGTGAGCCTTGGGGTACTGCCTAACTCCTGACTCCAATTGCACTCGGGGTTCTTTTTGAATATGTTCTCGAAGTAATATTTGAAAACATCTTTGACTTTCATTGGCTCGACCTCCCACGAACCATTGATTTCAATACCTTTTATACTCCGAATCTTCTTTTTTTGTTGATATTCCTGTGGAAAAGGGTGGTGTTTTCGTTTCCTTCGAGGCACCAAATATTCTTATTCTTCTGCATGATGTCTTTGTTGTATCTCTTCTCCGCGTTTCTCAGATTGCTCACAATACCAATTCTTTCTTGAAGAAGCGCAATCGACTCCCCAACTTCCTCAAGGGACTTATCAATCTCTTCTAGGCGTTTAGTCCACTTCACAGTCTCTTCTGTTTCTTTTAAATCTCTATTCTTCTTCCAGACCTTAATTTTACTTTTCAGCCTCTTAAGTTTTAGCATAAGAGCAAAGATCTTTTTATGATTACCTGAATCAACCTGCTCACCCCATTCTTTTTTCACCAAGTCATCGAATCCATCCTCTTCCATCCAAGAGTTGTATAATTTAAACGGGATGTTGCCATAATTTCTCTTCTCTTATCTCAGGATTATCGGTTTGTGATCCGAGTAGAGTCTAACATCAGCAATAACTTCGGAATTAGGCCAAAAGGTATCGAACGTAGCATTCGTTAGGAATCTGTCCAATTTAGAGAGTTTGGACCCTCCTCCTTTAACCCAAGTAAACTTCGAACCTCCAATTCTGACGTCCGTTAAATTGTTTTGAATAATAAAATCTTTGAATTTTTTAGATGCCCTGCCATCTGTATTTGAACCCCGTCTCTCACTAACATCTCGCACATCAATGAAGTCACCGAACACTACCGCACCTCCGTTCCATCCTTCCAGTAAGTCTGAAAGGAAGTTCCAAAGTTCCTTTCTCATAGCTGGGTTTTGACTCGCATAAACGTTTATAAAGCAAATTTTGGCATTGTTGTCGATCCACCTGCCCGAAACGATCAAGCAATCTCCACGACTAATAACTTGCTCTTTAGAAAAGAGGTTTTTGTTCCACACACTGACTATACCACCACTACGCCCAATTCCATTAGAATAAGCAAAGTCAAAATCAAGACTACCCCAAAATCCTCTTAACAAGTAGCTCAGGTATATCGATTCTCTTTGTTTCTTGTGTGCCCATCACCGAAATTTTATATTTAGAAATCAAATTATTAAGCTAACTGATCTTAAATTCACCCTTTCCAAAACCATTCAAGTTGATTGCAAGGATATTCATTGGGACTTGACTGGACCTCCTTTCTTTGCCCTCGCACCTTGTTTCCTACCTGTGCCTTGACTACTTCTATTTAAAAAGCCACAAGCTTCTCCAATTTCAGCTAATCTCGAGGAAATTCCTGAATTTGAAGAAGCTTGTTCCGAGTTCACATCTCCAGGCGAAACGTGATTGATCGAAAAGTTTGCCAAGGAACCTCTTCTACTTTGACTTTGCGTAATTCTTGGAGAGACGTGAAACTTGGCTTCCATAAAGTCCTGATTTGACGAGGATAAACTCCCAATTTGATTGACTATGTTCCGGATTTCAACCATCTCCAGCTTTTCCTTTAAAGGCGTGTCTCTCGAGAGAATAGTCTTAAGAGATTCTGAACAGCTTTCCAACCCTTTTCTATTTTCTATAGAAATAATTTGGACAACGTTATCGAATATGGGATCAGTTAATTTCATATTAGGGTTGAAATTCTCATCGATTGGGCTGTGTTGGGCCGCTTCTTTGACTGGGCTGTTTTTAAACCTTCCAACCGCATCCATACCCGATTCACTACACTTACTCGACTCCAAATCAAGGCGGTGGTTCTTGTCAAGATTGCCCTCGATTTTTTCGCTTATCTTTTCCGCCTCCATGCCCTGCTTAGACGGCGTGACTTGATCGAAGATAACAGTTTCTTGATTACCGAGATTGAAATTTGAATTCGAAATTGACCCCTCGTCTTCCTCTTCATAGGGTCCTTCCGAATCCTCCTCCTCCGACGAACCACCGTCTTCCGACGATTCACCCATGAATTCATCATCCTCAGCGTACTCCTTGTCGTCAAAGTTTGAACATGGCGACTTTTCGCCAAAACCCATCAATTCGCCTTCCACTTCCTTCACCCTTACCACGAAATGGTTATTGTCAAAACAGATTGAAATCGATTCATTAATATGCTCAAGGTGCGAAGTTTTGATACATATCTTCCCAAACGACCAGTCCTTACTAGACTCGCTGCATGGGTCTGTTTTTATGACCTCTCCCTAAAGCCTACTGATTTTGATGACACTGTTTGGACTCCACGCTTGAATTGGAACACCTTCAACTTTCAGCCATGCGATTCTGTCTGAGATATAAAAGTCTTCCTCCCATCTTTTTAAAGACTCGAAACATGCCTTGATGTCAGCACTCGAAAGAATTTTATCCTACTCTTCTTTACTTTTTATGTCAGATAACACCCAAAGACCTCCCAGGAATTTCACCGAGTTCTCGCTAATACCTTCTGCTGCACATAGATTGTTGATAAATCCCAGGTTGCTAAGACATTTCACCTCTCCCACCAAACTCTCTTTTAACCTTTCTCTGGCCATGTTTGCGTCCTCCTCTTCTAGAATAACTGATCTCTTCTTGGAAGCTTCCTTTCTTTCTTCTGTCTTCTCAACAGATACTGATTTCTCCAAATTCTCTTCATCCTTTTCTTTGTTGCCTTTAACAACATCCACGAAAGACACATTGCTCCTTCTAACGAATTTATCCATATCAAAGCTTCTGTTCTCCTGTTTGATTGAGTTGCTAGAGTGCTCCTCTTCTCTAGCATATTCAGCTACTCTAGCAAATAACTTGAACTTTCCCAGCCAAAGTCTGTTAAGCATTTCTTCTTTTTTGCTGATGTCTTGTACCCTATTATATCTTGCGAATACAAAGCGTAGCCCGTGTTTATCCATTCTAGGACTGATGAACAAATCCACCAAGGTTCCCATCTTGGCTAATTCTTCTCGAATCTCCTCTCTTTTCCAAGTTCTTGGCAGATTTGATACGAAGTAAGTGGTTGCTTCATTGAACTTCCAGTTGATGGGCCATCTTTCTACCTGATCTCCTCCCTTCAAAGACCACCGGAAGACCAGCTGGCGAGAGGAATTCTTCTGCCGGAAATCGCCCCCTATATATATATATATATATATATATATATATATATATATATATATATATATATATATATATATATATATATATATATATATATATATATATATATATATATATATATATGTGTGTGTGTGTGTGTATGTATGTATGTATGTATGTATGTATGTATGTATGTATGTATATATATATATATATATATATATATAGAGAGAGAGAGCGAGCGAGGAAAGTTCAACACCGAACCAAAATAAAACAATAGACATCCAAATCAATTTATAAAAAACGAAATAAAAACCCACTTCATTTATTTATTTATTTATTAGAGCTTAGTTTTTATCGAAATAAAAAACAGAATATATCAAAATTCATAATTTTTTATTCTCTTTCAATAGACATCCATATCAATTTATAAAAAACGAAAAAAAGAAAAAATTTGTTCAGATTCACAAAAGCTAATCAATGTGAATCTAAACTATAACTAGTTTTTATAGAAGATTATTCACATGTGAATGATCATTCAAATTATTATATTTCAACAATTATTAATCATTCTATAATACATGATTTCCTAAGTATTTTGTAAAACTATTGAATTTGATCAAATTTAAGTATTAATTATATATGATTTACTAAGTATTTTGTAAAAATATTTCATTAGATCAAACTAAAGTATTAATTATATTTTTATTAGAAAGACAAAAATAAAATTTTATGATAGTCTTTATTAAATATACAAATACTTTATGTTATTGTAAAATATGGTTATGATAAAGCAATTAGTAAGCATTATAAAAAGAAATTTGAAAAGTTAATGGAAATATGAAAAGACATGGAAGTTTCAAATGAATGTGGTGCTTGGAAATATGCTTCTTATATAATATACTAGTCGAATGCCCGCGCGTTGCGCGGTATACAATTATGTAATTAAAATAATTATAAATATATGTTATTAAAGGTAAGTATTTTGTTTATATTAACATTAAAATAATAATTTTTATTTTAAGTTGATATAAGACATAGTAACTATTTTGAATTATATGATAATATAGGCATCTATTAAACTATTTAATCTTAATTTTCTTTACACATATCTTGCGTGTGAAAAAAATGAATATAATGTTCAATTTAGCGTTATTTTTAACTATATGTATGGTTAATTAATTAAAATAAACATATATTAGAACAAGATCGTTCCAATAACATTTACCCGCAGATTGCACGTGATTCAATTTAAATATAATACACATTTAGTATTATTTTTAACTATCGTTATAATCAATTAATTTAAAAATAACTTATTTGTCCAACTTTTTGATTTTGATCATTATGATTATTTTAAATATCTAACATTGTTTTTTGATTGTAAGGTAACAATATAATTTTAATTTAATGTTTCTTTTATCTATGATTATTGTTAGTTATATTTAAAGCCATCTTTTTAAAAAGTTTTTATGACTATAAAAATAGATTTAGAACAATGTTTTAACTAATTTGGCATTGCAATTTAGATTTTATATTTAAAAGGTTTTAATTTTTTAAAAAAATAGTCTTTGGATTTCTTTTATATTTAATTGAAAATTTGATTTGAGTTTCCTCATTAACATTATATTTAAAATAATAAATTAAGTATAATATATCAGTTATTCAAAAGTTGTGACATTAAAACGATGTTGGTTTACATATAACAACATATCTAAACTAATAAAGAAGTATATTATGTTAACATTCAAATAGTTAGCATTAGAAATGGAATAATAAAGTGGTTTAATATATTAAAAATCAACTTAATATAGTATAAGGTTAGTTATTTTTATATTTGTAACAAAATAAAAAATAAATTCAACTTCTATTTCGTATTTCTCAAGGAACAATACATAAATACATTCATTCATTGAACTCATAATATTCATCGTAGCTCTTATATAAAATGACATCTTCCAAAGTCGCGAACTTCTTTCTCGTTCCATACAAATACACGCACCCCCCAATGTAGAGTTTTATGTGTTCTCAAGTCGTAAGCCCCTTTCATGCTATTTGCTAAACTCTAAAGACATGTATGTGAACTATTCATATATGTACTAAACAATAGGTGTCATAAGTACCACTTAAGTATCATAAGTTATAAAACTCTTCAGTTGTAGTGATTATTAGATGAAAATTGAAGAGTTTTACTATTAAAATGTATTTTCATGTAATTAAGTTTGTTTTTCAAATTAATGTGGATTTAAGATATAAGTTAAAGAAACTCTTGAGTGGTAGATGTTAATTAGTTGAAAGTTGAACGGTTGATGGAGTTTCAAATGAATGTGGAGCAAGGAAATAATTTATCTTGAACCACAATAATTTGAATGACCTCTATTATATGAGTTATGTAGATATACATATAGATATATATTAATATGTCTAAACTAGATGAAGTTATTTTGAACTTTTTGATCATTACACAATTGAATTTACTGAGATTCACAAATGATTTGCATAAAATTCACATGTGATTGGTCAAAAATTATTGAAAAAATGGGATAGAATTGTCATTATATGTGAATGAATATATCTAAAACAATGCAGTTTAGTTTAGCTTCACAAGGTGAATTTGGACGAACATGAAGTATAAGAAAAACAAAAAATTTCGTACATCAATATGGATGTCTATTTATAGAGGATGAAAAATTATGAATTTGGTATAATTAGTTTTTTTTCGAAAAAAATAAGCATAAAAATTAAAAAAACATAAAAAACGAAGTGAGTTTTTTGCTATGATCCGCTACATGCGCGTCCAATTAAAAATTTACATCATTCTCTTTGGCCGTCGTTATTTTGCAATCTGACTGTATAATTGGTTATTTGTTTTTTTTTTGTTTAATTTTAGTTCTCTATTGAACCTAACCACACACATATATATATATATATATATATATATATATATATATATATATATATATATATATATATATATATATATATATATATATATATATATATATATATATATATATATATATATATATATATATATATATATATATATATATATATATATATAGGGATAGGATCAAATATATCCATACAAGTATTGTGTAACCTTGAAACTCAATCTGGACCACTCATTTAAAACCCATTCTTTTAAGAATGTACAAAATTTAGTTCATTCTTTTAAGAATGGTTAGAATTCATTATGTCAAAAACTTATTCTGTTAAGAATGTGTTTTTTTCATTGTTACGAGAATGAAATCTAATGGCCAGGATTTGGTTACAAGGTAACACAATAATTGTCATTCTTATTATAACCTAGCCTTATATATATATATATATATATATATATATATATATATATATATATATATATATATATATATATATATATATATATATATATATATATATATATATATATATATATATATATATATAAAACTTATTTATATATATATATATATATATATATATATATATATATATATATATATATATATATATATATATATATATATATATCTATAACTTATTTATTTAAATATTATTACTTTTCAAGGTTTGCATGAATCGAGAATAAAATAAAGGTTTATAATTTTTAAATATTTTGTTGTAACTTGTGTGTTGATAAAATCAAGGGTTAATGGCATATTTGACACTTAAGTTTTAGGTTTGTGCTCATTTGATCGCGTAACTTCATTTAAGTTATAAAAGGTCATTTAACTTGAAATTTTGTTCCGAAATGGACACTGTGACCTCCAATAATAGGTTGCCATATTTTTTTAGGCTATTTAAGTCACTGAACTTCTAGTTTTGGCTATATAAAAGGTCGTTAGACTTTTTCTAGGCTATAATTATTCACTAAACTTTATAAACTATGCCTCTTTATTTATATATATTTTTTCATAATTCATTTTTACAACTTTATTTTTATTTCGTTTTCATATGTTTTTTACATTTCGTTGTTATAACTTTTTATTTTTTTCTTTGCTTTTTACATGTTTTTTTTCACAATTCGCTTTTATAACTTGATTTTTTTTACTGCATTTTCATGTTTTATTCACAATATATTTTTATTACATTTCTTAGTTTGTTTTCATATTTTATCAAATACATGTTTACAGCTTTGTTTTTTATTTGCTTATATATATATATATATATATATATATATATATATATATATATATATATATATATATATATATATATATATATATATATATATATATATATATATATATATATATATATATATATATATATATATATATATTTATATATATATATATATATATATATATATATATATATATATATATATATATATTTGTTTGTTTTTATAACTTCATTTATTTAATTTGCCAATTAGGTGTCAAATAACCGAGTTTTAAAATTATTGATCTAAATGATAACATTAGAATTATCATTTTCTTATACATCCAATAACATTATTAGATGTGTAAGAAACTGATAATTGTAAAATTATTATTTAGATCAATAATTTTGTAATTTAGTTATTGACACCTGGCAAATTAAATAGATGTAATTATAGAAAAACAAACATATGCAAATAAACAATAAATAAAGCTGTAAAAATGTATTTAAAGAAAACATTAAAAATAACTAAAAAATGAAATAGAAAAAAAAAAATTTGAAAAAAAATGAAAAAGGTAAAAAATGAAGATATAAAAGCGAATTGTGAAAAAAATATAAAAACGAAGTAAAAAATTAAAGTTATAAAAACTAATTGTAATAAATATATGAAAGCGAAATAAAAACAAAATTGTAAAAACCAATTCTAAAAATTATATATAAAAGAATAGACATAGTTTAAAAGTTTAGTGACTAATTATAGTTCGAATCAAGTCCAATGAGATTTTATAGCCAAAACTAGAAGTTCAGTGACCTTAAATAGCCTAAAAGAATATGGTAACCTTTTGTTCAGGTCACACTGACCATTTTCGAACAAAATTTGCAACTTAAATGTCTTTTTATAACTTAAAAGAAATTAAGTAACCAAATAAGCACAAATTCAAAACTTAAGTGACAATCGTGATATTAACCCTAAAATCAATATTGTACGACTAACAAATAATGCGGAACAAATGAAATATTTCTTGTAGCATAAGCCAAACCCTAAAAGTAAACCAAAAAAAGCAATAAATTAAAGAAATTAAATGATGGAGTTGTCTGAAATCTGAACCCTATTCACGAGCAACCCATTTGCTCTCCATCTTCTTCTTCAAATGGTCACACTGTACTGGCCAGACACACTCACTTATTTCTTCTAACTGTTTGATTCCCCTGCTCTGCAACCCTCCGTAGCATTTACTCCCTCCTGCCCCTCTAGCTCTCTGCATATACATACATGAAAACATATTAATATACATATACATACATACATTCAAGTATTTAATATTTATGTATCATTAGTGTGCATGCAGGTATTCGAATAATGAAACCAATCCAGATAGAGCCTTATGCAGTTGAAAACATGATTTACTGGTTATTTGGATTATCATTTCATATACTTGAATGTATGTATGTATATGAACAATCTGGTATTTACATAAAGGAACATACGAAGGAGCTCTATTGTTAGTATTTTGATTACATAAAGGAACATTTGGCAATTTTGTTGAAGGGACAATAATAAATGTGGTGGTTCGATGGATGAAATTTTAATGAATAAGAGAGAGAGATTCCCGTAGCATTAATGAAAAAGGGATACAAGTTTGGTAGGACAGCGAGTATCACGATCATGGGCGATACGTTAATTTTGTTTTGTTGAGAGCCAGCCTTCCCCCACAGTTCTCTTTGTTCAAGCCTACCCATACCACCCTTTTCTTGGTGAAATTACATTTATATCCTGGGCTTTTGATCAGAGATAGTGACTTGGCTTTGTTTGGTAATGCCTTTTTGAAGAATTAAAAGTACGTTGGTCATTTAATGGTTTTTTAATATTTATTTAGAAGTCAATTTTTATATAGAAAATAAGAATGTAGGTATGCGATTTTTTTTTTCTGGATGGTGGTAAATAGAGTTATGACTTTGAAAGTAAATACTAAGAACTAAGAAAAATACCATAAATATATATACATATTTAGAAATTAGGTGTCTAATTTAGGAATTGGTTAGGATGTAAATGATAGATATTTTAGGTTACCGGTTATAGAAAAATGGAAAACTGCATCATCTAAGCTGTCCACATCAACCTGCATCAAGACTTATATGAGAGTTCAATCGCGAAATACTAGCGATATTTTGGAGGTGCGAGTGTTTAACCTCTAAACCTCCTCTATAGAATTTCCGGTCTCAAACACTAGACTCCCATCGCGAGCACAGTGACGGGTTATATGGTTAGATATCAAGGTCGCCTAGAAGAAGATGACAAGGCGTATGACTCTTCTTTTCCCAAATGTGTTTTTTGTTGACAATGATGTATTTTCATCATTAAAGGTCTATAATGACCGAAAATTATATATATGTAGTTAACTAATAATTGTCACATGATGATTTTTTAGTACAACCTTGATAGCTTTAGAAGATCTACTAGCTTGACTAACATGAATCCAGGAATATTTGGATTAACTAGTTACTATCCGTAACATGATCATGAGTTACACATATGTATATATAGTAACGTTATGTATTAAACATCGACCGACTTAAAATTTGACGAGGCCAAGATGGGTATGAGAAGTTACTCAGGATAAATTTAGAATCAGTTGACCGGGAACGGAGATAAATAAGACATTAAAAGCAAATTACTTCTTTTTTTACCATTAAATGATCCATTAATTAGAAAACAAGTAGCCGACGCTAGCCAGAAATACAAGAAAAATAGAGCTAATTATTGACTCTTGAGCCATATATCATCCTGATCTAAATATTTTACATTAACATGGAATTCAAGAAAACGAAATAGCAACAATAACATCAAAAAAGAGTCCTTTCTAGCTCATCTTGTCATCTTTGAAAATTATGTTGGCCAGAATTCCAAAAGCTCCAAGAAGTTGAAATGACAACCACATCAAACCATTTGTTTATGATAGCCATTAAAGATGAATCATCCGCCGAGTTGATAAAAAGACTCACATCCATAAATATTAGAAATGAAACTCCCCACCACTTACATACCTTTACCCATAACTGTTCCTCGATTGGACATGAAGTAAACAAGAAAGCCATCCTTTCATTATCCAAGTTTCAATTCGGTCGCAATTTTTATTTTTTTTTGAACGGCAATTTTATTCAAGAAAAACAGGCCAAGAAAGAGAGTAGGACCCGACAAATACAGATTATAAGTCTTAAGTTATTGTATTACAAATTTCAGTCACCAAAGGTGTCTTTCGCAAAGTTTTTGCCAGATTTTCAAAGTTTTTAGATCAATAATATCAATATAGCGAAGCAAACCAAAACAACCCGTTTCCCATAAATCCCTATGCTAAATATCTTCTTTCTCACACATAGTCGTATTCCTCAAACAATCCTCTAATTTATTACTGTGAATAAGTTCAAAAAAGCAAAAAGCAAAAGCAATTGAAATAATTCATGTGAGCCCCACATGAATAGTAATTAAAGTCAAAGCCAAATTGAGTTTAGCTTGCACGTGGAAATTAATTCGTCAACATTTCGGCGCCCACATTTTTTTTCAACAATCACGGCAAGGTTCGGCTATTCATCCCTATATATAGGGATGATTATATTGCAAACAGAACACACACAAAAAATATAGAGTGACATATATATATATATATATATATATATATATATATATATATATATATATATATATATATATATATATATATATATATATATATATATATATATATATATATATAGATATATTTTGTGAGGCTCTATGTATCAAAAGAAAAGGAGAGATATATTTTCAGTTCCAAATCTTCTAACCTCCTCATTTTTCTCATATAGTGATTATCATCGGTTGTGCCCGTGGTTTTTTCCCGTAAGGGTTTTTCCACGTTAAATCCTTGTGTCCACATTTATTTTCTTTTATCGTATTTTATTTTATTTTATTGTCGATATTATTATTATTATTCATAACAAGTGGTATCAGAGCCACGTTGTTTTCTATACTCATTCTCAATTTATTGAGTATTATATCGACATGGCTACTTTGAAATACGATATTCCATTGTTGGATCGAGATACAAGATTTTCATTATGGCAAGTAAAAATGCGAGCTGTATTGGCTCAGTTGGACCTTGATGATGCTTTGTTAGGCCGAGACAAAATGCCTACGTCTTGGTCAGATGAAGAAAAGGATCGTAAAGATCGTAAGGCTCTCTCTCATATCCATCTTCATTTATCTAACAATATTTTGCAGGAAGTTTTGAAAGAAACTACTGCAGCCTCTTTATGGCTAAAATTAGAACAAATTTGCATGACCAAAGATCTCACAACTAAGATGCACCTTAAACAAAAATTATTTTCGCTTAAGATGCAAGAAGGTGGATCATTGCTGGATCATCTTTCGACGTTTAAAGAGATCATCACTGATCTTGAAGCTATGGAGGTAAAATATGATGAAGAGGATTTGGGTTTAATTCTTTTATGTTCTTTGCCTAGTTCTTATTCAAACTTTAGAGATACCATATTATATAGTCGTGATACTTTAACACTTCAAGAAGTTTATTAAGCTTTGCATGCCAAAGAAAAGATGAAAGATATGGTATCCACTGAAGGTTCAAGTTCTAAAGGAGAAAGTCTGGCAGTTCGTGGCAGACCAACAGATAAGAATGATTCCAAAGGCAAGAACAAAATAAATTCTAGAAGCAAATCTAGATCCAGACGTTCCAAGTCATGCAACTATTGCAAAAAGGAAGGACATGATATCTCTGAATGTTACAAGTTGAAAAACAATGAGAAAAGAGCTTCTGATCAAAATGACAAACCAAATCAAGATGATGAAGGAAAAGCTATTTATGCTGCTGAAAATAATTCTAACGGTGATGTTCTTGTAGCTTTTGCAGGAATCCTAAAAACCAATGATGAATGGATTCTTGACTCAGCTTGTACTTTTCATATGAGTCCAAACAGAAGCTGGTTTACAAATTATCAACCTATAGAAGGCGGCTCCGTATTGATGGGTGATAATGCACCATATAAAGTCACTGGAATTGGTTCAATTCAAATCAAGATGTTTGATGGTGTTGTCAGAACTCTGTCTGATGTTCGACACGTTCCAGGTTTGAAAAGAAACCTTATTTCTTTAAGTACTCTTGACCTTAAAGGGTACAAATATTCCGGTGAAGGTGGAGTTTTAAAGGTTTCAAAAGGCGCTATGATTGTCATGAAAGCCGATATCAAATCAGCAAACCTGTATCATCTTCGGGGTACAATAGTAACAGGTAATTCAAATGTTACTTCAAATTCATCTTCTATTTCTGATACTACTAATCTATGGCATATACATCTTGGGCATATGAGTGAACTTGGTTTAACAGTATTAAGCAAAAGAGGATTGCTTAATGGCCAATGCGTTGGCAAACTGGAATTCTGTGAACACTGCATATTTGGCAAACACAAGAGGGTAAAATTTAACACCTCAGTACATACTACAAAAGGCATTTTGGAGTATATACATGCTGATTTATGGGGACCATCTCAAGAAGCATCACTAGGAGGTGCTCGTTATATGTTGACAATTATTGATGATTATTCAAGAAGAGTTTGGCCATATTTATTGAAGCTTAAATCTGAAGCATTCTCTGCATTCAAAGAATGGAAAGTCATGGTGGAAAACCAGACCGGTAAGAAGGTCAAAAAGCTTCGCACAGATAATGGTATGGAGTTTTGTTCAAATGAATTTAATTCATATTGTAAACTAGAAGGAATTGTTAGACACTACACCGTTTCTCACACACCTCAACAAAATGGTGTAGCTGAACGTATGAACAGAACCATTATTTCAAAGGCCCGTTGTATGTTATCTAACGCAGGATTATCTAAGCGTTTTTGGGCAGAAGCTGCTTCTACTGCATGTTATCTAATTAACATGTCACCTTCTATTCCACTTGATAAAAAGACTCCTATTGAGGTATGGTCTGGCTCCCCAGCAAACTATTCAGATTTAAGAATTTTTGGTTGCCCTGCTTATGCTCATGTTGATAATGGAAAATTAGAGCCTAGGGCAATTAAATGTATCTTTCTTGGTTATAAGTCTGGTGTGAAAGGATATAAGTTATGGTGTCCTGAAACTAAAAAGATCGTGATTAGTAGAAATGTAGTATTTAATGAATCAGCTATGCTACATAAAGATTCTTCTACTAATATTCCTGTTGAAAGTCAACAAAAGAAAAGTGTGCAGGTGGAGCAATCTGTTAACTCAAAACATACACCAGAAAAAGAGAACTCTATTGATCAAAATCAATCAGTTGAGCAAGAGTCTTCTACTCCTACTCCTACTCACCAACCACAACGTTCTATAGCAACTGATAGGCCTAGGAGGGTCATTCATCCTCCCAAGAGACTGATAAAAGAAGCAAATATTGTTGCTTATGCTTTAAACGTTGCCGAAGAAATTGAAGGTATCAAAGAACCTTCAACTTACACAGAAGCCATTACTTCAGAACAATGCAACAAATGGATAACTGCCATGCATGATGAAATGGAATCTCTTGAAAAGAATGGCACTTGGGAGTTGGTGAAATTACCAAAAGAAAAGAAGACTATCCGCTGCAAATGGATTTTCAAAAGAAAAGAAGGTATTACTCCTAATGAGGAAGCAAGATTTAAAGCAAGGTTAGTTGCTAAAGGCTATAGCCAAAATCCAGGCATTGATTTTACTGATGTCTTCTCTCCTGTTGTTAAGCATAGCTCAATTCGTACTTACTTAGTATTGTTGCCATACATAACTATGAGCTTGAGCAGTTAGATGTCAAAACTGCATTTTTACATGGTGAATTGGAGGAAGATATTTATATGGAGCAACCTGAAGGCTTCATTATCCCTGGAAAAGAGAACTTAGTATGTAGATTGAAGAAATCTCTTTATGGGTTAAAGCAATCCCCAAGGCAATGGTATAAGAGATTTGACTCTTTTATGCTATCTCAGAATTTTAAAAGATCAGATTATGATAGTTGTGTTTATTTTAAGTCAGTCAATGGTTCATCAATATATCTGCTTCTTTATGTTGATGATATGTTGATTGCTGCAAAAGATAAACTAGAGATAGCAAAACTGAAAGCACAACTAAGCAAAGAGTTTGAAATAACGGACTTAGGTCCAGCCAAGAAAATTCTTGGTATGGAAATTACTCGTAACAGACAGCATGGAAAACTATACCTAAGTCAAAAGAGGTATATTGAGAAAGTTCTTCAAAGATTCAACATGCATAAAGCCAAGCCAGTAAGTACTCCATTAGCTGCACATTTCAAACTGTCTTCAGCATATTGTCCAAAGACAGATGATGAAATTAACAACATGGCGAAAGTTCCGTATTCTAGTGCAGTTGGTTCTCTAATGTATGCCATGGTATGTTCTCGCCCTGATTTATCTCACGCTTTAAGTGTTGTTAGCAGATATATGGCTAACCCAGGAAAAGAGCATTGGAAAGCTGTTCAATGGATTCTTAGATATTTATGCGGTACTTCCAATGCATGTTTACAATTTGGAAGTTCTGGTAAAGGACTGGTGGGCTATGTAGATTCTGATTATGCTGGAGATTTGGACAAAAGAAGATCTTTGACAGGTTATGTCTTTACCATTGGTGGATGTGCTGTGAGTTGGAAGGCAAGTCTACAGACCACTGTTGCCTTATCCACAACTGAAGCAGAATATATGGCAATTTCTGAAGCTTGTAAGGAAGCTATTTGGTTAAGAAATTTATACGGTGAACTTTGTGGAGACACATCTCCCACAAAGATTTTTTGTGATAGTCAAAGTGCTATTTATCTCACAAAAGATCAAATGTTTCATGAGAGAACGAAACATATTGATGTACGTTATCACTTTATTCGAGATGTTATTTCCAAAGGTGATATTCAAGTTCATAAGATTAGCACTCATGACAATCCGGCGGATATGATGACGAAGCCGGTTCCAGCAACTAAGTTTGAGCTTTGCTCAAGCTTGGTTGGTATGACAATCTAATTCCAAGGATTGTCGGCACACGATGATTTTATAATGAGGAGTTCTACAAGAGGAAATTCGTCTCAAGGTGGAGTTGTTTGATTACTTATTGCTTTTAAAGTCAAGGTGGAGATTGTGAATAACTGACTTCAAAAAAGCAAAAAGCAAAAGCAATTGAAATAATTCATGTGGGCCCCATATGAATAGTAATTAAAATCAAAGCCAAATTGAGTTTAGCTTGCACGTGGATATTAATTTGTCAACATTTCGGCGCCCACATTTTCTTTCAACAATCAAGGCAAGGTTCGGCTATTCATCCCAATATATAGGGATGATTATATTGCAAACAGAACATACACAAAAACATAGAGTGACATATATATATATATATATATATATATATATATATATATATATATATATATATATATATATATATATATATATATATATATATATATATATACATATATATATTTTGTGAGGCTCTATGTATCAAAAGAAAAAGGAGAGATATATATTTTCAGTTCCAAATCTTGTAACCTCCTCATTTTTCTCATATAGTGATTATCATCGGTTGTTCCCGTGGTTTTTTCCCGTAAGGGTTTTTCCACGTTAAATCCTTGTGTACACATTTATTTTCTTTTATCGTATTTTATTTTATTTTATTGTCGATATTATTATTATTATTCATAACAATTACACTAAGAATTTTCACATACTATCTTAAATCTCGCCTCCTAGACCAATCAAAAGTACCATTATTAAGAAAACAGGTCAAACGTATGGCTTTTTCTATCACTAGCTCAAAAAGCCTAAGGAATCAGAGAGAAAACCAAACATCTTCATGCCATTTTCCATTCCAAAACATAGTATTAGGCCTTATTCCCAACCATACGAACCATGTATTTTTCCATATCTAACTTTTGATCCCCAATTGATTGATTACTCTAACCACAAATAACCAAGGACTTTCTCTTGGTCGATTATTACTTTCTACATGACTACTTTTACCCGGAATATGTGATCAATTAAACTCAAAGCATAGGCGAATCATTATAAAATCCCCTTCTCCACTTAGCTAACAACGAAAGATTGGTAGTAAAAAGGCCACCAATTCTGACACCATAGACTTCTATCAGACCTAAAATGTTCTGCCAAGAAAGAGACACTAACTTTATATCTTTAATTCCACTATTCCAAAAAAAGGTACAAGTCAAACTCACTAAAACCATAAAAACCGACCATGGGACGTGAAACATAGTAAAATAATAAATCTGTAGGCTTCCAAGAACAGTCTCGACTAAAACAGATCTCACTACCACGGATAGGAAATAGGTCTTTAATGACATACAAACTATGACATACTCTCGCTACAAGAAAATAGGCATTTAGTTACATACAAACTATGACATACACTAATTTTTTAACATACAAAAATGTATGTTGTAAAAAATGTAATTCATTTTGAAATCGGAAGGATTCAACACATATATAACCGTATGTCGTAAATCGGTGTCATCGTTTTATAACATTTACAACATGCAAAAATGTGTATCGTAATTTTGGTGTCTTAATAAAAAAACACGGGGCACTTATAAAATTTGTATGTCATCGTCAGGTGTCGCCTTTTATCTTATTATCCTGCTTATTATCCTTCTCTCTAATTTCTTGTTGAACCCTAAAAGAATCTACCAGACTAGCTAGGGTTCTGTGACTCCACGTGCTCATAGGTAGGCGATTTAGGGTTCTCGTTATCCTGTACTTGTGTTTTGCTTATAAGGCCTCATGAAAACAACGTTCTTGTGCCTTTTGAACTCACGGAACCGTTTATGAACTAATGAAGCTAGTATGCGTTTGAAGCACGATATCGCTAGGTAGATTATGCCAGGAAGTTAATTGGACACTGGTTCAACCATCCTTCTGTTTACTGAAGCCCTAGGTGTTAGTTCTATATGCCCAAGGATGATCATAAAATGATATTACTAATAATACATGATCCTATAGGGTCACACCAACAACAAGTTTGACACCAATTGATCATTTAGAACGTTAAATTTGATTTAACATCAAATGATACTAAACTTGCAATTTAATCTTGTAGGTTATTATTATTTGAGGTAAATAATAATAACTACAAAATTAAAGGTTGATTAGTAATTCATATGTGATGAATTAATTAAGTAACAATTAAATTGTTTAAATTGTTAAACGATTTAATTGATTTATAAGTAAGCCTTTTATTTAATTTAATTAGTAAATTAAATAATATATATATATATATATATATATATATATATATATATATATATAGTTATATATATATATATATATATATATATATATATATATATATATATATATATATATATATGTATATATATATATATATATATATATATATATATATAATTATACAATTAAGATTGTATATTTAGATGGTTTATTTATATATTTGATTATGGGTTAAATGTTATTCCATTAAAGAAATGAGAAGATGTATTATTTATAAACTTATAATTATCTAAGTTTTATAAATAATAACAACCCACTAGCACTTCATTAGTCATCATATAACTAGCCATATTGGAAGGAAAAGAATGCATTAAGAACTTAAAAGAAAAGGAAGATGCCTTGTGTCTTCTAGCTTTTGATTATAGAAATCAAATGGATCTTTCTTTTAAGCTAGTTGCATGTGCTTTTCTCTTGCCTTGGTGGGATATATGGTGGATGGTTTTGAGAGGGTTTGTGGGATTATTCTTGCTTCAAAAATCAGCCAAAGAAACTCTCTAAAAGCTCCCTTGATAGTTAGCAAAAATTGGTTTTTGGTTTCACAAGAAAAGGAGTTCTAACTTGCAAGTTGTGGAACTAGCATTCAAGGGTGTTCAAGCTTGTGGTGGATCAACTATAGAGGGATTATAATTTGATTCCTAGCTATCAAAATCATCCAAACCAAACCCAAGAACAAAGGTTATGATCTTGAACTTAATCTATGTTTGTTCTTCATCTTATCTCTACATGCATGTAGCATGATCCTCTTGAAAATGGAATTTGTGTTCATGATTTTATGCTTCCGTTGCAAACTCATGTTTTTGAAACTATTACATGAACCTTGATTTCCAACAATTGGTATCAGAGCCATGGCTATATTGCATGTTTAGATAATAAGTTTATTTGGATAAACTTGGTTTTTGGAAGCCATGAATGTTCATCTTCTTAAATGAAAGTTTCATGCATGGCTTCTTTGGCAACATGCAAGTATATTATCTATGATTTTATGTAACCAACTATATCTTATGTATGCATGCTTTTGGTTACATAAATTTGTTGCCTTAGAAAAACAAAGTGTTGGTTTTCTTATGATTTTATGTGATAAAATGGTGCATAAACAAGCCAAGGACCATATGATGCATGTTTTGTGTTTATATTCAATTTGGTTGTAATCTATTCTTTTATTCAAATGGTTTGTAATAATAATTAGTTATTTCCTTCTTGATATTCATTTTGTAATTGTTAGAATAGTTGTATTTTATTTCATTCACAAAATGTAACAAGAGAAGGAAGTAAGAAAAGATTGCACCCAACAGCAGCACTTTCTGAAGAGCTGCTGTCCAGATTTCAAAATTGTTTTGGAAGTGTTTTATAAATTCATATCTTGGTCATTTGGTGATATACTTGTTGGTAACTTTAATATCTAGTATATACATTAAGTTTCAACAAGTATTAGCATCAATATAGCCAAGAATGAATTGAAAAATGCAACAAAAACAACAAAAATTCCTTCCTGCTGCCCCTGATTTCGAAAATTTTGAGGGCTCCATAGAAAAATCACATGTCACTCAATGGTGTCAAGAAATGGTGGTTCAAGTGTCATTTGGTGTTATAAGAAGCTTGGCAAAATTGTAGCCAAATCGAAGATCATTTGGTTGAGTTTTTGTCACCCTTTTGTCCCTAGGTTTGGACTTGATATTTCATGTGTGGCTCACATGAAATATCAAACTAGTTGGCTTGTGTTTATGCACCCATGCATGCTTGTGATGTTTGAATGTTTTATTATGTTATGTTGTGGATGAAAATAAGATTTTGCATGCTAGACAACCTAGATAATTAAACATAATCATCAAGGAGTTTGTATTTTCAAAAGTTGACATTTAAAACATAAGATGTGATAAAATGGGTTTTATTAAAATGGGTTTTGTTTAAAACCTATTAAGTCAAGTTTTGAAAATGATTAAAACAAGAAATAAAATGGAGATTTTATAAACTCTTACAAACTCCAACCCTAAGTAATAATGGTAATTATTTAGGATTATAAATTGGTTCTAATATATGTGATCAAACTCAAACTTAATATTGGATATTAATTGTAATCTTGACCACAAACAAAGAATCAATAAAATGGAGATTTTATGATTTAGGAACCAATTAACAAAATAAGATTTAATGGTACCATGTTCATTGGATGCATGCAATCTACATGATACCATATGTTTTTCAAAATTAGAATTGTAAAACATTAAAATCCCTTATGAAATACGAATCAATGCCGTCCCTCTTAAAGACACTCATGTATCACTTGTATTTCCTTGTGGGATAAAGGATACCTAACCACTTGGAGTCTTCTTGTGATACAAGAAGTAGTTTTGCAATATTGATGGGATAAAGGACACCTAACCATTAATAGTTGTCAAAACTACACGTCCGTTTAAGTAGGATGATTCGTTTGGAAATCTCTTGTGATAAAGATCACCTAAGCATTAGAAATCCAAGGCATAGATGGGATCAAACATGCCAAACTTATAAATGTTATAATGGGATCCCATAACTCTAGAAATTATATTTGGATATAATTGGTAAACCGTTACCTACCTTGTTGATTCGAATAGGCGGGATAAAGGATACCTAACCACTTATTCGTGATGCAACTTGGATTCTAGACCTTAATTAATTAAAGTTTATGAAACAAGAAAGGGTATTAATTATTAAGGACTTAATATCATAATTTACTAAATAGAACCTTGTTAAAATTTTGTAGATGGCACCAAACAACACACACTCGGCTCCTAACAAAACCTCACTACGGTCTCTCCTTGAAGGAGAAAAACTTAACCATACCAACTTCTTGGATTGGCACCGTAGTGTGAGAATTGTTCTCAAACAAGAAAAGAAAGAATATGTTCTCAATGAACCACTTCCAGAAGAGCCCCCTGCCATTCCTAAGCCCGCACACGATGCATGGCTTAAAAAGATGGATGATTCCATCGATGCATCATGCCTTATGTTGGCAACCATGATTCCTGACCTTCAGAAGGATTTGGAGAATCATTCAGCATATGACATGATTCATCAACTAAAGGAAATGTTCCAACAACTTGCAAGAACGAAAAGGTTCGAAACTGTTCGGGCCTTCCATGCTTGCAAGATGGAGGATGGGCAGTCGGTAAGCTCTTATGTGCTCAAAATGAAGAGTCACATTGATCATTTGGCACGTCTTGGAGTTGTGATGCCCGAAGAGCTAGCAACGGATATGATCCTTAACTCCTTGACAAAGTCCTTTGATCCTTTTGTCATGAATTTTAACATGAATGGTTTAAACAAGACTATCCCGGAATTACATGGGATGCTAATTACCGGGGAAAAGAATATGCCTAAGAAAACCACTCAAGTTCTCATGATCAAGGAAGGTGGAACAAAGAGAACTAGACCAGAACACCCCACCAACTCCAAGGGCAAAGGGAAAGCAAAAGCTTTCAAAGGTAAGGGCAAGAAAGTTGTCCAACCTTCCCATCCGCCCAAGAAGAAGGCAAAGGTTGCCAAAGATGAAACATGCTTTGAATGTGGCAAAGCTGGGCATTGGAAGAGAAATTGCCCTACTTATCTTGCGGAGTTGAAGAAAAAGAAGGCCGGTGAAGGCACTTCAGGTATCTATGTGATAGACCTAGAACTTTATAATTTATCTCCTAACACATGGGTATTTGATACTGGTTGTGGAACTCACATATGTAATATGTTGCAGGGGTTCAAAAGGAGTAGGCAACTGAAGGCAAATGAGGTAGTACTTCGGGTTGGAAACAATGCAAGGGTTGCGGTGGATTCAATTGGAAGTTTTAATTTATTACTACCTAATGGTTTGTGTGTGACATTGTTGAATGTTTACTATGTTCCTAGCTTGACTAGGAATATTATTTCGGTTGCTAAATTAAGACAATGTGGATTTGATCTTTCCTTTAATAATGATGATATTTGTGTTTACAAAAATAATGTATTCTATTTTGAGGCTAGACCTTTAAATGGAATTTATGAAGTAAACCTTGATGAAAAGACTAACAATGGCTCTTTATACCACACTTTCACCAAGAAACCCAAATTTGATTTGAGTCAAACCTATCTATGGCATTGTCGCCTTGGGCATATAAACAAGAATCGCATATCCCAACTTCAAAAGAGTGGACTTTTGAAGGCAAATGAGAATGACTCATTTGATATATGTGAATCTTGTTTACATGGCAAGATGACTAAAGCTCCTTTCTCTGGAACCAATGAGAGAGCAAAGGACTTGTTAGGAATCATACATACGGATGTATGTGGTCCTTTCAAGCCAATGACTAGATATGGTGAAAGATATTTCATCACCTTCACTGACGACTTTAGTCGTTTTGGATATGTTTATTTAATTAAACATAAACATGAGGCGTTTGAAATGTTCAAAACGTTTCAAAGTGAAGTGGAAAATCAA
Source organism: Cichorium intybus (assembly GCA_023525715.1). NCBI lineage: Eukaryota > Viridiplantae > Streptophyta > Magnoliopsida > Asterales > Asteraceae > Cichorium > Cichorium intybus. Next base: position 116,027,469 of record CM042011.1, on the reverse strand, counting down.
CTCAACAAAACAATTAAAGTTCTTCGTTCTGATAGAGGAGGTGAGTACTTAAGTACAAACTTTATGGATCATCTTAAGACTTGTGGAATTGTTTCACAACTTACTCCACCTGGAACACCACAACATAATGGTGTGTCTGAGAGGCGGAACCGAACACTATTGGATATGGTTCGATCCATGATGAGTAGAAGTACTCTACCTTTATCATTTTGGGGTTATGCTTTACAAACAGCTGCTCGTCTCCTAAATATGGCACCTACTAAAAAGGTGGATAAAACGCCTTATGAGATATGGCATGGAAGGGTTCCATCTTTATCCTATCTCAAGGTATGGGGTTGTGAAGCTTATGTTAGACAAGAAGCTTCAAACAAATTAGAACCCCGTTCAACTAAATGTATCTTTGTAGGGTATCCGAAAGATTGTCTTGGATACTATTTCTACAATCCCATCGAGAATAAGATATTTATTTCTCGAAAAGCTGAATTCCTAGAAAACAAGTTTCTGACGGAAGAGGCTAGTGGGAGGTTTGTGGAACTTGAGGAACTTCAGGAACCACAACCTGATACACAAGAAGTTGAATCTAGCATTCAACAAGAAATTGTTGAACCTGAACAAACGGTTGATCAGGAACAAATTGTAACACAAGGTGTTCGCAAATCTGGTAGGGTTCGAATTGAACCAGAAAGGTATGGTTACCTTTTGATGGAAGAGGAATGTTATACGATAGATTCTGATGAACCCGTCAACTATCAGAGTGCAATATCAGATCCTGAATCTGACAAATGGCTTGAGGCCATGAACACTGAGATGCAATCCATGCACGATAATCAAGTTTGGAACTTGGTTAATCTTCCCACCAATTGTAAGACTGTTGGGAACAAATGGGTTTTCAAGAAGAAAATCGACGTGGATGGAAATGTTCACACTTTTAAGGCTAGACTTGTCGCTAAAGGATACTCACAGACTCATGGTATTGACTATGATGAGACCTTTTCTCCAGTGGCAATGATCAAGTCGATTAGGATACTTTTTGCCATAGCCGCGTACTATGATTATGAGATATGGCAAATGGATGTCAAGACCGCTTTCCTTAATGGATACTTATTGGAAGATGTCTATATGGATCAACCTGAAGGTTTTGTCGATCCCAAGCATCCAAACAAAGTGTGCAAGCTTAAAAGATCTATCTATAGATTAAAGCAAGTGTCTCGAACATGGAACATCCGTTTTGATGAAAAGATTACGAGTTTTGGATTCATCAAAAATGAGGATGACTCATGTGTTTACAAGAAAGCTAGTGGGAGCATTGTCATAATCCTAGTATTGTATGTAGATGACATACTTTTATTTGGAAATGACATCCCAACCTTAAAAGGTGTCAAAGCGTTCCTTGAGAGTTGTTTCTCAATGAAGGATCTAGGGGAAGCTGATTATGTATTAGGCATAAAGATCTATAGAGATAGATCTAAGAGACTTATTGGTCTTAGCCAAAGTGTATATATTGATAAAATCTTGAAAAGGTTCAAGATGCAAGACTCCAAAAGAGGATTCTTGCCAATGCCTCATGGCACCATCCTAAGCAAGTCTCAGTGCCCAAACACTAGGACTGAACTTGAAAGGATGAAACATGTCCCATATGCTTCGGCAATTGGGTCCATCATGTATGCCATGTTATGCACTAGGCCCGACGTCTCATGTGCCTTAAGTATGACTAGTAGGTATCAACAGAACCCAGGTGAAGCCCACTGGACTGCTGTAAAGAACATTCTTAAGTACTTGAGAAGAACTAAAGATATGTTCTTAGTTTACGGCGGTTTAGAAGAAAGCTTAAAGGTAAAGGGTTACACTGACGCAAGCTTCCAAACCGATAGGGATGATTCGAAATCTCAATCTGGGTATGTCTTTATTTTAAATGGAGGAGCCGTGTCTTGGAAGAGTTCCAAACAAGAAGTGATTGCACAATCCATTACAGAATCAGAATATGTTGCTGCTTCAGAAGCTGCTCAAGAAGCTGTCTGGATGAGAAAGTTCATAGAAGATCTAGGGGTTGTTCCTTCCATTCGGGACCCTATAGAAATCTTCTGTGACAATCTAGGTGCTATAGCTCAAGCAAAGGAACCTAGATTGCATCAAAAAACCAAACACATTCACCGAAGATATAACTACATTAGACATGAAGTTAAGAATGGTGAAATTAGTATTCACAAGGTTCATACAGATCAAAATTTGGCAGACCCATTCACGAAACCTTTACCCCAAACTAAGCATGAAAGTCATGCTAAGGGTATAGGACTCCGTTTTTCTAATGAATGGATTTGATTTGTGTTTAATGTTTTATGAATATGAACTTATGTAAACGACAAGAATTATGTAATATATGTGACGTGATGTTTCATTCATAATTATTGTGTTTTATTAACATGTTTAATCCTTGAATAATTTAGTTATTCTAAACGTCCATAGTCGATCATAGTTGTGGGAGCAATTATGAAGTAAGACTAATATGAATTGGATTGGTTGACTTTTATGGGTAAAAGTAGCAAAAGGTTGCAACCAAATTCATAGGTACTTGTCAGTGAACAAGTATTGGACTTGACCCGTTTCAAGATCACTCCATGGATCATCATCATAAGTAATTCTTGAATAAAGGTATTATCATTGTATCCTTTGACCTGAGATACATATTTGGAACTCAAGTGTAGAGTGTACTATGCTTTGATATGGTTTACTGTTGTTCTTGAAATACAGACAACCATAAAGGCCATACTCATGCATAGTACTAACTATATGAGGGGCGTATGTAGTCAAGACGGGATTTGTTCCTCTTATGTGTTGAGAGTTAGACATCTAAGGCGCCTGTTTGAAAGTTGAACATAAAATGAGAATGATTAAGATCCATGTCTCATGTTCAACATGATGTCTGTGACAAAGGGATAATTGATAGATAACCTTATACATCAATTAGAGCCTCGTGTTTTCTGAAGAATTGAATGTTGTTGAATGGCACAATGTCATGTGTTATTGGGGGCAGTGAAATGTTGCTAGACGTTTACCACTGTCGATATCATTCTATGATGCAACCTTGTGCAAGTGGGAGATTGTTAGTTCTATATGCCCAAGGATGATCATAAAATGATATTACTAATAATACATGATCCTATAGGGTCACACCAACAACAAGTTTGACACCAATTGATCATTTAGAACGTTAAATTTGATTTAACATCAAATGATACTAAACTTGCAATTTAATCTTGTAGGTTATTATTATTTGAGGTAAATAATAATAACTACAAAATTAAAGGTTGATTAGTAATTCATATGTGATGAATTAATTAAGTAACAATTAAATTGTTTAAATTGTTAAACGATTTAATTGATTTATAAGTAAGCCTTTTATTTAATTTAATTAGTAAATTAAATAATATATATATATATATATATATATATATATATATATATATATATATATTGCTATATATATATATATATATATATATATATATATATATATATATATATATATATATATATATATATATATATATATATATATATATGTATATATATATATAATTATACAATTAAGATTGTATATTTAGATGGTTTATTTATATATTTGATTATGGGTTAAATGTTATTCCATTAAAGAAATGAGAAGATGTATTATTTATAAACTTATAATTATCTAAGTTTTATAAATAATAACAACCCACTAGCACTTCATTAGTCATCATATAACTAGCCATATTGGAAGGAAAAGAATGCATTAAGAACTTAAAAGAAAAGGAAGATGCCTTGTGTCTTCTAGCTTTTGATTATAGAAATCAAATGGATCTTTCTTTTAAGCTAGTTGCATGTGCTTTTCTCTTGCCTTGGTGGGATATATGGTGGATGGTTTTGAGAGGGTTTGTGGGATTATTCTTGCTTCAAAAATCAGCCAAAGAAACTCTCTAAAAGCTCCCTTGATAGTTAGCAAAAATTGGTTTTTGGTTTCACAAGAAAAGGAGTTCTAACTTGCAAGTTGTGGAACTAGCATTCAAGGGTGTTCAAGCTTGTGGTGGATCAACTATAGAGGGATTATAATTTGATTCCTAGCTATCAAAATCATCCAAACCAAACCCAAGAACAAAGGTTATGATCTTGAACTTAATCTATGTTTGTTCTTCATCTTATCTCTACATGCATGTAGCATGATCCTCTTGAAAATGGAATTTGTGTTCATGATTTTATGCTTCCGTTGCAAACTCATGTTTTTGAAACTATTACATGAACCTTGATTTCCAACACTAGGTTCAACTATTTAGTAATTTAGTGGTTTTGTAGAACTTCGAGTGAAATTTAAAATCCATTTAAGGATATGTTCAATTATTATGTATTTGTTCGAATATTGAAAGTAAATGTGATTGTAACTCCCATATTTATTTTGCATTTATAAGCTAAGGTTTAAAAAATATTTCATCACTATAAGTCATAAATATCAAAATATGGTCCTACAACCACATTTGGTTAACAAATTAATTGTCACGGGTATTACAAATTGATAACAAAACAAAACCATAATAAGCAATTATGATTAAAGCATAAGATAAGGAGTCTTGTAAATTCCATTCCATCTAATCATCATCCAAAAGCACATCTAGCATATCATCTTAACCATTATACTTTCGAGCCAAACGTGAGATACATGACATAAAAATGAAATACATAAGACTAAAGCGTCTCGTGAACTACATGGATTTAAGACACAAAAGCATTAACCATTTTAAAGTTCATTTACACACCATTTTAAAGTTCATTTACACATTTTTAGTTCAATTCTTGTTCATTGAAATCATTTACGTAATGCATAAGTTCATATATTACAATGCTATATTGTGCAATGTATGACTTCCAAGCACACATGTTTTAGGGAGTTCATACCCCTATTCCTAAATACGCCGAGTCCTTATCATTTAGGCACACTACTAGAAAAATGACTTTTCATGACTTACGAACAATGACATACATCTTTTTATGACAAACAAAAGTGTCAGTCATTAAAAGTATGTCATCTTTTGTAAAATTTTGAAAATCTATGACTAACAAAAATGTAAGTCGTAAAAAAAACGTCATCTTTTATTAAAAAATAAATACGCGTGTCTGTTTTTACATTTTCCCTCTAGTATACCCCAAAAATTTTGAAAGCACTTTCATTCCCCCCTCTCGTATTCCCCAAAAATTTTGAAACCATTTGATTAATCCCCCTTATCGTTCACCCCATCCAAAAAAAACCCTAGATCGTCTTTTTTTTTTCTCTCTACCGATCCAACGAACATCTTCATCATCTCCAAGCCACCATCGTCGGTCGATTTGGGGGAGGAACACCGGTTAGAGTCAATTTTCGGTTGGTTTATACGGGATGCAACCATGGTTAATGTTCTTAATCTTTATTCACCTGTCTCCTCTAAGAAAAAGAACCGATCCTCTCTTATGTTTGATCGTCGATCCTCAAAGGTGTCCATGATTCCAGTATTGGAAAAATGGTCACGACGGATCTATAAACGAGTCAGTAAACCGATCGCATCTTCTATGTAATTTCACCAGGTCACCATAGGTCTCCACGACGGATCTGATTTAGTTGGTATCTCGGAATCATAAGCTTTGACAAAGGTCCAATTCGGCAGAATGATGGCGGAATCATAAGGTCTGTAGCAGAACTATGGCGGAATAATAAGGTATGATTCAGTGGCGTACTCTCTGTCTCTCAAACAAAGGTATTGACTATTTGACTCTTGACTATTGAAACCTATAGCAAGTCAATTGGCTAAACAAAATCAAGAACGTTTAATGGATCAATCCAGGTATTATTTACAATGCTAAAATTGAAAATCTTTTTGTGATCAAACATCTTTTTATTTATTTATTTCTAAATCTTGTATCATTGTGTGTTAGGTTTCATAAATCAGGTAATAGTTCTTTAAATGTGGAAGGTCAAGCAGAAAAAAGACAAAAGCTCGAGGGAGGCCTCTTGTGTAAGGTCAGAAATACCCTTTTATCAATGTGAAAATGTGATACAACATTTCTGCAAAACTGTTCCTAGACCACCTGATCTTGCAACAGCTCATGGGTTCAAAGCACTTCCACTCAATAGAAAAGTTCATATTAAAAATATTAGGAATTTCACCTGAAGACAACCGAGAGGGTTGCACAAAACACTGCTGCAGTTCCATCAACTTCATCATGTTTCAGCAACTTGAAGGTTTTTCATTTAACCTAGAAAATATATCATATTTTGAAAATTTTTAATAACTTATTCATTAAAAATATAAATGTTTCAGGTACCCCAAAAGCCTAGATTTTCCTGCGTGACAGAAGTTAAACAAGAGGATTGTGAAACATATCAAGATTGGTTAAGTTATATAGTTTTGGCTTATTAGTTTGTTAGTTTTAGAATTAGTTTTGGTTACACATAGTTGATCATTTGATGTATGAGTCGGATGTTGTACATATCTTAAGCTTGAAGATTTTTCATAATATCAATGTATTACTTTGATTTTCCATTGGAATGGATATTTGTATTTGACATAGTTTATTTGTGAAATAAATTTTTTTTTATGTAAGATGTTTTATTTTGTATTATGAGAATTTTAAAAAGTATCAAAAAATTGCGACATACAAATGGTCAGTCGTAAATGTATGTCATAAACGTATGTCATAATTGTCAGTCAAAAATGTATGTCATAAATTTATGACAGACAAATGTCTGTCATCTTTCATTTATGACTGGGCTTTCAATGACAGACATTTGTCTGTCATCTATACCCTTTAATGACTGACAATGTCAGTCATTAAAGGCTTTTTTTTCTAGTAGTGGCAGTTCATACACTAGTTCTTGGAATACGTCGAGTCTTAGCATTTGGGGAGTTCATATCCATCTTATCATTTGGGGAGGTAATATCCCTATTCCTGAAATGCGTCGACTCCTATCATTTAGGTAGTTCACACCTCTATTACCAGAATACGTCGAGTCGTAGCATTTTGGGAGTTTATACCCTATTCCCAGATACGCCAAGTCCTACCATTTTGGGAGTTGATACCACTATTGCTAAAATACGCCATGTCGTAGGCAACCTATTTCCACTATCCCTTAATTGAGATGTGTATCTAGACATACTATCAAACGAATACAATCACATTCTATGTATGCATGATTACCATTTTTCTTTTATGCAAGCCAATCGCATAAGTTTAATGTAACACCTGGTTTCTCATACAAAGTATACCCAAAAATTCTCAAACAATAACACATCAAAATAGGCATACTTGTACTCAAACCACGGAAACAAGATGTTATCAATATATTTAATTACACAAAAGGTCATTACAAAACTAACCAGGCATTACAAATAAAATCTAGCACGACTAATGGACAGGCTCTAAGTTGTCCATCTCTCTTTATCACATGCCTTCTTCTATCACTTCTACAGATACCTGCACAACAACATACAACTCAAGTGTAAGCTTATAAAAAGCTTAGTGCATAATCTCTAACTTTCTTCACAAGTCTCTTAATCATTATGCATTATCATCATCACTCTTGCTAATCTCTTTAGCAATTATACATTTATCTCCTCTCTATCTTTGAAACCTGCAATCACATTAGCTATACAAACACCAGCTAGATGTTAGCAAATTTCAACTCATCAGTAAGTACCACACTCGGTACTTCTCACAAACTCAATCATAGTCACTTATATATACTCAATTCAGAACCAACTATACGCCAGCTCAATAGCCCTCATGGCTAAATAAATCGACTCAAAACTCTTTGATGGGACTACACTAGCATCTACTCGGTTTATACAATCAATATGTATGTTCAACTAAATTATTGTTATTTACATATAAGAATTCTCTCCACAATCGGATTGCAATAATATCAACATAACATATATATATATATATATATATATATATATATATATATATATATATATATATATATATATATATATATATATATATATATATATATATATATATATATATATATATATATATATATATATATATATATATATATATATATATATATATATATATATATATATATGTTGGATTAGGTGTCTAAGCCATGACTAATAATTTGTATTTACCTAATTGATAGTAGCAAAGTCCATTTGGGTTGCCCTCATGGCTAGAGGTTTAGCAGAAAATCCAGGAGAGAGAAAGATTGATTTATTATATGATTAATAAATCAATAGAAATAAAATAAATAGTTTATTAATATATTATGGTGATAATATATTAATTAGAAACTATATTAATTAATTAGAAATTAATCTGGAATTAATTGGAATTAATTTGGTGATTAATTTGATTAATTAAAGGTGCAGGGGCTGAATTGTAATTATTCAATAGTTGAGTAAGTGACAATTATGGTAGTTTAAGTGGGCAACGAAATTATGGAGGGATTATCCATAATTTCGATTATTATATGTTAGGATAAATAGATTTGAATTGATACATAAAGGTTTATCTTATTTGAATTCAAAAAGGTTTATCTCTAAAGGCTTATCTGGTGGCCACTTGGAAACTATAAATAGAGACCCCTAGGCACCATAAAAGCCATGACTTTTTCCTCTCTTCCCTCTCTCTAGAACTTTCGAAAACCCTAGTTTTGGGTGTGACTTCATTTGAGGCAAGGCACTTGTGTTGCTTAGCTTGCAAGAAACAACTAAAAGGTTAGTTTTCTGATTTTATTCTTTAGTAATTTTTTTGTGGCCTTTTAGGAAATATGTATATGTTCAATAGTAGAAAACATAGATCCTCATAGGTTGCATGTGAACTTAGGGTTTTAGTTCATAGATTTGTATAAAACCCTTCAGTGATATCAGAGCATTTTGGTTGTTTTCTTGTTGAATTGCTATAATTGTCTTCCTAAAAATTAGGGTTTAATGCTTATAAACCCTAATTTTCCATATCGATTTTAGGGTTAGGGTTTTGGAAACCCTAGCCCCTTCCCTCTATGATTTTCAATTTTCTCATCAGGGTTTTAGAAGGCTTTCTATTTTTGGTAACTTTAATTATTTAAATGGATAACCTTAAACCCATTATTTGTTAATTTCGAAAATTAGGGGGTTTAAGATAGGTTTAAATTAATTTGATTAATTTGTGATACCTATATAATTTTAATTAATTTAATTAATTGTTTAATTAAAAGATAATTAATGGTTTAATTTAATTTTAAATTTAATAGTTTTAATTAATTTAATTAATTGTTTAATAAAACTAAGAATATTTTAAAAAGTCTAAAATATTTGGATTTAATTAATTAAATTAATTGTTTAATTAAAAGATGAATTAAATCTTTTAAAGGTTTAATTTAATTTTAAATTTAATAGTTTAAATTTCCAATAAATTAAAAGATAAACCAGGAATATTTTAAAAGGTTTAAAATACATCTTATATATTATAATTACAAGTTAATATTATATGTATAAGATAATTGGCCAGTCAAATCAATAGTAGGCCTCATTCACGAAGCTGGTCTATAAGGAGGGTATAAGGAAACTGCCTATAAAATGGCGGTTGAATGGGTGTCCACTCTCACCCACCGCTCTCTTGATCAGTGGAGGGTCGTTAGCCGAACGGGTTTGATAGGACAACTTAATCTCATTAAAAGTATAATGTTATTAATGAAAGTACTAGAACAACTTTATAAAATCCCAAATCTAGTTACTTAAGGAAAATGTGAAAAGATGCTAACCCATGAAATTGCACATTACACTTTATGAGACATTAGTTGAGCGTGTATGGTTAACCGGCACACTAATAGGGGCTCATAAAGAGTGGTAATGGGTTTCTCATGATTTATCATTATTGATGGAGCGTGTGTGGTTAACCGGCACATCAATTAGAGATGATAAATGACATTGAGGTTACAGAGCATATTTGCATGGTTATTCACATCTAGTTTGTGATCCTCAGCATCCCAGTCACAAACAGTGGAGCATATCCGAGATTAAACATGCCATTGAACAGTTCAATGAATTTCAACAGATCTAGGAATTTCATTAGACTGAAATTGATAAATGTTTATCTACCTTAATTACCATTATGTTGTGATTACGGCATCCCTCTTCACACCTTAGTTGGGGTATTTTGGATCCTAGCCTCATTAAATAATATATTGGGTAATTGTTTAAAAAGGATTAAAATTAAAATAATTCAAATTTTATAGATGTCTAAAGATAGTGTCAATTCTCCTCCTTCTCCTCCTTCACCCATTTCTGAGAGTCTCATAAAGCATCTGTTCAATATGGTAAGGCTGACTGGCCTTGGCTATGTGATATGGCTTTGCAATTAGAGAATGATTCTTAGTTTTGCTGGCAAACCATATCTGACTAAGTGTCCACTCCTTGTTCTACCAAAGAATGGCATCGCACAGTAGCTTGTGATGAGCATGACCCCTTGACTATTAAGTCAAAGGAAGTTTGTTGCCTCATGCTATTTATCATTGACCCCGAGTTCCGCAGGGATTTAGAATTCTTGGGGTCAGATAAGTTAGCACAGCTGGTTGAGGAAAGGTTTCGAGAACTGGTTGAAAAAGGAACGAACTAGGATATTCAAAGAGCTTGAAGTTGCAAGCTAGAAGGAAGTAGCACCAGTTTGCATGTTCTCATGATTGAGGGATACATGGGCAAACTGTATAAAATTTGGTCACCCCTTCTGATCGGGAGTTAAGCATTAGCTCGACTCGCTGATCTGTTCATCCAGATGAACAGAAAGGGTAACCAGATTAAGAAAATCATGGAAATGCATTCAATGTCGAATCTGTATGAGTCGTTCACGGAGAATCATAGTTCCATTGATTCAGCTGCTTCATGATTGAGTCCAGTATTAAGGCGCATCAAGAAATGATCCAGATCGTCTGGACCGATTCTTTGATGTATCAAACTGGGAATCCACAAGGTGGGACACAATCACAGAAAGATTGCAAAAATGCTCCAAAGCCGAACGGTTTGGCAACTCAGGAATATCTTAAAACTCAGAACTCCTGATCCTTAATTCCTTAATACAGGATGTGTTTATCACATTTGCTCTGTATGCAAGGACTAGGTAGGATGCGGGATTTTGTTGCAAAGGAGCACATTCAGATTGGATCTGAAGCTCGTGCAGTTTTGAAGTTTAGATAGATATTAAAATATTGTTATTAGCCTTTAGATGCATTTTGACATTGTCTATCACATATTACATTGTTCAAGGATTTTTGATTTTTAATAAAATTGTCAATTTTCTTTTAACACCTGTTGTCTGAAATGTCCTTGAAATGTTATATGAATGTGTTGAATGTATGATTAGTAATAACTTGAATGTTGATGCCTCCAAAATGTTTGGATTCAAGAATTATGTCATTTATTATTGTTAATACAAATGTTATAAGAATCAATTCAACCAAATGTCCAGTTGGACAGGACTTTGGAATCATTTGACTTAAAGTCACTTGATGAATTGAGTTCTTAATGTGTCAAGAAACGAATCAAGCAAAGGTCCAGTTGGACAGGACTTTAGAATCATCTGACTTAGAGTCAGATGATGATTAAATTCTTTATAAAGCACATGTGGCACGAAATGAATCACCCAAAGATCTAGAGAATAGGATTTTGGAATCAGTTGACTTAGAGTCAACTGAAGATTGCAAGTCTTGAATAAAGTTAACAAAGTCATAAGTTTACATAGATATGTAAAAGACATTCAGAGTAAGAGCAACGGACACACCTGTTGCTGTGTATTGCTCGAATCTTAATATAGAACACAATTGTTTGTACTTCACGATATTTATCATTCGGTATGACGAATATGACTTTGCTTATCGGGATAAGGGATTAAATTGAAACCTTGAACAGTTCAAGGACTTCAAAGGAAGTACAAGTTCCACAGAACCTGAGCGATAACATTAAAATGTTTCACAGTTCATTCTCTTCCAAGAACATTAATAGTTATAGTGTGTCTTAGGGAAGATAATGGAGCATTGGTCGAAACAGTTCGATCCTCGATGTATGAGATACATTAGTTTCCAATAAGTTGAATACTATGCCATTCAGTCCATATAAACCATATTCCGACCACATCCTAGACTAAGTAGGTCTTGCAGACACTGTTTGAAATGTAAAGCTGGGATTATCCCACTTATACATAGGAAGTCCAGGGTCTTGTGGTGTTCATCCGAACCTCATGACTAGCCTGAACATGATCAGCATTGTCATTTCATTAGCTATCCCACTGTAACTGTAAAAGAAGAGCTCTTTCAGAAAGAACTCATGGTCTAAGGAAACAGTGGGAGTTGGGACAGTCTTGAATGAGTTTAGGATTAGCCAAATGAAAGAACCTTTAGTTATCACTAGGCTTGGAGCAGAAATCAGATTTTTGTTTTACAACTGACATAATCTCCTCTTGACCAGTAGTATTGATCACCATCATAAGTAGTTATGATCGGGGTGACATACCGATTGGTGGTAAAACACTATAGTTGGTGCGGATTTACAATCCGACTACTTGGAAGCATTGGTGAGCCCAGTTGCTGCCAAACAAGAGAACCTTAGGGCGAGACACGGTCTATGTGATTGATTGATTTTTACAGCTGGCCTAAAAACCAGTGGGAGTAACTGAATCATCAAAAGAAAGCGACATGGACAGACACATACCTTCAGAACATCTGGTTGAGTGAGACGATACTCAGAGTCAAGTAATTGATTCCGGGAACAGCACTCTCAATAGAAGATGAAATCCGAAAGGAAACTGCATGGCACATTGTGAATCGTTAGTGGATCACGTGTGGATCACCGGCACACTAATAGGGACTCACAAAGAGTGTCCCAGTACAAAGGTACATGAGCCCGGGATTACCCCATGGGCATCTCGCAAGATAGAATATTCAGATTCTCAAAAATATGCCAAAGGATTGGATTTTTGAGAAAGGGCTGAAAGATTTCCATTAAGATGTCAGAAGGTTTGGAATCTCAAAATGTGCCAAAAGTCCTGGATTTTGTGAATAGTCCATAATCGTGTCAAAGCCAGTGGGAGTGTCGCTGTTATCTACTATCTCCATATGGGGGTTACATACTGTTTCTAGGAAATGTCTCTTTTCATTACAAAGTGTAATGACTTGGTGTTAAGAGACGGATCGCTATGAAAGACTTAATAGAAATACGACATACTCAGGTGGTTGTAAAAGTCTGTGAGACAGATCCAGACTCTGCCAAGATGATCTTGATGAGATTCAAGATGCATAAACCCAGGAAAGGGTTTGTTATCATTGCAAAGGTGATGACTTGGCATGAAAGAAATAAAGAAGGTGCAACATACTCACGTAATTCACAATCATCTATTGGATAGATGAAATCGCCAGCATAGACCTAGCCATTGTAAGCATGACCTTGATAAGATTCAAGATGCATGAGAAGAGTCTCCGAAAGGAAATAGTTTTTCGAAAATCATGACACAAGGATTACAAATAATCTTTGGATTCTGAAAGGGTTTGGAATAAGATTGGATCGGGTTCCACAAGTTTCTTGGATCGATCATAATGTCATGAACATGTCATGATGACTTGATGCTTAGGGCATAGTAAGTTGGATTCAGGACATTGTCTGGCTGGGAATACTGGATGGATTGTTTGAACTCAAGTGAGAATTCATTGGGAAATGATTGGGGTGAGAGTGATAGGGCTAATTTGAAAGATTTTCCAAAGTGGTAATTATTAACGTCAGGACATGATGTTAAAGGACTTCATGGTTAAAGAATCTCGTTGGTATTCTGATGGAGCGCGTGTGGTTCACCAACACATCATAACACCTCGAAATAGTCTTAGGGTGCAGTCAAGTAGACTAAAGACCCCAAAACCATAGGAAGTCACATTACACATTACCAGGATGGAGTTATGAGAGAAATTGACAGGATAACATATTGAGATGTTATCGGATGAGCATCCGATTGGATCATCAGCAATAAAGTGTATAAGTATAAGATATTTTGGATACATAGAAAGAGTGTAAGATTCATAAAGACATAGCTATAAAATTAGAATTGAAAGTTTAAAAGAAATCTTGAAACCGATAATAGTTTATGACAATATCCGACTTGGTGATTACCTTATGGAGACTTGGTAATAAGCAGGAGTAGCTGCCAGTCAGATCTTTATGTTTTGCTTTCGCATGTTTTACTTCCCGAATAATTTAATTATTCAGAAAGGTCCACAGTCGTTCATACTTTGGGAAGTAAGTATTGAATCAAGACTGTCATGAATTGGTTTGTAGACTGTCTAAGGAGTTAGACGTAGCAATAGGATTGCTACAACATTCATGAGTACTTAGAAATAGAGACTTGAGTATTGGATAAACCCACGCTCAATAGATTGCTTCATGGATTATATCACAAGCAATGTCGAGACGATAATATCTTATGATCTTGAAGTAGAGAGATATGAATTATAATTTACAAGGAAGTTGTTCACTGATAATACGAAAACGCATACGTAACTCGATGTTATAAAACGTGTTTTTGTGAGTAATGTGACTGGTAAAAGATATAAGCATATGAGTCGAAGCTTATTCGTTCCTTGACCCTGATGGGAAACAGATATCTGTAGGCCTCTCGATGATTTTGAAGTTGACTAAAGTGCTGGCTAGCTTGGAGTAAATTCATGTGTTCAATTAAAAATTCTAAAGTCATAAGCAGAATCGGAAGTCGGGAAACAGAGTATCGGACAGAGATTGATCTTAATCCATGTCTCGTGTCTGAAAATATCTTGTTGGACGAAGGATCATATGATCACTTATCTATGGACAGAACTGACTAGGTCAGAGTTCGGCAGCAGTTTCTAGGAAGCTACAGTTTGCTGATTAATTAGAGGTTAAATTAGTAATTATAGTCATAGACTTATCCAAGTGGGAGACTGTTAGATTAGGTGTCTAAGCCATGACTAATAATTTGTATTTACCTAATTGATAGTAGCAAAGTCCATTTGAGTTGCCCTCATGGCTAGAGGTTTAGCAGAAAATCCAGGAGAGAGAAAGATTGATTTATTATATGATTAATAACTCAATAGAAATAAAATAAATATTTTATTAATATATTATGGTGATAATATATTAATTAATTAGAAATTAATCTGGAATTAATTGGAATTAATTTGGTGATTAATTTGATTAATTAAAGGTGTAGGGGCTGAATTGTAATTATTCAATAGTTGAGTAAGTGACAATTATGGTAGTTTAAGTGGGCAACGGAATTATGGAGGGATTATCCATAATTTCGATTATTATATGTTAGGATAAATAGATTTGAATTGATAGATAAAGGTTTATCTTATTTGAATTCAAAAAGGTTTATCTCTAAAGGCTTATCTGGTGGCCACTTGGAAACTATAAATAGAGACCCCTAGGCACCATAAAAGCCACGACTTTTTCCTCTCTTCCCTTTCTCTGGAACTTTCGAAAACCCTAGTTTTGGGTGGGATTTCATTTGAAGCAAGGCACTTGCGTTGCTTAGCTTGCAAGAAACAACTAAAAGGTTAGTTTTCTGATTTTATTCTTTAGTATTTTTTCTTGTGGCCTTTTAGGAAATATTTATATGTTCAATAGTAGAAAACATAGATCCTCATAGGTTGGATGTGAACTTAGGGTTTTAGTTCATAGATTTGCATAAAACCCTTCAATATATATATATATATATATATATATATATATATATATATATATATTCTCAACCTATAACAAGGTAAAACTTTACTCAAGTACTAGATAGTACTCACCTGATATCGCCTTGTATGTGAAATCCCCAAATTACGCGTATCGGACTCCTGTCCACTAGACTTGGCTGTATCACAACAGCCTAAATCAATTCTCAAGCATCCACAATCATCTCAATAATATCTAACTCAAAAGATGTAGTAATTGAAAGATGAAAAAGGATTATAATTGGTAAATAACAACTCTATATTTGTCGTAATTTCACACGCCTAGGTCATCACGCGGTCAAAAATAGAAAATAAAACCTCACCCGCAAACTGGTATATTAGCAGCAATAGTCGATCCGTGGGAGTTTCGTGGTCAAGATATAGTGTCAGAATGACCAACTACAGCGTCACGCTATAGTCGGCGGTGTTTCTTTCACTTCCCAAAAACCAATAAAATCAAATACCCAAAACTAAAACAAGCATTAACTAAACTAAACTACTCCAAACTTAAAACCAAACTTACTTACTGTTTCCAAAAAAATCAGAAGCAATAAACAAACCAAACCATCCAAAATAACATTCAAACATAAACAATACCGAAAACACGCAATTTAACTCGAACCGGATGATTATATTGAACTTAAACCAAATCCAGAAGCCAATAGTTACTGACTCCGAAAATATTCCAAACTAAACTTGTTCCCACTGATTCTACAATCCAGAATCGAAGGAATCAAGCTAGAACTAAAACTAAGAAATACTAAAATAAATGAGAAAACATAAAAATACCAATTTAAGCTACTGAAATACGAAACTCTGAGTCAAAGAAGCCTAGGCTACACCTTTTGGGTCGTTCTTCGCTCCTGAAATTTGACCTAGGCACCTCTATTTATAGTTGTAAAATCCAGCTAAACGCGTCGTGCAGGACATTAAACCGCGGCGCGTCTTATCCATTATCCCCGTATTTCGCACTTTGAATTTCAATTCACCGCCTGATCTTTGACTTCACAGGACGCGCGTGTCTTCTATTCGCGACACGCGTACGTATTCGACTGAAAAGGTGTTTATCCATAACTTCTTTCATTTTGTCCATGTTTATCCATAACTTCTTTCATTTTGTCCATGTTTTGTCTATGTTTAGGGCCTAACAACGACTAAAATACTTAATATTGATAGGCGTTGTCAAACACCCCACACTTGTGCCTTGCTTGTTCCCAAGCAAGGGAGTTTTTAACAAATTATAATTAAGACTCAAATATTTTTGAATGCTTTTAGTTTCAAAGTATATTGTTTCAAAAGTTAGATTGAAAATGATTTTTATGAAAAATGACTAGAATACCCTTTGGAATTCACGACTTTCTAAAGAACACTTAATTACAAATTTTCAGTATGCACAGGCAAACGTACTCATTCAGATTCTAAAGGCCGTTAAAGAAATGTCCATGACTTTCCATGTTGTCCGTGTAACGAGCTTTCAGAAATAGTATCCCAGACTAGACGATCTTAGGTAGTAAGGTGCATAAGTGCCCTTTCGGAGGCACCCGTTTCAGACCTACCGACTCAAACAACAAAGGCCACTAATTGACGTTTTCCTTCCTAAATTCCAATCCTAAAATATTCCAAATCTAAAATTTTTCCAACTCCTAAAACTCAACTTATTTGACTAAACAATAGCATACTACAACTAAACAGTATCTATTGAAAAATACCAATGCTATAACATTCAAAAGCTATTCGTTTCAAAATTACAACTTCTTAAAAATTTTGAAAAATTGCTAAATTTTTTGAAAATTACTCGTTTTCTGCAAAAATTTCAAAAAAATTAACTCTTTCGACCGTACACCACACACTTAAAACCGTACAATGTTCCCGTTGTACATAAAAATATTTCAGAATAAGGGAGAAAGAGTTACCCCTTTAGACGGTAGACTGCTTGTTGGAACTAACTGTCACAGGCTAAATGCGTACATCATGATTCAGATTCCCGGAGTTTTGGCGCAACAGTGAACACGCCGGTGAAATAGCAAGTGTAGGGGTATAATGACCCCACACTTTCTTGAAACAACTCCCCAGTAGATTTCCCATTGGTACTTACATGCAAACACTCACAAACAAATTAAATGCAAAAAGAACAAACAAAAATATAAAAATTAAAACTATACAACATAAAATGAGCTATGGAGTACCGCGGCACGTGGGTGTGATGCGCACGTCGCGGTAATTACGTAACTGTTAGGTCTACGTGATGTTGGAAATGACCGCGGCGCGTTCCGGAGTGTTACCACGTCGCGATAATTTCAGATTTTCAAGCCAATTTTAAACATCCAATTAAACTCATTTCAAACATATTACCTAAATTTTACTCCTTTTTATTAATGTCTTACGACTTATTTAATACCTAAAAACATTATTTGCTATGTTTATCAAGCGAATAGCATAAATCCTAAAAATTCAAAAAATACTAAAAATAATTACAAAACCCTTTTAATTGTGAGCCATATCGTCATCTTCCCTTTCATTTGGCTCCACTTCCTCCACCTCTTCTGGATCTTCTTCTGGTTCCTCCTCAGCTTCCTCATCTTCAATCAACCGAGGTTGATCTCGGGTCGCATCACATTTGAAGTCTTCGATGTACTTCCTTATACAATCCGCTACCCACAGGACTTGATTCTAAATATTCTGGGAGTAGCGGATCGTCTCCTGGATGTCTACAGACAAGGCATTGTATTCGAATCTTTGGTCCTTCATACTTTGATGGATAGACTTCATCTCATTTGCTAAGAACCGCAAATCCGGATTCGCGGGCTTGGTGCATGCCGAGATACAGTCCGATGCTCGGGGTCGTTTCTTTGATGTTGATGGCTCGTGACGGAGGACCGGAAACAGTGAACGGCAGACTGACATAACGCCATCATCGATGTATACGACCTCCCTCGAAGTCGTGGTCGGCGGACTAAACGGGACCACAGGAATCACCATCAATGGGCGGATATTGGCTGGTGTAAGCAACCCATTGGAACGCGCGAGGTGCGTGACAAAATGGCCTCCTCCGACAGCTATAAAGTCCAAAGGAGAGGTGGTTACTCTTCCGAAGTAATTAGCGATGAGGTACGACACGTTGCAATTATCCAGCTTTAAAACCAATGACCACATGAGGTAAAGGTCATGGTAAGTCACCTGATCCGCGTCGGCCCGTGGCCAAAACATCGTCCAGATGAGATGGTAAATGCATCTGGCCCTCCGTAACCGTGTTCTCATTGTAACGGGTAGATGAGATCGTCGCCCAAAAGTCGGCACATGAAAAGGAATCGCTTGGGCCTTTAGAAGCCCTCTTCAGGAATGGTGTGAACCCAGTCCCATTAACCTCATCTTGAGTATTAATACCGAGGCGAACCCCGAACTCTCGAAGGCTGCAAGTCCGATGCATGTTCCCCAAACGGAACATGATAGCATCCTCGTCATCAATGCCCACTGGCTAGCGATCAAACTTAAAAGACGTGAGGAACTCGAGAAGAGGCTCACGGTACATGGGCTCCTCCATGCGAAACACTGCCTTGAATGACCGGCAAGTGAATATGAGCTCGTTCTCCTCATAACCCTCTTAAACCAACCACTGCTCTAACTTCTCTAAAATTCCCGACTCGCGGGTCAACTCCCAGTTGACCGTTTGGGCCGATAGGATACGCTTGCGAGAAAAGACTCCAATTTGCTTTTGAAACTTGGTAAGAGTGATGCTGGTGACAAATACTGGCAAAGCAAGCCAACCAATGTCACTGGAACTATCATGTGAAGACATTTTCCTGCACAATTCAACAAAAATTTCCGAAATTAGTTGCTGTTTAGCGTCACATGCGGCGCGGTTTTTGCTTTCCGCGTCGCGAGTTATGAATGTTCATCCACCGCGTCTCACATGATGATCCTATGCGGCGCGACGTATGAAACTCAGAGCAGAATCGATCAATTAACACTCCTACAGCCTAATTTCTAACTTCTGACTATTGGGTTATGTTGCAATCAGTGTTATGAACCGTTTAACAATATACATTTATATCCAGAAACATTACATTGCAATTCAGAAGTGATTCTATGAACTTTCAAGAAAAATTGACAAAGGGGAGGGAAATTAGAACACTTACTTGAGTTGGAGATTAGAAGAATGAAGCAAATACGATCAAGAGGTTGCACAGAGTCGAATTACGGTGAGAAGTCGCATAGATTTATCAGTTGATTTTATACAAGTGTGAAGGGATTGGAATGGTTTTCAAACTCTGTTTTGTGATTATCTTGAAATTCGAATTCAGTTAAGCCCGCGGCGCGGATTAATATCATCAGCGACGCGATTACCAAATTCAGACTTATCGCATTCGCGAATCACATTTTCGCGCGACGCAGGTTGAAAGACCCTACGTCGCGTATTTGTAAAATTTCCAAAACAACCCCACACTTCTTCTTTTCTTACCGTAATTGATTAAACAAGATTTAAAAGCTAAAATACAAAATTTACAAAAGATCGGGTTGCCTCCCGAGAAGCGCTAAGTTTAACGTCTTCAGCCAGACGTGCTTCGTTTCATTCCTCCTTTGGTACGAGCTTTCTCAATTCGGGTGCGAAATCGTAGACCAATGTTGCCAGCAGCGTCGTGAGTTGCGTCATCCTGTCACTTACCTGACTTATCCATTGCTGCTGAGCATCCAAAATCTGAAAAACTTTCACTTCCCTGCATCTTGTGTCCTTTTCGTATTGTTGGTGCTTCAGTTCCATCATCTCTATCATGTCTAACAGCTGCATTTTATCGACTGAAGCCAGCGGATGCTCTTTTGCTCTTCAAAGAATCTCTTCATCCTCGCTTTCATTCTCGTGCACTTGGTTCTTACCCTTACCTTTCACTTTTGGTGCCATTAATGGTCTGTTGTTCAAATATTGATCATTGTACCCCGGTGGTAACATCATTGGACACCCGAACATATTCAGCCTTCTTTTTGGTGTGCTAAAAGTGATGTCCATATCACCAGTTTTACAGTCCATCACCGCACCAGCTGTTGCCAAAAATGGTCGTCCGAAAATCAACGCTGGCTGACATCGCAGCGGTCGTCATGCGGTCAAAAATAGTAAAATAACCTCACTCTCACTTAGCACAGTGGTAGTTAGGGTCGATCCACAGGAGTTACGTGGTCAAGGTTGGCAACAAATTACCAACTGTAGTGTCACTTTTACAGCCAGAGGATCTAGTTTCCGACTTATACCCCAAAACAATCCCAAAAATCACAAATCAAATAATCCAATCCAAGCATCAACTAAACCAAAAACCAATACTAACCTAGGTACTAACTGAAATCAGAATTGTATCTCAAAATCAGAAGTAACAAAGGTCAAACCAAACATCCAATGCAATCAAACATCCAAATTCCATTTAAACACATAAAATACCGAAAACAGAGCAATTAACACTAACCGAATGATTATTATTAAAAACTCAAATTCCAATGTACCAAAACAGTAAACATCAAATTCAGAAACTAAAACCTAGTGCCAATGGTTGTCACACCCAAAGACACTCAATAAATCTACTGAAATCACTAAACTAATTGGAAATTAAAAGAGAAAACATAAAAATACCAATTTATGGTTGCTGAAATCTGAAACTCGGAGTCAAAGAAGCCTTGGGGGTCGTTCCTATGCCAGGTCTTTGCTGCATTTTTTGACCTAAAACCCTCTATTTATAGTTGCAAAAATCACGAGGCCGCGCCGCGCACAATTGAAATCCGCGGTGCACGTATGGGTTTATCCCCGTTTTTTCGGCATTTGAATTTTCTCCACCGCCTCAACACCATGTTGCGCCTTTATGAATTCCGTGGCACGCGTGTGAATTCGACTGATTTTGTCTTCAAACTTCTTCCATTTTGTACGCTTTTAGCCCCTGTTTACATCATTTCTTTCCAAACAAGCACTGACACAAAAAGTGAGAATACCACAGCATATATGATATAATTTCACTAAGAATAGGGCTCAACAACGACTAAA
This sequence comes from Cichorium intybus, assembly GCA_023525715.1. Lineage (NCBI taxonomy): Eukaryota > Viridiplantae > Streptophyta > Magnoliopsida > Asterales > Asteraceae > Cichorium > Cichorium intybus. The sequence continues at coordinate 116,005,729 of CM042011.1, read as the reverse complement.
ATACTTGATATTACTAGGCGTTGTCAAACACCCTACACTTGTGCCTTGCTTGTCCCCAAGCAAGAGAGTTTTTAAAAAATTCTAATAAAGACTCAAACAATTTTTGAATGCGTTTAATTTCAAAGCTTATTGCCCTAAGAGTTAAAGTGAAATAGTTTGTCAAAACATAATCGGAATATTCTTTGGAATTCATGACTTTCTAGAGAACCATTGATTACAAATTTTCTGTCCACAATAAAGTGTACATACTCATTCAGATTCTAAAGGCCATTAAAGAATTGTCCATGACTTTCGATGTTGTCCGTGTAGCGAGCTTTCAGAAATACCATCCCAGACCAGATGATCTTAGGTGGTAAGGTGCATAAATGCCTTTTTCGAGGCCACCCTTTTCGGACCTACCGGCTCGAACAACAAAGGTCACTGACTGACAATCCCTTCCTAAATTCCAATCCTCAAACACTCCAATCTTCTAACTCCTAAAACTCAACTTATTTGACTAAACTAATAGCAACTACATAGTATTTCTCGAAAAATATCAAAGCTATAACATTCAAGAAGTATTCGTTTCAAAATTACAATCTATTAAAAATTTTGAAAATTTGCTAAAAATTTGAAAACTGGTCATTTCCCGCAAAAATTTCAAAAACACTCTTTCGACCGTCCACACCCCACACTTAAAACCGTACAACGTCCCCGTTGTACATAAAAATATTTTAGAACTACGGAGAAAGAGTTACCCCTTTGATGGTAGACTGCTTGATTGTCACAGGTTCACAAACATGAACAAAAAGTCCTCGTATCAGAATTCAGGAGTTGTAGCGCAACAGTGAACACGCCGGTGGTCAAGGCAAGTGGAGGGGGCACGGTGACCCACACTTACTTGAAACAACTCCTGCATTTGGTATTACATGCATAACTCAACAAGAACATTAAATGCAAACAGAACAAACAAAATATAAACAAGCAAAAAGATAGCAGTATCATAAGTACAGTACATGTATATCAAAAGAAAAGAAAAATACATCACTCGTCATCCTGGCGGGTCCCAGATGGACCTGCCCTATCATCTCCTCCGGAGGGGTGAGGTGGAATGTCATCGATCTGCATCCGGAGCATCATCATCCTCTGTGTCTCCACCATCCACCGGTCGTGTGCCTCCCTCGCAGACATCCTCTAGCTCAAGTCCTGGATAGCCGCCGGCACATCGTATAGCTGCGGCTGTGGCTCTGGCTCTGCCGGTGCTGTCGGTCTCCACCGTCTCCTGCCTGGCTGGGCGTAAGCTGGCTGGGGAGCCTGGGGTGCCTCGGTCGCCACCCTCAGGTACTGGCTGACATCGCAGCGGTCGTCATGCGATCAACAATAAGAAAATACCTAACATACACACTTAGCACAGTGGAAGTCAGGGTCGATCCACAGGAGTTACGTGGTCGAGACAGCTGACAGATTACCAACTACAGTGTCACGCTACAGTCAGAGGACCTAGTTCCTAACTTTTGCCAAACAATCCAAAAAATCATAAACTAAAACAATTTCAAGCAAGCATTAACTAAACTAAGCTACTAATTAAACCTTGTTACCTACTGAAATCAGAAGTCCATCTCAAAATCAGAAGCAATCAAAGGCAAACCAAACATCAAACACAATCCAATCACTCAAAAATTCATTCACAAGCATAAACACCGAAAAACTAAACAATTAACATAAACCAAATGATTACCATTAACCAAATCAGATCCAAAAGGTCCAAAACAGTAACCAAACTATCAAAAACAGAAATCAAGACTCAATGTCAATGGTTGTCACTCCCAAACACACTAGCCAACTATCACTAACTATTTAACTAATTGAAAACTAAAGATAAAAACATGAAAATACCAAAAAATGGTTGCTGAAACTAAATCTCGGAGTCAAAGAGCCTTGGGGGTCGTTTTCACACCAGGTCTTCGCTACTTTTTTCGACCTAAGAGCCTCTATTTATAGTTGCAAAAATCTCGAAGCCGCGCTACGCATCGCATAAGTGGATCCCGCGGTGCGCGTGTGGGTTTATCCCCGTTTTATCGACATTTAAATTTTCTCCACCGCCTCATAACCGCGTCGCGCCTTGATGAATTCCGCGGCGTGCGTACGTCTTCGCCTGATTTTGCCTTGATCTTCAAACTTCTTCCAAATTGCACGCTTTTTGGTCCCTATTTTCATTATTTCTTTCCAAACAAGTGCTGGCACGAAAAGTGAGAATACCACGATATATATGATATAATTCCACTAAGAATAGGGCTAAACAACGACTAAAATATTTGATATTACTAGGCATTGTCAAACACCCCACACTTGTGCCTTGCTTGTCCCCAAGCAAGAGAGTTTTTAATAGATTTTAACTAAGACTCAAACAATTTTTGACTGTGTTCAGTTTTGTCACACCCCCAAACCACGATGGCGGAATCGTCTGAGGGCGGAACGGGACATAGCATCACAACCATTACATACATTGAAACATAAGTAGATAACAACCATCATACATTATAATTGGAAAGTTACATTGTTCAAACGGTATTGTTTCAACCCAATTACAGTATGATAATGAAATAAGTAAAAGAGACGTCTTCGCGTCCCATTCCAAAAGGTTAGTCGGACCTGACTAATTGTTACCTGAGAATACAAGTAATTTGAAAGAGTGTCAACATTACGTTGGTGAGTTCATAAGATTTTTGTATTGAGAAAATCCATAGTCCCTTTTTCCTTGTAAAGAGATAGTGTTTGAAACCATAAAATCCAATATTTTCATATAAGTGAGTCGTAGTCTTAAAACCCAAAGACCGAAAATGTATACGTGTTTCTATACTTGAAAATAGTATTACATAGTCTTATTTTTGTACGAAACCATGTAAACACATGTTTATTCGTAGATTAATTGTAGATCTAATTCCGTGAAACCTTTACGTAGGTAAAATCGTACCTTTATTTATATCTTGATAAAATGTAGTTTTAATTTCCATAAAACTTGTATGTATAAGTAAAACCATACTTATATTTGTAACTTGTTAGAATGTAGTTTTAATACCATAAAACTCGTATGTATATGTAAAACCGTACTTATATTTGTAACTTGTTAGAATGTAGTTTTAATACCATAAAAGTCGTATGTATAAGTAAAACTGTACTTATATTTGTATCTTGATAAAATATGGTTTTAATCCCATAAAACCCGTATGTATAAGTAAAAACCATACTTATATTTTGTGTAGAGCAACATGTAGTTTTATATTTATATAAAACCATTTGAAGACGTTTTTCCCCAAACTAAGGATATTCGTTGTCGTTCATGTGAGTTATTATAACCTTGTTGTGACTAGTATGTAGTCCTGCCACGACGTTCTTCAGGCGTCGTAATGTTAAGACATTTGTCACCCCAGACCTGCCGGTCTAGCTGTAGCTAGCAGCTTAGGTGCGGGATTGTCAGTCCCGTATAGATCTATACACAACTATCTCGCTCATGAATGATTAAGGTTATAATCCATGACTTAGTGTGTACATCTTTCAGTAATGTGAAGAAATGTTTCACATAATCACCCAACGTGATGTTTTATCCTAGTTCGTACTGAAATGAAAACCTTTTTGTATTTGTAATTATCAAAATATACTAATGATAATTATTGTGTAAAACCTTGCTTGTAAATGTAGTGAAAACTCCTTAGTATTCGTAATTATCAAAATGTCCATGATAATTATATTATGTAAATATACTGAAAACTCCTTTACGTTTGTAATTATCAAATTGTACATGATAATTAAAGTATGTAACAATTATATATTTATATAATTATCTTTAGTATTTCTGTCGTATATTTGTCGTTCGTTCCATAAATTATACCCATTATAATTTATATAAATGTTTTCGTTGTGTTAACGTAAGCCTAAAAGATGTCAATGAGTTAAAAAGTATAATTTCTTACATCTAAGGCACTAAATATATTAATAAGATAGATTTAAAGTTTATCAACATGTCATGACAAGAAATTTGTTTTAGTCATCTTACATAAGTGATGACAACATTTTAAATCTTGTCATTTTGTCAAAATGATGGTAATCTTTCCAAATGGTCATTTTTCATACACATTATTTTGAATATAGTAATTTTTGTTTAAAATACCAACTTCCTTGTAAAAATAACATTTCCCAAGTTTATTATGACGTTATAAGTCGAAATAGTCATTATCACGTCAAATTGACGTGCTTTTTATAAATCACTAGAAAAGTCGTATTTCCGGTCACAAAAACATACTATTCCTATAATAGTCTATTTTTAGTATACCGTTGTAATAATCATATTTTTACGAACAATAACGAAATAACTTATTTAGATGATTATAAATAACATCTTTTAAGATATTTCCCACAAAAATGGTGTAATAACTTGGTTATAACCATTTTTGTTAGAGAATAGTGTTTCCGGTTACAAAAACGTAGTTTTTAGTAGTTTTCGTTTTTATGACGTTTATATTAAAGATCTAGTATTTTTACACAACTTATTTATACTTTTGTAACTTTTACACAAACATAATACATCATAATGTTCGTAACACATAGATCTAACCATATTTCATGTCAAAAACATTTTTACACAACTACTAGTTTTATAAACTTGTGTAAATCATTATTTATAGTATATAAACACATATAAACTTGTGTAAATCATCATTTTTAACATGTAATCTTGTATTCTCCCCCCTAAAAGTTTAGAAATGATGAAAATGAGGGGTATAAACTCACCATTGATGCGTGCTTTACATAAAAACAATGTTGTTCTTGCGAGATTTACGGTAGAAGACAATATCTAAGCTTCGGAGCTCGAATGACCCTTGGACAAAGCTATTATCCAACGGGTTTACGTAGATGTTATTGTGTGTAAATGAGATAAAAGTGGTGTAATAAGGTTTAAAATCACAAAAGGAAGCTAACTTACCAAAAAGATTTGAAAAACGCTTGAAAACGAAGAACGGTGGTGGTGGAAGGTGGTGGCCGACGGTGGTTTGTGGTGACTTGTGGTGGTGGGTGGAGAGATGAGAGGGAGAGAGTGTGATGATCGGATTTAGAGAGAAAGAGAAGAGAGGTTGGATGATGTCTTGGTCAAATGAGAATTTCCAAGCCTTTTTATAGGATTTTATTTGGATTTTGTGGTATTATTTTATTTATAGCCTTTATACTTTAGATTTTGGAATAATGACACTAGAGATTTTTCTTGGGAGATGATGTGATGGCTTGTCTCCGGCTGATGGGGGGGGGGGGGGGGTAGGGGGTGGGGTGGGTTGGTTTTATAAAAATGTCACTATTTTATATAAAAATAAGTAGTTTTTATAAAATCGTAAAACGTTTTAGCGTAATTCTATGAGTTTTTGGAAAAATGATCTTCTAAATAAATATTATGTATAAAAACATTGCTAAACATTTATTTAGATTGAATCATAACTCGTTAGACGATGAAATACGCGTTTAAGCGCAATATTTTTCCGATTTCGCGATTTTCGGCATTTTACCGAAAATTGTATTTGGTGTTGAAATTAAATATTAGATAGTATTACGCTTCATAATATATGATTTGTTATCCCATTTTTGATGTTTAAGGCACCACATTTTGTATTTTAGGTCCAAACCCTATGTACATTTATCCGTTGACAGCGGTTTAATTGTTGTAACTTTCACATACGAACTCCGTTTTCGACGTTCTATATATCCACAGGTTCGTATTTACGAATACATCGTTTTATGAATATTATTATTCTCAAAATAATAATGGTATGATTATCGAATTTTTACGCTACAGTAGTTTACTAACTGTATTTTCAGCGTTTGCTCGATAATTGTTTTGAATTAGGGTATATAGCATTATAATATCTAATAATGCATCGTAAAATTTTGGAAAATTACTTTTCAACGTAAGGATTAACGTACGCTTTGGTTGACTACAATTGACTTTTGATTACCAAATTGACAATTGTCACAAGTTTCAAAGCTTATTACCTTATGAGTTAGAGTGAAATAGTTCATGAAAACATAATCGGAATATTCTTTGGAATTCATGGCTTTCTAGAGAACCCTTGATTACAAATTTTCTATCCACAATGAAGTGTACGTACTCATTCAGATTCTAAAGGCCAATAAAGAACTGTCCATGACTTTCGATGTTGTCCGTGTAACGAGCTTTCAGAAATACCATCCCAGACCAGACGATCTTAGGTGGTAAGGTGCATAAGCCCCACCCATTTTAGACCTACCGGCTCGAACAACAAAGGTCACAGATTGAAAATTCCTTCCTAAATTCCAATCTTAAAATATCCCAATCGTCTAACTCCTAAAACTCAACTTATTTGACTAAACTAATAGCATGATAACAACTAAATAGTATTTCTCGAAAAATACCAATGCTATAGACAATCATAAACTATCCGTTTCAAAATTACAATCTATTAAAAAATTTTGAAAAAGTTGCTAAAAATTTTGAAAATCGGTCTTTTCCGCAAAAATTTTCAAAAGTACTCTTTCGACCGTCCACACTCCACACTTAAAACCATACAACGTCCCCGTTGTACAAAAATTATTTAGAACAAGGGAAAAAGAGTTATCCCTTTGGACGATAGATCGCTTGATTGGTACTTGGTGTCACAGGTACAAATACATACAAAAAGGTCCTCAATTTAGCGTTCTGGAGTTGTAGCGCAACAGTGAACATGCCGGTGGTCAAGACAAGTAGAGGGGGCACGGTGACCCCACATTTGCTTGAAACAACTCCCCCCAGTTTTTGGTATCATATGCATAACTCACAAAAAAGATTAAATGCAAACAAACGAAATACAATATAAACAAAAGATAGAAAGTGTCATAAGTACAGTATAGATATCCAAAAGAAAATAAGAAAGAAAAATACATCAATCGTCGTCCTGGCGGGTCCCAGATGGACCTGCCCCAGCATCGCCTCTGGAGGGGTGAGGTGGAATGTCATCAATCTGCATCCGGAGCATGATCATCCTCTATGTCTTCGCCATCCACTGGTCATGTGCCTCCCTAGCAGGCATCCTCTGGCTCCGGTCCTGGATGGCTGCCAGCACATCGGGTAGTTGTGGCTGTGGCGCTCGCTCTGCTGGTGCTTCCGGTCTCCGGCGTGTCCTACCTGGCTGGGCGTATGCTGGCTGGGGAGCCTGGGGTGCCTCAGTCGCCACCCTCACGTACTGGCCTGGGCGCTGCTGCTCGATAAGCCACATGTTCTCCAGGGCTCGCGCCGTAGTGCGAACTGGAGGTAAAGCAGTCAAGGATGCCACGACGGGAGCAGTAAGGATCCGGTACGAACGGGCCAGGCGGTTGATGTAATGCCCGCGGGCCAGAGGACTGCTGAATGATGCACCCGTCGCACGGGTGGATAGGGAGACGGCTAGAGCGAACGGGAGGTGAAGGAACCTGGAGGGGTCAAGGAGGACCCAGAGATATGTCATGTCCTCGCCAGACACCTTCTCGCCCCCCTCCCTGTGCATGATGGAGGTGGAGACGATGCAGTGCATGAGCCGGTGAAGCGGATCACGGAGATGGCTCTCCCTGGATGTCCCCGCCTCGTAGAATATGTTGGACAAGGTTGCCCAAACATTTGCATTGGCATCCCTGGCGGGCTGCCCCTGAACACACGCCCGAAGAAAAGGCGCAAAATGCTGGTGCTGGAGGTCCGCCTCCGTATAGATGCCTGTGCGCCTCCCAAAATCCTGGAGATTGCACTCCCTGGGGACTCCACCCAATCAAAATCGGACGAGTCTGGATCTGGCCTCTGTCGAACCCGGTGAAAAACGAACTGTGGACAAGAACTCCAAAAGAAGCTCAGTGTACACAGTGTCGTCCTGGTTGGCCATAAGCCTATCCCAGCCTCGACATGTGAATGAAGCATCCCCTTGGGTCCATATGCGGTGGAGGAATGGCTCAATCTCGCCCCAAAGCCCCGCGTCTCTGAGGATATCCCTGTCAATGATCGTCGCCTCGAGAACCCGGCGACCTATGAGTGCATCTCTCCTGCTGGCAAACTCAACGGAGCTATCCAATCCCTCAGGGAACTGGAGAAACTGGTGATCATGTCTGAACGACATCTGCACAAAAGAAAGTAGCCATAAAAAATTTTCAAATTTAGTCCCTTTTCTTCCCCACCGCACCGCGACGCGGCCCAATAACCATGGCGCGGCGCGGCGAGCGGCTATTTCCAATTCCAAACCCCATATCACGATCTAACCTGTTTAAACTCAATCCAACTACACTAAAAGGTAGCCTAGGCACCTACTAACTCATCTAGGGTCATTATTTGGCAAAATAAACACACTATGAGTCAGCATTGGTGATTTCTAAGTTTTTGGGTTTTTGGAGAAATCAACCAAATCAACTGCCTAATCACTAGTTTTAACAAGTAAAAGATAGTTAGAATGACGTACCTTGGTGGCAAGAATGAAATGAGCAATAAAAAACACGAGAAATTTTCGATGATCAGAGCTCTGCGGCGTGGGTGTGTTTGAATAGTGTTGCGGCTTACCTTATTTACGAAGGAAACCGACCGATCGATTCCCGCGGTGCGGATATGAGCGAACCGCAGCGTGCGTACCCCCAAATCAACCCCTTCGCATTGGGTTGGTTTACGAACCCGCGACGTGCAAATCGCCTGACCGCGACGCGGTCATCAAAAATCCAAATTCTTCAAAACAACCCCACTATTGCCTTGGACCAATAATACCTGCAAATGACGATGATATAATTTTCCTAGTTACTCCTAAAAATACAGTACCTAACCTATGAAAAGATGGGTTGCCTCCCAACAAGCGCTAAGTTTAACGTCTTCAGCCAGACGTGTCATTCCTACTCCTACTCTTCTTGAATTCCTGATGGCATCTTCTTGTGATCTGGCGCGAAATTGTGGGCCATCATTGACATCAATGAAGTGAGTTGAGTCATACTGTCACTAACCCCGCTAATCCATTGTTGCTGGGCTTCCAGAAGCCGAAATACCTTTGCTTCTCTTTCCCTTGCATCTCTCTCGTATTGCTGGTGCCTTGCCTCCAACATCTCCATCATGTCCAGCAGCTGTTCCTTGTCAATGGTGGACAACGGATGCTCCATTGTTTCCTTTAAAACTTCCTCTTTTCCTCCTTCTCCTATTCGGGTCCATATTTTTCTTTTGTCCCTAACCCTAGGTTCCATCAGCAAGTTGCTGTCCAAATTCTTATCATCATACCCTTGAGTTAGAGATATGGGACTTTCGAACATATTTAACCTTCTTTTCCTCGACCCAAAGAAGATATCCAAATCTCCTGTTTTGCAATCAATAATAGCACCGACTGTAGCCAAAAACGGACGTCCTAATATTAACGCTGGTGCATCCTCCTGACTCTCGTATTCCATAACTAAAAAGTCCACTGGGTAAAAGAAATCCCCGACTTTCACTATGACATTGGTCAACTTACCTCGGGATACTTTGGTTGACTGATCAGCCAGCTGTAACACGGTCTTTGTCGGCTCTAATTCCTCATTCTTGTATTTATCATACAAATATCCCGGTAGCACATTCACACTTGCTCCCAAATCCAGTAAGGTGTTCCTAATGACCACATTTCCTACAGTAGCAGTAATCAGTGGTGACCACAGATCCTTTTCTTTCTTGGGCAGTGTTCCTAACAGTGCCTCACTAGCTTTAATTGTCAACCTCACAGTGTCAGGTGTGGGAGTCTTGCTTTTTCCATTTTTCTCACACATCTCCTGAAGAATTCTTGTATCCTCAGGAGCGTTCTTAAGTTCGTCCCACAAGGATTGATTCATCGATGGCCCCATCGATTTGGGCGCTTCCTTCGTTTTCTTTCCCTTCTTATCCTTCTTCCTTTGTTTAATTCCAGCTATTATTGGATGCTTCTCCTCTTGGACATCCTTGTCCTCTTTTGGTTGAGGTTCCTTTTCAACGGAAATTTCCTTTAATTCTATGTTTTTCCAATTCTCCTTTTCAATTTCCACCTTTTCCTTAACTTCTTATTCCTTTTCACTTTCAGCCTCATTTCCTGATTTTAGCAAATCTTCCAGGGTGACTTTCCACCATTCAGCCTCGACAGTGTTGACATGTTCCTTTTCGGCCCGCTGACCATGGGTCGGATTGACTTCTGTGGTACTGGACGGCTTCGTATTATCTCTTTTTCGTTGGTCTTCAGCCATTTGGGAGATCTCCATATTGACGATCGCTTTCGCATTGGCCTGCGATTGCTGCTGCGTTGCGTTGAAGATCTCATACATTTTCGCAACTAGATCCTCCTGAGTTCCTGGGGCATTGTTGATAGAATTGGGCCCCCTATTGTTGCTGTTACCGTTGGCATTACCACTATTATTTTCCGGTTGATACTGCCTGGGCGGGCTGGATGATTGCCCTTGGTATTGTTCTGCCTCAGGTTATTGAAGTTCTGCTGACCTTGGTTATATGGTCTATAGGGTCGTCCATTGTTATATTGACCTTGACCCTGACCATAGACTTGATTTGGTTCTTGATTTTTTGCTCCTCCTTGACCTCCGTATGATTGAGTCTGAGGTCTATTTTGCAGAGTAGACACAAGTCTATCGAATTTCTTATTAAGCTCGCTTATCTCCTTCTTTACATCCTTTTTCCAGTCGGCATCGGCTCCTACTGCTACAGCTGTGCCTACCGTCTTTCTTGTGGATAAATTCGCCTTGGAGCCATTACTTAACTATTCCAAAAACTGCCAAGCCTCCTCCGGGTCTTGCATCATAATAGTGCCACTAGATGATGCGTTAATCATAGCTTGGTTCGTCTCACTTGCTCCTTCAAAGAATACCTTGACCAGTTGCCACTTTGGAATATCGTGATGAGGGCACGACCTCATCAACTCCTTTAGACGATCCCATGCTTCATGAAAAGCTTCTCCAGGCTTCTGCTGAAAATCTTGAATGGCCCACCTGATCTCCGTCGTCTTGCTTGCCAGATAAAACTCTTGTAAGAACTTAGCTTTGAGTTGGTCCCATGTAGTGATGTTATTCGATGGCAAAGACGTAAACCAATATTTGGCTTTGTCTTTCAGAGTGAATGGGAACAATCTTAATCTAAAAATGTTCTTATTGGTGTTCCTAGGGGTGTTGGCGTTAGCTATGGCTATAAACTCATACAAGTGATTGTATGAGTCATCCTGTTTGTACCCCCTAAATTCCGGTAATATTCCTAACAACTGAGGTCTAATTTCTACTTGAGATTCTATGTCATCAGGAATGTAAATGGGTGACAAGTCATCGTACTCCCGTGGCTGGAAGTGCGATGCAACCGATTGCCCCCTCGGTTGTGCAAAATACAAGGGTTGAGGAGGATTACCGTAAAAGTGATGATCATTATATCTCTGCTAACCTTGTAGTGGTTGATGCTGCTGTGCTCTTCTTAGAGGTCCCCGACCTCGGTTCCATGGTTGCTGTGGTGCTGGTGGAACCTATCCTTCGTCTTCATCCTCATACCTCTCCTCAGCCTCTTGATACTGGTACTGCTGCTGAGGTGGTTGCTGGTATTGTTGTTGCGGTGGTGTAGGTTGGAATGTGGTTTGTGGTTTAAAAAGTACTGGTGGTGATTGTGAAATGGGTTGAGAAATGGGTGTCTGCTGTCTAGATACTGGGGTGCCATCACGGATCGTGGTTAGGATAAAGGTTGATGTAAATGGGTTCGTGGATTGTGGTTAGGATAAAGGTAGAAATGGCGGAATCGACGGCGGAGTGCATGATGCTATAGATGCAGGGGCTTAAGCTGCACTACCAACAGCACTCGTGCCCCCAATATGGAATTCTGAAATTGGGGGAATAAATGACATCCCCGTTGCCTCACCCGAGGGTTCCTGGGCAACACTCACTGGGAGCCATTTTAAACGGCTACGTGTACGGATCTTGCGCGTAGTGTCACGCTAAAGTCAGAGGACCTAGTTCCTAACTTTTGCCAAACAATCCCAAAAATCATAAACTAAAACAATTTCAAGCAAGCATTAACTAAACTAAGCTACTAACTAAACCTTGTTACCTACTGAAATCAGAAGTGCATCTCCAAATCAGAAGCAATCAAGGACAAACCAAACATCAAACACAATCCAATCACTCAAAAATTCATTCACAAGCATAAACACCGAAAAACCAAACAATTAACATAAACCAAATGATTATCATTAACCAAATCAGATCCAAAAGGTACAAAACAGTAACCAAATTATCAAAAACAGAAATTAAGACTCAATGTTAATGGTTGTCACTCCCAAAGACACTAGCCAACTATCACTAACTATTTAACAAATTGAAAACTAAAGATAAAAACATGAAAATACCAAAAGATGGTTGCTGAAGCTAAATCTCAGAGTCAAACAGCCTTGGGGGTCGATTTCACACCAGGTCTTCGCTACTTTTTTCGACATAAGAGCCTCTATTTATAGTTGCAAAAATCTCGAAGCCGCGCCGCGCATAAGTGGATCCCGTGGCGCGCGTGCGGGTTTATCCCCGTTTTATCGGCATTTAAATTTTCTCCACCGCCTCATAACCGTGTCGCGCCTTGATGAATTCCGCGGCGTGCGTACGTCTTCGCCTGATTTTGCCTTGATCTTCAAACTTCTTCCAAATTGTACGCTTTTGGTCCCTGTTTTCATTATTTCTTTCCAAACAAGTGTTGGCACGAAAAGTGAGAATACCACGATATATATGATATAATTCCACTAAGAATAGGGCTCAACAACGACTAAAATATTTGATATTGCTAGACATTGTCACTAGCCTGGGCGCTGCTGCTCGATCAGCCCTATGTTCTCCATGGCTCGCACCGTGGTGCGAACTGGAGGTAAAGCAGTCAAGGAGGCTACGGTGGCAGCAGTGAGTATCTGGTACGAACGGGCCAGGCGGGTGATGTAGTGTCCACGGGCCAAAGGACTGCTGGACAATGCACCCATCGTACGAGTGGATAGAGAGACGGCTAAGGCATACAAGAGGTGGAGGAACCTGGAAGGGTCGAGGAGCACCCAAAGATACGTCATGTCCTCACCGGACACCTTCTCGCCCCCCTATCTATGCAGGATAGAGGTGGTGACGATACGGTGCATGAGCCGGTGAAGCGGGTTGCGGAGCTGGCTCTCCCTGGCCGACCTCGCCTCGAAATACACATTGGACAACGTTGCCCAGTCCTCTGCATTGGCATCCCTCGCGGGCTGCCCCTCAATGCACGCGCGAAAGAACTGTGCGAAGTGCTGGTGCTGGAGGTCCGCCTCTGTGTAGATGCCCGTGCGTCTCCCAAACTCCCGAAGACTACACTCCCTGGGGACTCCCCCCAATCGAAATCGGACCACCCTGGACCTGGCCTCTGTCGAACCCGGCGCGTAACAGACCGTGGACAGGAACTCCACAAGAAGCTCGGTATACACGGTGTCCTCCTGGGTAGCCATGAGCCTGTCCCAGACACGACATGTGAATGTGGCATCCTCATCGACCCAAGTGTGGTGAAGAAACGGCTAAATCTCGGCCCAAATCCCAGCATCCCTCAAAATATCGCGGTCAATAATCGTTGCCTCGAGAACTAGGCGACCCGTAAGTGCATCCCTCCTCGCGGCATACTCAACAGAGCTCTCCGGTCCCTCAGGGAACTGGAGAAAAGGGTGGTCAAGTCTGAAAGACATCTGCACAAAAGAAAACAGCCACACAAGTTTTTGCAAGTTTAGTCCCTTTCTTCCCCACCACACCGCGGCGCGGCGAGCGACTGTTTCGACTTTCAAACCCAAAATCGTAATTTAACCTGTTTAAACTCAATCCAAATGCACTACAAGGTAGCCTAAGCACCGACTAACTCATCTAGGGTCATTATTTGGCAAAATAAACACCCTACGAGTCAGCATTGCTGATTTCTAAGTTTTTGAGTTTTTTGGAGAAATCAACCAATTTTTCAGCCTAATCGCTAGTTCTAACAAGTTAAAACTAGTTAGAATGACGTACCTCGATAGCGGGAATGAAATGAGCAAGAAAAACACGAGAAATTTTTTTGATGATCGGAGATCTGAGGCGCGGTTGTGTGTGAATAGTGACGCGACATACCTTTTTAACGAAGGAAACCGACCTATCGATTCCCACGGCGCGTATATGATCAAACCACAGCGCGCGTGTTCCCAAATCAACCAATGCGCATCGGGTTGGTTTACGATCGTGCGACGCGCAAAACGCATGACCGCGGCGTGGTCTTCAAAAATTCAATTTTCTTGCATACTAACCCCACACTTGCCTCGGACCAATAACACCTGCAATGACGATGATAAAAGTTTCCTAATTATCCTAAGAAATACAGTACCTAACCTATGAAAGATGGGTTGCCTACCAACAAGCGCTAAGTTTAACGTCTTCAGCCAGACGGAACATTCCTGCTCCTACTCCTCTTGATTTTCTAGTGGCATCATCTTGTGGTCTGGTGCGAAATTGTGGACCATCATTGACAGCAATGAAGTGAGTTGAGTCATCCTGTCACTAACTTGGCTAATCCATTGCTGTTGCGCTTACAGAAGTTGAAAGACCTTTGCTTCTCTATCCCTTGCATCCTTCTCATATTGCTGATGCCTTGTCTCCAACATTTCCATCATGTCCAGCAGCTGCTCTTTGTTTTTAATGGTGGACAACGGATGCTCCTTTGTTTCCTTCAAAACTTCTTTTTTCCTCCTTCTCCTGTTCTGGTCCATATTTTGCCTTTGTCCCTAATCCCTGGTTCCATCAGCATATTGCTGCTCCAGTACTTATCATCATACCCTTGAGGTAGAGATATGGGACTTCTAAACATATTTAACCTTCTTTTCCTCGACCCAAAGAAGATATCCAAGTCTCCTGTTTTGCAATCAATGACGGCACCTGCTGTAGCCAAAAATAGACGTCCTAGTATCAGCGCAGGCGCGTCCTCTTGGCTCTCGTATTCCATAACTAAGAAGTCTACTGGGTAGAAGAAATCCCCAACCTTCTCTATGACATTGGTGAACTTACCATGGGATACTTTGGTTGACTGATCAGCCAGTTGTAATACTGTCTTTGCCGGCTCTAACTCCTCATTCTTGTATTTATCATACAAATATCCCGGTAGCACATTCACGCTTGCCCCCAAGTCCAGCAAGGTATTCCTAATGACCACATCTCCTACCGTGGCGGTAATCAGTGGCGATCCAGGATCCTTCTCCTTTTTGGGTAGCGTTCCCAACAATGCTTCACTAGCCTTAATTGTCAACCTCACAGTATCAGGTGTGGGAGTCTTGCTTTTTCCATTTTTCTCACACATCTCCTGGAGAATTCTTGTATCCTCAGGAGCGTTCTTAAGCTCATCCCACAATGGTTGGTTCATTGATGGCCGAGTCAATTTATTGGGCACTTCCTGCTTTTTCTTTTCCTTCTTACCCATCTTCCTTTGTTTAATCCCAGCTATTATTGGCTGCTTCGCCTCTTGGACATCCTTGTCCTCCTTTGGTTGAGGTTCCTTCTCAATTGGAATTTTCTTTTCCTCCTTTACAACTTCAACCTTTTCGACTTCAACATCAACATCTTCCTTGCTTTCACCTTCATCCTTAACTTCCTTTTCTCTATCTGGTCCCTCAATTCCACTTTCATGACCTAGCAAATCTTCCATGGTCACCTTTCTCCACTCTGAATCGACAGCATTGACATGCTCCTTTCCCGCTCGCTGAGTGTGGTTCGGGTTGATTTCCGTGGTGCTCGGCAGCTTGCCACTATCTCTCTTTCGCTGATCCTCAGCCATCTGAGCAATCTGTCTTTCCATGTTGTCAATGGCTCGGGGCATTGTTGGAATTATTGGGCCCCTTTTTGTTGTTGTTACCGCTCCCGCTTGCGTTGCCATTGTTGTTCGCTGGTTGATACTGCCTAGGATGATTAGATGATTGGCCCTGATAGTTGTTCTGCCTTTGATTGTTGAAATTCTGCTGACCTTGGTTATATGGTCTATATGGTCGTCCTTGACCATAGACCTGATTTGCCTCCTGCATTCTTTGTCCTCCCTAGCCTCCTTGTTGTTGGGTCTGAGGTCCGTTCTGTAACGTAGACATCAACCTATCAAACTTTTTGTTCAGCTCGCTTATTTCCTTTTTGACCTCTTTCCTCCAGTCTGCATCAGCTCCCACTGCTGCAGTTGTATCTACTGTCTTCCTAGTAGAGAAGTTCGCCTTGGATCCATTGCTCAACTGCTCCAAGAATTGCCAAGCCTCATCAGGATCCATCATCATGATAGTGCCACTGGACGACGCGTTGATCATTGCCTGATTCGTCTCACTCGCTCCTTCGAAGAAATGCCTGACCAACTGCCACTTCGGAATATCATGATGAGGGCACGACCTCATTAACTCCTTCAGACGATCCAAAGCCTCGTGAAAAGCTTCTCCAGGCTTTTGTTGAAAATTCTGGATGGCCCTCCTAATCTCTGTCGTCTTACTCGCCGGATAGAACTCTTGCAAGAATTTAGCTTTAAGCTGGTCCCAAGTAGTAATGCTATTGGCTTGAAGAGACGTGAACCAATACTTGGCCTTGTCTTTCAAAGTAAACGGGAACAACCTTAACCTAAAAATATTCTTATTCGTGTTCCTAGGGGTGTTAGTGTTTGCTATCGCCATGAACTCATACAAGAGATTGTATGGATCATCCTGTTTATATCCCCTAAATTCAGGAAATATTCCTAAGAGTTGTCGTCTAATTTCTACTTGAGAATCTATATCATCACGAATATAAATGGGCGATGAGTCATCGTACTACCGTGGCTGGAAGTGCGACGCAACCGACTGCCCTCTCGGTTGTGCAAAGTACAAAGGTCTAACTACATTACCGTGATATTGATGATCGTTGTTGTACCCTTGTTGACCTTGCGGTGGTTGTCACTGTGGTGCTCTTCGTGGAGGTCCCCGAACTCGGTTCCATTGTTGCTGTGGTGGCTGCTGCTGTGGAACCCATCCTTCTTCTTCATCCTCATAATTCTGCTCAATCTCCTGATACTGGTACTGTGGAGGTTGTGGTTGATATGGTTGTTGTGGTATGGATTGAAGAGTGGCTTGTGGTTTAAAAATTAATGGTGGTTGTAAGGGTTGTGATTGTGGTTGAGAAAAGGTAGTGTGTTGCATAGTCACTGGGGTGCCATCACGGGTCAGCGCTCCCCATGACATAGCAGATGTAAAAGTGTTTGTATATTGTGGTTGAAATGGTGGAACAGAAGGCGGAGTGCATGATGGTATCGATGTAGGGGCTGAAACTGCACCACCAGTAGCACTCGTGCTCCCAAACTGAAATTCTGAAACCGGGGGAATAAACGACATCCCCGTTGCCTCACCCGAAGGTTCCTGGGCAACATTCTTTAAACTACTACTAACATTACTAAAACTCATTGTATCTAAATGCCTACGTGCACAGTTCTTGCGCGCGGTTCATTCGATCTCTGAGTCAAAACGCAAGGGTGATAACTGCCCACCCCGACGGGTACGCATGCACTAATGCAACACGCCCGCCAAAACCAAAAGAACAATTTCTAACCAACTGAAATCTCAATATCAAAACCAAAAATCAGAAACTAAAAGTCCTACAGATCACCTACTCTCAAGCTCACAACTCCCCGGCAACGACACCAAAATTTGACATCACAGCGGTCGTCATGCGGTCAAAAATAGTAAAATAACCTCACTCTCACTTAGCACAGTAGTAGTCAGGGTCGATCCACAGGAGTTACATGGTCAAGGTAGGCAACAGATTACCAATTGTAGTATCACTTCTACAACCAGAGTATCTAGTTTCCGACTTATAACCCAAAACAATCCAAAAAATCACAAATCAAATAATTCAATCCAAGCATCAACTAAACCAAAAACCAATACTAACCTAGGTACTAACTGAAATCAGAATTGTATCTCAAAATCAGAAGTAAAAAAGGTCAAACCAAACATCCAATGCAATCAAACATCCAATTTCCATTCAAACACATAAAATACCGAAAACAGAGCAATTAACACTAATCAAATGATTATTATTAAAAACTCATATTCCAATGTACCAAAACAGTAAACATGAAATTCAGAAACTAAAACCTACTGCCAATGGTTGTCACACCCAAAGACACTCACTAAATCTACCGAAATCACTAAACTAATTGGAAATTAAAAGAGAAAACATAAAAATACCAATTTATGGTTGCTGAAATCTGAAACTCGGAGTCAAAGAAGCCTTGGGAGTCATTCCTATGCCAGGTCTTTGCTGCATTTTTCGACCTAAAACCCTCTATTTATAGTTGCAAAAATCACGAGGCCGCGTCGCGCACAAGTGAAATACGCGGCGCGCGTATGGGTTTATCCCCGTTTTTTCGGCATTTGAATTTTCTCCACCGCGTCGCGCCTTTGTGAATTCCGCGGCGCGCGTGTGAATTCGACTGATTTTGCTTTATCTTCAAACTTCTTCCATTTTGTATGCTTTTAGCCCCTGTTTACATCATTTCTTTCCAAACAAGCACTGACACAAAAAGTGAGAATACCACAGCATATATGATATAATTTCACTAAGAATAGGGCTCAACAACGACTAAAATACTTGATATTATTACGCGTTGTCACTGGCGCATCCTCCAAGCTCTCATATTCCATGACCAGAAAATCAATGGGATAGAAGAACTCACCAACTTTGACAATCACGTTGGTCAACTTGCCCCGCGAGACCTTTGTAGACTGGTCTGCCAGTTGCAACACTGTCTTTGCCGGCTCCAATTCTTCATTTTTGTATTTGTCGTAAAGTTACCCGGGCAGAACATTGACACTTGCTCCTAAATCCAATAACGTATTCCGAATGATCACGTCACCCACAGTGACGGTAATTAATGGTGAACCAGGATCTTTTTCCTTATTGGGCAATGTTCCCAACAAAGCCTCACTCGCCTTGACAGTAAGTCGTACTGTTTCCGGCGTTGGTATCTTAATCTGCTCGTTTCTCTTGCACATTTCTCTAAGAATTATCGTATCCTCCGGTGCATTCCTTAATTCATCCCATAGCACTTGATTAGTTAACGGCCCACTCGACACATCTTGCTTTCTTTTCGTCTTTTTGACTTCCTTTTTCTGCTTTATGCCAGCTACGGTTGATTGTTCTTCCTTCTGGTCACCTTCTTCCTCCTTATTGTCACTCTCCTTTCCTACCAAGTCTTCCATTATAACATTCCTCCACTCTGTCTCTACTGCATTAACATGTTCCTTACCAGCTCTTTGTGCGTGGTTCGGGTTTACTTCCGTGTTGCTTGGCAACATCCCATTATCTTTCCTTCGTTGATCTTCAGCCATCTGTGCAATCTGCCTTTCAATGTTGGCAATTCCCTTAGCATTCGCCTAGGTTTGCTGTTGACTCGCATTCACAATTTCATACATCTTGGCTATCATTTCTGCTGGCGTTTCTATATTGGAACGGTTGTTGTTATTAGTTGTTGACCCGTTGCTGTTGCTGCTACCACTGGAACCTTGGTTGTTGGCAGCCTGAAACTGTCTTTGCTGACTAGAGGATGGTCCTTGATAGTTATTTTTCCTGTTGTTGTTGTAATTCTGGTTTCCTTGGATATAAGGCCTGTATGGTCGTCCATTATTGTTGTTATATTGCCCTTGACCATAGACCTGGTTGACTTCCTGGGTCCTTTGCCCTTGTTGGTTACCCTGCTAAAGATTCTGCGGTCCATTTTGAAGAGTTGCCATCAACCTATCAAACTTCCTATTCAGCTCTCCAATCTCTTTCTTGACCTCCTTTCTCCACTCATTATCGGTCCCAACTGCTGCTGCGGTGCTAACCGGCTTCCTTGCAGAATAATTTTCCTTAGACCCATTACTTAATTGCTCCAAAAATCTCCATCCATCATCCGGTTCCTGCATCATAATCATCCCACTAGATGAAGCGTTGATCATAGCTTGTTTTGTTGTATCTACCCCATCATAGAATAACTTCACGAGTTGCCACCGTGGAATGTCATGGTGCGGACAAGATCGCATCAGCTCCTTTAATCGCTCGAATGCATCATGGAACGCCTCTCCCGGCTTCTGCTGAAAATGTTGGATAGCTCGCCTAATATTTGTTGTCTTACTGGCCGGGTAAAACTCTTGAAGAAACTTCACCTTAAGTTGTTCCCAGGTAGTAATGCTATAAGGTTGTAAAGATGTAAACCAATACTTTCCTTTATCTTTTAAAGTAAAAGGAAATAGCCTTAGTCTAATAGCTCCTATTAGTGTTCCTAGGAGTGTTAGCATTAGCTATAGCCAGAAACTCATAAAGGTGATTGTAAGGGTCATCTTGCTTATATCCTCTGAATTCACGTAAAACACCTAACAGTTGTGGTCTAATCTCTACTTGGCTATCAGCATTTTCAGGAAAATAAATGGGCGATGCATCATCATACTCCCGAGGTTGGAAGTGTGATGCAACCGACTGCCCGATCGGTTGAGCAAAGTACAGAGGTAGAACGAAATTACCATCATATAACTCATTGTTATAGAGTCGTTGCCCTTGTTGTTGATGATGTTGTTGCTGTTGGTATTGTCTCAGAGGTCCCCGACCTCTGTTCCACTATTGATTCTACTGTACTGGATGATTTGGTATCCATCCTTCATCTTCCTCATCGTAGACAGGATCTCCGTCCTGGTACTCGTATTGTTGCGGTGGTTGTTGTGGTTGTACTTGAGGTTGTGGTTGTGGTATGGGTTGAAAGGGTGGTTGAGGTTTGTAGATGGGTGGTTGTTGTTGTAAAGGTTGCGGTTGAGAAACGGGTACCGGCTGTCGCAAACGTGGGGTGCCATCACGGGTCGGCGCTCCCCAAGTCATTACAGCGGATACGGGATTTCCCAAAGGGTTGACAATCAAATGATTCAAAGGTTGAACCATAGGCTGAGTGCATGATGGTATAGGTGCGGGGGCTGAAACTGCACCACCACTAGCACTGATTGACCCTATATGAAACTCAGATGAAACTGGGGGTATAAATGATGCTTCCCCCGATACCTTGCCCGTAGGCTCATTGGTAATATCCTCTACTACTACACTATCGGGACTCATGTTGATTAACCGCCTACGCACACAGTTTCTGTGCACAGTTCATTCAATCTCAGAATCAAATAACAAAGGTGATGACTGCTCACGCCGACGGGTACGCATGCACTAGTGCAAACAACCGTCAAAATCAAAAACCAAATTACCAAATCAACTAAACACTCAAAACAAAAAATAAAAATCAGAAACAAACCACTGACAATCTATCTTAAAGCACACAAATCCCCGACAACGACGCCAAAATTTGACACGCCTAGGTCGTCATGCGGTCAAAAAATAGAAAATAAAACATCACCCACAAACTAGTATATTAGCAGCAAGAGTCGATCCGTGGGAGTTTCGTGGTCAAGATATACTGTCAGAATGACCAACTACAGTTTCATGCTATAGTCGGCGGTGTTTCTTTCACTTCCCAAAAACCAATAAAATCGAATACCGAAAACTAAAACAAGCATTAACTAAACTAAACTACTCCAAACTTAAAACCAAACTTACTTACTGATTCCAGAAGATTATTCCAGAAAAATCAGAAGCAATAAACAAACCAAACCATCGAAAATAACATTCAAACATAAACAATACCTAAAACACGCAATTTAACTCGAACCGAATGATTATATTGAACTTAAACCAAATCCAGAAGCCAAGAGTTACTGACTTCGAAAATATTCCCAACTAAACTTGTTCCCACTGATTCTACAATCCAGAATCGAAGGAATCAAGTTAGAACTAAAACTAAGAAATACCAAAATAAATGAGAAAACATAAAAATACCAATTTAAGCTACTGAAATCAGAAACTCTGAGTCAAAGAAGCCTAGGCTGCACCTTTTGGGTCGTTCTTCGCTCCTGAAATTCGACCTAGGCACCTCTATTTATAGTTGCAAAATGCAGCTAAACGCGTCGCGCAGGGCATTAAACCGCGGCGTGTCTTATCTATTATCCCCGTATTTCGCACTTTGAATTTCAATTCACTGCTTGATCTTTGACTTCACACGACGCGCGTGTCTTCTATCCACGGCGCGTGTACGTATTCGACTGAAAAGGTGTTTATCCATAACTTCTTTCATTTTGTCCATGTTTAGTCCCTGTTTTCATCTGTTTCTTGCATACAAGTACTAGCACAAAAGTGAGCAATACCAATATATATTAGATATAATTTCACTAAGAATAGGGCCTAACAACGACTAAAATACTTGATATTGATAGGCGTTGTCATAATCCCCACTTCCGCGGTTCTACTCATTCAACCGTAAAAACGCCACAATAATCACATCAATAACTCAAGGAAGCTTCCACTAACAATCAACTAAAAATATATGCAACAATTTATAGCTAAATCACGAAATTGAAAGCTAGGGTTTCAAAACCCCAAAAACCGACAAATTACTCACTTGACCGATTTAGGAATCAAGAACGCGTTTACGGTATTAGATTCGGTTTCCTTATGCTTTCCGACGAAACCTCCTGACTCAATTTGTCCTAAAATCGCCTCTTTTTCTCTGAAAATCGATTTGGGAATGTTTTTCTTCAAAATGAAGATTGCAGAATTTAATAGCCACTCAGCGCAGGTTAGCGGCGCTAACATCTAAAGTTAGCGTCGCTTACTTTTAAAAATCCAGCCTGTGTCGATTTGCACTCCCCATATGAACCCACTATATGCTCCCGATCAAGGGATCAATCCGTGGGAGTTTCGTGGTCAAGATATAGTGTCAGAATGACCAACTACAGTTTCACGCTATAGTCGGCGGTGTTTCTTTCACTTCCCAAAAACCAATAAAATCGAATACCGAAAGCTAAAACAAGCATTAACTAAACTAAACTACTCCAAACTTAAAACCAAACTTACTTATTGATTCCAGAAGATTATTCCCGAAAAATCAGAAGCAATAAACAAACCAAACCATCCAAAATAACATTCAAACATAAACAATACCGGAAACACGCAATTTAACTCGAACCGAATGATTATATTGAACTTAAACCAAATCCAGAAGCCAAGAGTTACTGACTTCGAAAATATTCCCAACTAAACTTGTTCCCACTGATTCTACAATCCAGAATCGAAGGAATCAAGCTAGAACTAAAACTAAGAAATACTAAAATAAATGAGAAAACATAAAAATACCAATTTAAGTTACTGAAATCAGAAACTCTGAGTCAAAGAAGCCTAGGCTGCACCTTTTGGGTCGTTCTTCGCTCCTGAAATTCGACCTAGGCACCTCTATTTATAGTTGCAAAATGCAGCTAAACGCGTCGCGCAGGGCATTAAACCGCGGCGTGTCTTATCCATTATCCCCGTCTTTCGCACTTTGAATTTCAATTCACTGCCTGATCTTTGACTTCACACGACGCGCGTGTCTTCTATTCGCGGCGCGTGTACGTATTCGACTGAAAAGGTGTTTATCCATAACTTGTTTCATTTTGTCCATGTTTAGTCCCTGTTTTCATCTTTTTCTTGCATACAAGTACTAGCACAAAAGTGAGCAATACCAATATATATTAGATATAATTTCACTAACAAATAGGGCCTAACAACGACTAAAATACTTGATATTTATAGGCGTTGTCATAATCCCCACTTCCGCGGTTCTACTCATTCAACCGTAAAAACGCCACAATAATCACATCAATAACTCAAGGAAGTTCCACTAACAATCAACTAAAAATATATGCGACAATTTATAGCTAAATCACGAAATTGAAAGCTAGGGTTTCAAAACCCCTAAAATCGACAAATTACTTACTTGAACGATTTAGGAATCAAGAACGCGTTTACGGTATTAGATTCGGTTTCCTTATGCTTTCCGACGAAATCTCCTGACTCAATTTGTCCTAAAATCGCCTCTTTTGCTCTGAAAATCGATTTGGGAATGTTTTTCTTCGAAATGAAGATTGTAGAATTTAATAGCCACTCAGCGCAGGTTAGCGGCGCTAACATCTAAAGTTAGCGTCGCTTACTTTTATAAATCCAGCCCGTGTCGATTTGCACTCCCCATGTGAACCCACTATATGCTCCCGATCAAATCTATACGACCCGTGTGGGTTTGGAAGAGTCTCGAATCAGTTTCTAAGGCCTTTTTACACGACCCGTGTGACCTCTTTTTGGCATTTTCCAAGCTCACACTCCTTCCAAAAGGTTCTCTAACCACACGAACACATATAACAACCTAACTAATCTTAATCACACCAACATTAGTACATAAGAAAGGACTCCAACCTTTTCTTACTCATCTAACAATTCAAAACTAAAGGCAATCACAAAAGATTGCCACACCCATACTCTAAGCAACTCATAGCTAGAACCACACCAACTATAAGGTAACAACTCTACTTACCTTAATGAGCATCTCAAGAAGAAAATGGGTCTCACAAGTTCTCTCCTCCTTCAAAAAATTTCATCCTCGAAATCTCTTGGAATAGGTGTGATTATCGAATAATAATACTCATTATACAACCACCTCACCTCGGTATATCATATAACATGTACATACCCTCACTCATTTACTCATAATATAGCTAAGGAAGTAAACCTTCCTCAGCTTACATTACACTCAAATCTTCTAACTCAATCTCTCTTTTCGCAAAATCTCAACACCCGCCGTCAAACTCATGGCCACTAAGCCCAACAATATAATCAATTATAGTATATAAACATCACTGAGGGTATTTTCTAACGCCTCAACGGGATGACCTCTTAAAATAATCTCTATAGCCTTATTGGCTATCTCTATTGCCACGTGTCTCTTTCAGGGCACACCCTTCGCTATAGCATCGTCGACACCAAAGCATCTCACCTCACTCCTCAAGTGATACTCCAACCACTATCATCATCTAAAAAAACTCATATCTTTAGCTCACACCGAGCCACATTCTCAGCGTACCATACAATGTCTCTCTATAATACTAATCTCATATAACCATCTGGGATTCAACTTCCTTTTCAAATCTCCTTGAAATGGTTTACTCTAACTCAATAGGAAAAACGGTCTCACCGATTCCAAACTCATTCTCTCTTAGTTTACTCCTCCATTTGCAACACGCCAGTCATTGGTTCCTCCTACTAATACCTTCTTATTGATCAGGGTAGGAGAAATACTCATATAATATACAAAACGCATACATCAAAATCTCTCATTCACGTCACACAACTCATCAGCGCTAGGATAAAAATCCAGAATAAATAAAATATTTGAAACTATCTCAAGTTTCACTCGCGCGTCCTCTAAATTTGGGACTTAACCCTCGACACTTTGGTCACACAAGACCCTTTTTCAGTTGTCTCTTCTCTACAATTGTAGACTAATTTTCTAAAATCTCATTTATCTCTACTTCCACCTCAGCACGTATATTAGGTGTTCACCCAATATACTGTTAACAATCTCTCACCAAGAATGGCTCCTCTTCATCTCAGTTTAACAACATACCTTATGTTTCTTACTTCGATGTACTGACTCGCTACATCCTCTCTTATGTAGACAATCCACATCACGCTCTCACTCAATCGATAGTCCTAGCGGACTCAACAATTTATTATTAAATAAATTTTCAACACAACCGCATATATTTCTCATGATGCATCATTAGCAAAATTTCCCCTCACCATTTCTCCATCATTCTTATCTCAATCTCTAATCAATCAGGATTACACAAAATAGGTCATACATACGGCTCACTGTATTCTCTACATGCGACTCACAAGGAAAATAATAATATCAAACACCACAATCTCTACGGTAAGATCATATCTTCTCATCCAACTAACTCATTAACCTCGATAAACTAACTCACCATCATAAAACATAATCTACTATCAATCATCTCACACAAATTAATAGTCATGTTATTTCAACACTCACACATTTATCTCACCGGCAGTAATTTGTTTGATTGCTAATGAACGAATCCTGTCAATCACAACCACAATTACTTCTCTACTCTTTTTTACTCATATCTTGTCATCATGTAGTTATAAAACTCTATCTCGCTCGACATGCAAGAAATCTCACACATTCTCAAAACAACTACGTGACATACACACCTACTCACAACAACACCTCCTAACAATATTACTCAATATAATATCTCATAGTACTCCCGTACTGTTATTCAGCCTCTAATCGGTTCTCTGCTCAACCCACAAAGTCTAGAGCCATACAAGCTCACCGTCGTCCCCATACATGTCCATAGACAAGAATAGTATAGTCTTAGTACTCCGCATCACCATACACTACATGTATGTCTACACATAAGCATAATAGTGCTGCACCACTCCACCTCAGCTCATTGTACCCCATACCATCCTGGGGTATTACCACTAAATGTTATCCCACAGTACCTCGTACATTCTCCTGATCTCATCGCTCAACACTCTCTCTCATGGTACCTCGTAGCGTCCTATAATCTCACTACTCAATATTCTACAATATCAAGTAATAAAAACTAATCGTCACACTCAATTGTGTAAGAATTACCTGCCACAAAGACTTCCTCAATTCATACTCTTTAGGCTATATTAACCATTCATTGTGATCAACCATAAGTATTAGTTATGTGGCCCAACAAAATATATGGTCTCAACCATAAAGTACTCGTTAAGTGGCCCACAAAATATATGGTCTCAACCACAAAGTACTGGTTATGTGGCCCTACAGAATATGTGGTCTCAACCACAAAGTACTCGTTATATGTAGTCTCAACCATAAAGTACTCGTTATGTGGCCCCACAATATATGTGGTCTCAACCACAAAGTACTCGTTATGTGGCCCCACTGAATATGTGGTCTCAACCATAAAGTACTCGTTATGTGGCCCCACTGAATATGTGGTCTCAACCACAAAGTACTCGTTATGTGACCGCATAGAGTATATGATTCCAACCACAAAGTACTCGTTATGTGGAACCATAGAATATGTGGTCTTAACCATATATATTGGGCGATTAACCCAATATCCAGTAGTAGCCTCCGTTTGAGGCCTCAAAAGTGTAGGTAATTTATCCTTGACCGCTTTAGCCACCTCGGCTGCGATCATGTCATAGATTACCCGGTAACAAAAAAATCGATCTCCCTCAGGTTGGTGCTCCATCCTAGAGCCTTGTGATCCCGCTTGATCTCTCGGCGGGTCACCTCTAGTATCAATCAACTTTATACTTGTTACCTTCGGGCCACATTTTTCTCGTACACAGAAATCTTGTCACATCTGTGAAACAACAAGCACTATGTATACAATATCATACTTTATATATTTTTTACCATACATATACTCATTATGGACACTTCTCCATGGTTGCTAAGTACTCACTAGCAACCGACTGATATCTCAATTACAAATATTATACTACATGTATCTTCAAAAATTAAGCTCACACAACACGTTACAAATAACATATTAAGTACAGTTACTCACATACCTCAAATTTTTTTAAGTCACTCATCATTAGTCGGAATTTCACCTCAACTGGGATCTCATCATTAGCTGGAATTTCACCTCAGCTGAGAACTCATCTCAGTTAATATCTCATCTCATATCCAATTGACATCTCATTATTAACAGAAATTCTCATCTCCTCATTAGCTGATATCTCATATCAGTCAAAATCTCACCTCATTATCCATTGTTGGTCCAACCAACTATGACCAATTCATCAACTCATCCCTCATCTGAATCCATATCTATATTCACAAACAGAGTATAAAAATAAAAATTATAATAGTAAAAGTTATACTCAACTCATACGCTAATATCCACAACAGTATCTTTTATGAGCATGTGATAGGGGCTCTTTCCTCCGTTCAAGTCTAGGACTCTACAATCAAAGACCTAGTTCACTTAAACCACTGCTCTCATACCAACTTGTAATACCTAGTTTCTCATACAAAGTATACCCAAAAAATTTCAAACAATAACAAATCAAAATGGTCATACTTGTACTCAAACCACGGAAACAAGATGTTATCAATATATTTAATTAAACAAAAGGTCCTTACAAAACGGACTAGGATTTACAAATAAAATCTAACATGACTAAAAGACAGGATCTAAGTTGTCCATCTCCCTTTATCACATGTCTTCCCCTATCACTGCTACAAATACCTACAAAATAACATACAACTCAAGTGTAAGATTATAAAAATTAGTGAATAATCTCCAACTTTCTTCACAAGTCTGTCAATCATTATGAATTATCATCATCACTCTTGCTAATCTCTTTACCAATTATACATTTATCTCCTCTCTATCTCTAAAACCTGCAATCACATTAGCTATACAAACACCAGCTAAATGTTAGAAAATTTCAAATCATCAGTAACTACCACACCCGGTACTTCTCACAAACTCAATCATAATCACTTATATACACTCATTTCACAACCAACTATACTCCAGCTCAATAGCCCTCATGGCTATATAAATCGGCTCAAAACTCTTTGATGTGACTACACTAGCATCTACTCGATTTATAGAATCAATATGTATGTTCAGCTCAATTATTGTTATTTATATATAACAATTCTCTCCACAATCGGATTGCAATAATATCAACATTATATATATATATATATATATATATATATATATATATATATATATATATATATATATATATATATATATATATATATATATATATATATATATATATATATATATATATACACACACACACACACACATATACACTCAACCTATAACAAGGTAAAACTTTACTCAAGTAGTAGAGAGTACTCACCTGATATCGTCTTAGTATATGAAATCCCAAAATTACGCGTACCATGCTCCTATCCACTAGACATGGTTGTATTACAACAACTTAAATCAATTCTCAAACATCCACAATCATCTCAATAACATATAACTCAAAAGATGTAGTAATTGAAAGATGAAAAGGATTATAAACGGTAAATAACAATGCTATATTTTCCATAATCCCTAATTCCACAGTTCTACTCATTCAACCGTAAAAACGCCAATATAATCACACCAATAACTCAAGGAAACATCCACTAACAATTTACGAACAATATATGTGACAATTTCTAGCTAAATCACAAAATTGAAAGCTAGGGTTTCAAAACCCCAAAACCAAAAAATTACTCACCTCAACGGTTTATGAATCAAGAACGCGTTTACGGTTTTAGATTCAGTTTCCTTAGGCTTTCCCACGAAAACTCCTTACTCAATTTGTCCTAAAATCGCCTCTTTTGCTCTGAAAATCGATTTGGGTATGTTTTTGTTTGAAATGAAGATTGTGGAATTTAGTTGCCTCTCAACACAAGTTAGTGGCGCTTACATCTAAAGTTAGCATCACAAACTTTAAAAATCCAGCCTGTATCGATTTGCACGCCCTATGTGAACCCACTTTATGCTCCCAATCAAATCGACACGACCCGTGTGGGTGTACACGACCTGTGTGGGTCTGGAAGGGTCTCAGATCATTTTCTAAGCCCTTCCAAAAGGTTCTCTAACTACATGAAGACATATAAAAGCCTAACTAATCTTAATCACACCAAGATTAGTACATACGAAAGGACTCCAACCTTTTCTTACTCATCCACCAAATTAAAACTCAAAGGAAATCACAAAAGATTGCCACACCCCTACTCTAAGCAACTCATAGCTAGAACCACACCAACTATAAGGTAACAACTCTACTTACCTTAATAAGCATCTCAAGAAGAAAACGGGTCTCACAAGGTCTCTCTTCCAAAATATTTCGTCCTCGGAATCTCTTGGAATATGTGTGGTTATCGACTAATAATACTCATTATACATCCACCTCATCTCGTTATCTCATATAACATGTTCATACCTAACATCTTGTTTCCTTGGTTTCAGTACAAGTATGTCCATTTTGATGTGTTATTGTTTGAAAATATTTGGGTATACTTTGTATGAGATACCAGGTGTTAAATTTAAATTGTCTGATAACCATAACTTTCGAATCATAAATACTTTTCGCATTATTTCCAGGTACCCCATAATAGGAAAAGTCCTCATGTACTTACTGTAGGAGATTATAGGTTGATTAACCTAAAATCTCAAACCTCCAATAGTCATTTCTTGAGCTTTTATGAGACCTGTTTCCTGATCAAGAAGCTTATGCAAGTTGGTTGTGGTATTTATTTGCAAAGCATGTCTACTGAGTTGCTAATATAGAGTTATAGAAAATATTTTGTACATATATGTTGACTTTGAGATGTGGTTAGGGTGGTTTAGTTGTGAGTTGTTTTAAGTAGAGGTGTGCCAATCTTTTATGATTGCCTTCGAGTTTTGAGTTGTTTAATGAGTAAAAAAGGTTGGGGTTCTTTCTTATGTACTAATCTTGGTGTGATTAAGATTAATTAGGTTGTTATATGTGTTAGTATGGTTATAAAGCCTTTTGTAAGGAGTTTGAGCTTGGAAAATGTCAAAAGGAGGTCACACGGGTCATGTAAAAATAGGAGGAAACTAATCTGAAACTCATCCAGGCTCACACCGGTCGTGTAGACACACACATGTCATGTAGAAAATGCATTGGGGGTGAGCAGTGGGTTCACACAGGTTGTACAAGGCAAAGCAGGGCTCAGGGCCACAATTAGCGATGCTAAGGTTAAGCTTAACGACGTTAAGCTACGTTACCGGTCCCCTTTTATTCCTGTTTTGTGTTTATATATCTAGATACTAACACATTTTATGTTGATGTAGAACAGGGACTTTACTTACTAAGCTTTTATAATCTTACTTGTTCTTTTCATCCATTTCCTTTTTTGTATGTTGGTAGTCAATTGTATAGAGAGAGAGAGAGAGAAAGAAGGAAAGACAAAAAGAACCGTGATTGAGAGGGAGTGTCGAGAACTAAGGATGCTGGAAATGAAGGGAAGTGGTCGGAGGTGTTGCCTTAATAAAGGAAGAAGAAGGTATGATAGTTCTAAGCATGCGAGTTGTGTAGGTATAACTTTTGTCTCTCATTGTATAGTTCCCATCACCACCATTGACCACACCATCACCACCACAAAACCACCATTAAGTGATGGTTGTGGTTGAGTGATTGTCTTCGCCTTAGGACCATCGTTGCGAGTCTAGAAGAACTACATGCAAGCTTGACTAAAATGACCAGATTTATGATTTTATATGAAATGTTTTTTATAACTTCTTGTTTAAACATTTTCCTAATCATTCAAGGAAAGTACTAATCTTTTTTTCAAAAATACAAGTGAGTCCTTAAACCATTAAGAACTTAATGGGTGTGTTAATGAAACGTTTGGTAAAGAACATTCTTTTAAATGATAAGAAAATACACCAAATTTCATAGCAGTAAGTCTGCCCGATCTTGCAAACTTTTATACAAAAAATTGGTGTAGATCTGAACATGTCATTTGCGCTTATGGATTAGAATTTATGGATAGAACAGTGGACATCGGTCTAAAAAGACTTAACATGGAAAATCTATAAAAATTAGATTTTAAGATTTTATGCACTAAGTATTTAAAATACATCTTAAGTAGGTCTTAATAAGACCTTATAACATCATAAACCTTATGATCTAGTGTCTTTGGTTAAGGGCTTAATAGGTGACTTAAAAAGGAGTTAAAAGACGAGTAGTGAATTAAGACGAGTTATAAACGAAGGACATTACCAATGTGGTAGGTTGTTGTGGGGGTGTTTCTCGTAATCCTTCTAAGTGTTGATATGTGGATAGTTTCTAAGGTGAGTTACATTAACTCGGTTATTATGTTAACTATGCATCTGTGTGTAAATTGTTGTCCATGAAGTACCCGAGGGGAGAAGTAGAACAACATGATATGTTTATGTAGTATGTATGTTGTATGTAGTTTGATCAGCCATGAAGAACTCGGTGGAGAAATGGTTTGGTCAAGCTGGTCACGAAGTACCCGAAGTGAGATGTGGCCAATGGAAGATAAACCAGTTCGGAGAACTGGCCTGGATATAAGAGTTTGTACCAACAATAAATGTTTATGGTTTTATGATATTTTATGAATTATGTAAATGTGTGAATATGATATGTGTATGCATGTGATTGGTATAATATGTAAGTAATCTGTAGGCTCACTAAGCATTTCGTTTACACATTGTTGGCTCACATTTTCCAAGGCCCTCTAGGTTGGACAAAGGGAAAGCACTGGCATGACTGTAGCGATCACGCATTCCATGAAGGTGACTTTATAGATCTATGACTTTTAATACTATGAACTTATGATATGTTTTTCTGGGATATTGACTATCGCTATTCACTTTGGTTTTTGGATAACTTAATTTACGATTACGAAATATGGTTTTATAAAATATAATGGTTATTAAAAAGTCAGGGGACATTACAAGTATAACTAATTGTGCTAAAAAATTGCCAAATTATAACAATGTTTTATGTGTCACTAATATCAAACAATTTAGCGATGATTTCCCATTCTTGGTACTCCAGCACTATACATGTAAAACATTATATATTGATGAGTTATTGCTAATCGTTAGTTTCCGTATGCTAGAATGTGTTTGTCGCTAAATTATTATGCTCTATTTTTGTTTAAAAGGGGGGATGAAAATGGTGAATTGATATTCAAGATTCCTAGGTATCTTATGGAGCGTTTACATATCACTTTCCTTAGTGCATTTACTGATAAAGGAGCCGGTTTTCCCTTTCATGATAAGCGATCAAGCCTGTCTTTTTTACTATATACTCACAAATAATAATTTAATCTTAGGTATGGCTATATACTGATAAAGGAGCCGGTTTTCCCTTTCATGATAAGCGATCAAGCCTGTCTTTTTTACTATATACTCACAAATAATAATTTAATCTTAGGTATGGCTATCACAAATCTAAACAAAGGATAATTTGTAAGAGGCACTCTAATTTCTTAGGGGCAACAATAGATGCAACATACTATATTATGGATATGAAATGTTCAAATTTCTAACTTAACAAAATGTGGTATCTATTTAGAATATTTACATACATTACCCTAACAATGGATATGAATGATAAAATAACATTTTTTGAAATTTACAAACAAATACGAGGCGGTTATTATCAAACATGTCTGATTTGACCATTTCCAAAAGATGTCCCACTTTTTGGACATTTGAGATGGAGCTACACATTTAAAAGTCTTTGATATAAGCTTGTGTTTTAAGGGGTGTTCGTGATTGCTTTTCAAAAATGCTTATTGATTTATTGGTTTTTCAAAAAACTAATAAGTCTTGAAAAGTATTTGGTAAACATATGATCACTTTTCATAAGTTCTTCTAACTACCATTTGATAAGCCATTTTCTTGGAATGTCAAGGACCCTTATTTATAAATTATACATAGGAAAAGACTATACTATCTTCTAATTGACCTAACCCTTTGATAGGTCATTTCCTATTTAGTCATTTTACATATATAAGATAATCCAAACAGTTTTTAAAAAAGAAGATTTATCAAGTTATTATAGTTTTATCTGACCACATAAACTGATTAAAAATTTTATATAAAAACTCATTTTGTTAGCACTTTTATCGAAAAGTGCTTATTGAATTAGACAAGCAACCTCACACACCCCCTTACAAGGTGGAGACACACACTTTATTTAGTTCATCAGGCTCATTTAAGTTCATCAGGCTCAGTCGTTGAAAAGGTAAAAGAGGGCTATGAAAATGTATGACTTATGGCTTTAATGGGCTTAGCAGGATCATCGCAAGGAGCTCTGTCCCTTGACCTCGTAAGGGGCACAACCTCTTGACGTCGCAAAGGGACACAACCACACCTTGGCCCCCGGTATTCGTCATGTGCGGTATCAAATAAGCATTATACAAGTATTCATTACACATCATCTTATGTGTATCATAGTATTGGTTAAATCCTCTTTGACACCCATCTAAATTGCAATCACACCAAATGGTGATGCGACACTAAATCACCAAAAATTATCTAATAGTGAGTGGACATGGTAAGTTTCACTCGCTTTGGAGATAACACCATTGAACTAGTCCATATCAATTCAAAGCGCCCCTCAACATTTCCAGACACATTTTAGGGTTTGTAACTAATATATGTATGCCCCATAACGGGTTGATAGCATGTGGAAACGCGAAAACATATATTTTATTTGATAGTAAATCTAACACTACAAACACCGTTAATAAATCTTTTAAAATTAAAAAATATGTCTACAAACTGTAACCAATACTGATTATGGATCAAAGAAAAAGAAAGGGGAAGAAAGAATGGGGGAGTTAAATGCAGTGGCCCCTTTTTCTGGTTTGGTAGCCGGGGGTGTTTAATGCTTGGTAGGAGCTTCTCTCTATTAAATACCTATCCAAGACATTCTCACCTTCTCCCTCCTTATTCACCTCTCTCTTCTTTTTCTTGTTCATGGAGCATGAAAGTGCAGCTATGATATTGGCCTGGTTCACTCAGATACCTGAAAACCGATTTGAGGTTTTTTTTTATCTGATTGAGCCGTGCCAATATTTTAGTTCCCTTTCATTTTTAGTTTCTGATGTTCCCAGACGCATTTTCACCACGGTTTGATTCCTTCCCACCTTTCAGAATGTGTTTAAATTGCTTTGATATGTGCAAGTTTTTGTTCCACACCTGTTTGTAATGTATCTGATTAATGCAATTTATTTTCTATTCATTATGGTTTCTTGTAATTTTATAAAGATCAAGATTTTTTTTGCAGCTGTTTTGACAATTAACTGAATAACTACTAGTTCAATACTTGTAAACCGACACGAGATATCTTCAATCTCCGGACAACTTTTAAGGTTTGAGTTTAAACTTTCTAAAACTATGAATCTACGAGTTTTTTTGTTAGTCCTAGAGAAAACTATTTTGACAATGAGACTATCAGAATCAAAATACCTATTATTTAAATGATGGTAAGAAAATTATTTTATGACAACATTTTTTAAGCACGTACAAGAATATAAATGCATGCTGGTATTAAGTATTTGAAAAAAAATTATATGGATGTTTAACAAGTTACAACACTACTCTAATTATATGAATTTTTCTAGAATACTCTTTTCTTCAATATCATTCGGAAATCTTTATATAATTCGAAAAAAGCAAAGCAGACTAATCAGGCATTTTTTTTATGTGTATTATTCAAGGGCAATTCAAGGCGAATGATATTAATATGTTATTTGAAGATTTTTGGTCATCGTATATTCTAGTATAATTTAACATAAACTTTGTTGTTCAAGGGAGACACAAGGTGTTAAAAATTGGTACAAAATGAATATTCAGAGGAACTTTTGAGGACGACGGAATGAATATGTAGTCCAAAAGCAAAGTTAAATAACCAGTCAGGATGAAATATCCAAATAGAATAGGGTCTGCAGGTCATTGTCGTGGACCGTAGAGAATTGATATGGTAACCCACGGTCTTTTGTTTGGATCGTAGCTTGTAAATTGTGGTTAGTAGAAATATGTTCTTACATGAAGATTAAAAGTTTTGACTTTTTTTTTTATCGACTCATTTGTAGTGACACTGTCCACCCCGTGACTCTTCTTAAAAGAGAAGACCCTACAACAATGTATTGTTTTATCAACATTTATTGTATATATAGAGTAGAAAAAACTTCAATTTGACTATATGTGATGTAGAAATAAGTTGCAAGAAAAGAAGATACGCACGTTACTTTTAAATCCATCACTCGATACATTAATTCTAAAATTTAAAAGACACTGTTTTCTAAAGATCTGTTATCTAGCATTACATTTTTAGGGACTTACACAATACTCATTCGAATTTAAACTAATCCCTTCGTCTAAGGATAAGAAACAATTGTTGAATGCTTAGCTGACACAATAGATGTCTACACTAATGTAGGTTGGATTATGATAGCACCCTAAAGAAGTTGAACAACATTTTGACTCTTTTGGCGCTGTAACAAAATGATATTATTTATTGATAAATTTGTACAACCATGGGGTTTTATGACTTTTTAATCAAAATGGTGTTTCTCAAAAAAAAAAAAAACTATTTATTAAAATAGGGTTGTTTTTAAAATATTTACCAAAATGATGTTGTTTTCTAATAAAAGATTGTTTTTAATAGAATTTTCATTTTTCTAATTATACAATTTTTCTATTTTTTTAAATGTATTTATTTTGACTTTTTTTCTAATATTTTTTAGTAATGCTTTTTTATTACATTTTTAACCAAAATTTTTGAACTGGTTTTCAAAATACTTTTTAAAATTTTTTCTAATTATAGGATTTTAATGTTTTCTAAATAACATTTTCTTTTAATTTTTTTCACTTCATTATAAACACTTCCCACTTACCACATGTACAAGTTTTTTGCTCCAAGTTAACTACTTGCACATTTCTTTCTCTTTGAATCATTAACTCAAATATTCCTTTCTCTCGATTAAATGATCTCAAGGAATGTACACTTGCTTTTGACATCAAAGCTACTTGTTTTGCAACAACATGGGGGGTATATGCATCTCCATTAGCTCGGGCACTAAATCCTAAAGGATGTCTCACCTCAAAATAGTGAAACCAATCTATAAAAAGTAAGTTGGACACAAGCTGTGATTGGTAAAAAACGAGCACCTTTAAGGACGCTATTAAGAATCTCTGACAAAATTTGTAGTGAGCAACCCATATCTTCTTCCACCATCATGTGCAAATGTCCATCTATTAAGAGGATGGCTCTCTAGTCATTGTCGAGCTTATCGATTTAGCTTCCCAATTTCTTCCTTGGTGGAGTTGAATTTTCGAACTTGATTTTGACCCCCGGCACGATAAGCTAAAGCTTTCAAATCTGAATTTTGAAACTTGTCATAAAAGTTGTTGATAAAATACCGTAAACAATACCTATAAGAATAAATAAAATAATATGAATATATGATGTAAGTATTCTGAAAACAAAAACTATGTGACTTGTAACAATACATATGAAAACAACGCGGCTTTGACAATGGAGATCCATGCTCATTGACTACCTTTAGGATTCCAATATGACGATCTGATATTAAACAAATGCCTTCACGATCTTTCACCACATGATTCTTTATATGTGAAAGAAACCAATTTCCAACTATCATAAGATTCATTTTCTACAATAGCAAATGCTAATGGTAAAATCTGATTATTACCATCAACTCCAATTCAATCATCATCGTTCCGTTATACTTGCCATACAAATGTGTGCCATCAATGCTAATCACCGACCGACAATGTTCAAATGCCTTGATAGAAGGGGCAAAAGCCCAAAAAACACATCTAAATTCCACGGGTTCCACATTGGTTGATCTCGAAACACACCACTCAACTATATACTCGGATTGAACTTTTGAAGTGCGCCTAGAAATTTTGGCAAAGCAGCATACGATTCTTCCCAATTGCCAAACACTTGCTCAATCGCCTTCTGCTTTCCAGCCCAAACCTTTTTGTATGAAGGAATATAGCCTAGTTTATCAACTATTTCGGCTTTCAAAGCAGAAATACTAATTGATGGTTGCTCTTTAATAAGGTGTTTAGTTTCATGAGCGATTAAGCTTCCATCTAGGTTTGGATGGTCTTGAGAAATATTTAAGTGCACGAAGTGTACTTTGTAATTTCAAAACACCCACTTCGTTAATGTTTAAGTGCACGAAGTTGCCACTTGCAACCAGATTGTAAATGTAACTTGCATCTTTTGGTCTATATAGTTGGACGTGTCTCAATGACCTCAAATTGTTTATGTGTCCTAATGCAATGGAGCTTGATAGCTCTCATAAGTTCTTCTTTATCCTTGAAAGAATCTTTTCCCAAGTCTTGTGTAAAGTCATTCTTGCTCACTAATTTTGAAACAATTCTATCACTGTCAGTGGTCATATTTGTTTCCTCCATTATAGTAAACGTCGAAAGTATTTCAAAGTTATTGTCAAAAGATTATTCATCGTCTTCTTCTCCGATGTAATCTTCTTTTAACACGTCATTCACATCAACTTCATTCTCATTGGTTATTGTGTTGCTTATAACAGCCATTTGAGAGATTGTATGGGGATCTTCATTCTCAACCATGTATGATATGATATTAAATTCCATTTGTATTCTAGAAAAAACAATCTAAAATCAGAAATCACGTGACATCAGAAAAAACATATTGTATTCAGACAACAAAAACTGTTTCAGAAACTGATTTGAGGTTTGTCTAATTGCAAGTAACGAATCAGATTTCAGATTTTGGCCAGCAATCGCGATTGCAAGAACATAGAAAATCAGAAACGTTCAAGTGCAGTAAATGAAGGAATGAGTAAACTTCATACACTACAAACATAAAAAATCAGACACCATGGCCAGAAATCACGATTGCAGAAACGAATTTAAGCCATTGATTGTACCTGAAATCGTTATTGTAGGAAAAGAGATGGCCGGAAACTCTGATGGCGTCGGCATCGGCGTTGCTGGAGGTGGAATCGCCGGCGTTGATTTGGGCGAAGAAGATGGCGTCGATCGATAGTCAACGAATTTCAGTGTATTACGGGAAGGTTAGGACTTAGGGCACCGTAATTTTTGAATAACCCGTCAATCGTAAAAAAATATTAGGTTGACAAAGTTAAATTTGTTAAATCACCCTTTTAGGTAAATATTTTAAAAACAACCCCATTTTGGTAAATAGTTTTTTCTAAAACACTCTTTTGGTCAAAAACTCAGGGTTTTACTTATGTGGAATTTATTGAACAGTAAGGAGTTCAAGAGGATCCCGTCCTTTATGAATAAACTAGACGAATTTTCGTGTGATGCGCAAATTAAAATTATGCAGTTAAAATTTTGACAAATTTATGTGGATGAAATTGAGTATGTTATTAATATTAACTAGAAAATAATAATTCTTACATTAAGTTGATACATAAAATTACAATTTTTTTTAACAATATGATAATGAAATTTTGCAATGCCTTTACATAGAGTTTATGCTTGAATAAACTCAAATATAATTCTTTATTTAGTGTTACTTTTAACTATTATCATGATTAACTAATTAAAGTTTACTTATTGGATAGAGTATTATTCTTAACTATTGTTATGATTAATTAATTTAAAAACTTGTGTTTAAAACTTAAGGAAACACATCGATATGAATTACCTCAAAATCTAAATTGTAAAAATAAAACATAATAGTAATACAGA
Organism: Cichorium intybus; assembly: GCA_023525715.1. NCBI lineage: Eukaryota > Viridiplantae > Streptophyta > Magnoliopsida > Asterales > Asteraceae > Cichorium > Cichorium intybus. The sequence continues at coordinate 115,966,523 of CM042011.1, read as the reverse complement.
TGTAGATTATTTGAAACATATTGTTATGAAACATTATTTCATAGGTCTTATCGAGTGTAAATAATTTGAGAATTATGTTAGGTACATTTGCATGCTAATATAATTTGAAATAAATAAATTAAAACATTTAACATGAAGGGCTCATAAATGTTTTTGATAAATATTAAGCAAATTAAAAAAAAATATCATTTTCGTAACTTATAACATGTTGGATGGTAGCTTTTTATGACTTATTAGTATTTTATCAACAACTTAATACTTTTAAATAACTTATTTTGTTAATATTTATCGGCCCTTAATAATTTTAACCATTTAAATCGATTAAAATGAGACATCAAATATTTTTGAAACCCAAAAATCAAATGAGTGTATTTTATAGATCATATCAAATATGTAATATAAATATCTAATTATTAGAAAACAAACATTTGAAAAAAAATTATTGCATTAAAGAATAAATTTAAAAATAGATTTTCTAGTTTATATGATTGTAAAATTTATGATGTTTGTATAATTATATTTTGATAAGGTCGTTAGTGTTGGTATTCGATCATATGAACACATAAACACATGCAGCGGAAGAGTAACAAGATCAAATCACAGATTATCCATGAACATCGTCCAGGATCATGCAGTTCATATATGTTATAGCAAATAAAAAACCGTAAACAGAATGTACCTCATATGATCTCGTTCTTTGATTTCTGGTTAACAGTACCTTGCATTGGATGAACAGGACCCAAAGTAGAATCCCTCTGATGATTCACACCCAGGATCTCCAGAAAACCAGACAGACAAAAGTTCCACTTGGGAAGGAGGAAAATATCTCTATTTATAGTGCAAGGCTCCTAGGGTTTCAAACTTAAGGAGCCTTTTGGCGGTCACACCCCCTGCACTTGTTTCTATTAATTAACCCTTTAATTAATTACAAGTCAATCCCTTACAATTTAATTTCTCCAAATTAATTCTAAATTAACTTGTTAATTAATTGTCAATTAATTTATCATGTCGTTGATAAATTAATATCTCCTTTTCCTTTTCTATCATTATTTGTTTTTCTGGGTCACGAGGGCAACCTAAAATGACCTTGCTATTAGAAATATTACCACTAGTTGATGACCTTGGACACTAATTGAAGGGTTTCTTTGCAAGCAATGAATACAAAAATTCCTATGGTTCACATGCAACCCTAAGCTGATCTATGTTTTCTTCTATGTAGATAATAAACTAAAACCCTAAAGGATACAATTCAGTTCTAAAGATGAATTAAGAAAACCAACCTTTGATCTTATGATCCTTCAAGCAAGCAGCAAAAGAATCCTGCTTCAAATGCAAGTCACACCCAAGTGATGGAAGAATCAGTCCAGAAGAGTAACACAGAGAGAGAGGAGGCGTGGGATTTAGGGTGCCCAAGGGGTTCCTTATATAGCCTCCTAAGGTTACACCTGAAACCCTAGAAAGCCTCCAAATGGACAAGGCTTTTGGCTACTTGGACCAGACTCCCCTAAACCCTAATTAAGGTTTCGCCAACTCCTGCAGGAGCCTCCAGGGTGGCGCCAACTTTGGTCTCTGGTTTACCTGGCCAGTTATTCAACTATTGAATAAATGCCAACCAGTCCATTCACCTTTTATTAATTAATTTAATCACTAAATTAAATTGAATTAGTTCTAGATTAAATCTCAATTAATTATTATAGTTTATAATTAATATATTAACACTTAAATATATTAATAAACCATATATTTATTTTCTATTGATTTATTATACAATTAATAAATCAACTATTCTCTCTACTGAACTATACGTCTATCCTCCATCTATGAGGGCAACCCAAATGGACTTTGCTTTTATTTATAAGATAAATACAATTATAAGTCATGGCTTAGACACCTAATCCAACAGTCTCCCACTTGGATAAGTGTATGACTTTTATTGTCTGAACTCTGACCCAGTCAGTTCTGTCCAAAGATAAGTGATCTGATGATCCTCCATCCAACAGGATATTTTTCAGACTCAAGACATGGACTAACATCAATCTTGGTCTGATACTCTGTTTCTCAATTTCTGATTTGCATATGACTTTAGAGACTACTAATTAAACACATCAATTTAGTCCCGGTTGGCCAACACTTTCAGTCAACTTCAAAATCATCGAGAGGCCTACAGATATCTGTTTCCCATCGGGTCAGGGGACGGATAAGTTTCGACTTATATGTCCATACCTTTTGCGGGTCAAAATACTCACAACAATGCGTTTTATAACACCGAGTTACCGGCGCGTTTTCGCATTATCAATAAGCACTTGTCTCCCAAATAACAGATCATATCTCTCCACTTAAAGAACAACGGATATTATTGTCTTAACATTGCTCGTGATTTAATCCATGAAGCAATCTGTTAAGCGCGGGTTTATCCAATACTCAAATATATATTTTCTAAGTACTCATGAACGTTGCAGCAGTCTTACTGCAATGTCTAACTCATTAGACAGTCTGCAACCGATTCATGACAGTCTTTGTTCACACTTACTCCTTAACAGTGTGATCGACTGTGGAACTTTAAATAATCTAATTATTAAGGAAGTTAAACATGCAAATATAGAAACACAGAAATAAACAATCGACAAAGGCAGTAACAATACTCATTTATAAATCTCAATTATAAAATCACCGAGTCAATTACATTTATACTGTTAACAAGTTTCAAATCTATCTAATTACTAAAACTAATATCATCCTTCAGTCCAATGCTCCGAGCATGCTGATTGTGCTTGATCCTGCTCAGAGCCTTTGTCAAAAGATCCGCAGGATTGTCTTCTGATGATACCCACTTAACCAGTAAATGCCCTTCTTCTACTTGATGTCGAATGTAGTGGTACTTTCTTTCGATATGCCTGGACTTTCCATGAAATTCTTCAGCCAAGCCGCTTCCTTAGACGCTTCACTCGCTACAATGTACTCTGATTCGCACGTTGAATCAGCCACCGTTTCCTGCTTGGAACTTTTCCAAGTGACCGCTCCACCCTTCAAAAGAAATACCCAGCCCGACTGGGACCGTCCACTATCCCTATCTGTCTGGAAGCTGGCATCAGTATATCCACTTATTTTCAAGTCATCACTGCCGCCAAGGACCAATACCATATTCTTGGTCCTTCGCAGATACTTGAGTATGTTCTTGACCGCAATCCAATGTGCTTTTCCAGGATTACCCTAGAACCGACTAACCATGCTTAGTACATAGGATACGTCGGGATGAGTACAAGTCATAGCATACATGATCGACCCTACTGCCGAAGCATAAGGTACTCGACTCATTTCAGCTATTTCCTCATCGGTACTCGGACTTTGAGTCTTACTCAATTTAGTATTACTTTGGATTGACAGCTCTCCCTTTTTGGAATTTTCCATGTTAAATCTTTTTAACACCTTTTCCAAATATGTACACTGGCTTAGACCTATCAATTTTCTCTTTCTATCTCTAAGTATTCTTATCCTGAGAATATAAGCAGCTTCTCCTAGGTCTTTCATGGCGAAACACTTCCCGAGCCAAGCCTTAACATTTTGCAAGGTCGGAATGTCGTTTCCCATGAGCAGTATGTCATCAACATACAGCACCAGGAAAGTGACTATACTCCCACTAGCCTTGACATATACACAGGAATCATATTCACTCCCAGAGAAGCCAAACTCTTTGACTTTCTCATGGAAGCAAAGATTCCAGCTGCGAGATGCTTGCTTCAACCCGTAGATTGATCTTTCAAGCTTACATACTTTATGAGGGTGCTTTGTGTCTACAAAACCTTCTGGCTGACTCATGTAAACATCTTCAGTCAGTTTCCCGTTAAGGAAAGCGGTTTTGACATCCATCTACCAGATTTCATAATCATGAAACGCAGCTATGGCAAGCATTATCCTGATTGACTTAATCTTGGCTACTGGTGAGAAGGTTTCATCATAATCAACCCCCGGGGTTTGAGTGAATCCCTTCGCAACCAGCCGAGCCTTATAAGTATGCACTTTTCCATCCATGTCCGTCTTCTTTTTGAAGATCCACTTGCATCCGACTGTCTTTCGATCCGGTAGATTGTCAACCAAGTTCCAAACTTGATTGTCATACATGGACTTTATCTCGCTGTCCATTGCCTCTTTCCATTTTGCAGACTCGAGGCCTGCCACTGCTTCACGGTAGTTAGCTGGCTCATCCAAATTAGTCAACGTACGATCACTAACTAACGTGTCACCGTCCGAAGTAATATGGAAACCATAGAACTCGAGCGGCATGCTAACTCTACCTGAATGCCTAAGGGGCAATGAAATGTCGGTGGGTTAAACAGGAACTTCATTCTCATGTTGGTTGCTAGTTTCTTCCAAGGTTGTTTCATTGTGCGTCTCCTGAATTTCTTCGAGATCGATTGTACTCCCACTGTCCTCTTTGGATATGAGTTCTCTCTCTCGAAAGAACCCTCATCTTGCTACAAAGACCACGTCCTCGCTCGGTCTGTAGAACAAGTATCCAAAAGACTGTTTCGGGTATCTGATGAAAAAACACCTCTCACTTCTTTCAGCGAGCTTGTCTGAAGTCTCTCGTCTTATGAAAGCTTCACAGCCCCAGACTTTGATGTGTGCCAACGAGGGAACTTTCCCCGTCCAGATCTCGTGCGGTGTTTTCGCAACCTTCTTGGTTGGGACAAGATTTAGGATATGGGCGGCAGTCTCTAAGGCATACCCCCAGAAATGGATTGGAAGGGAAGCTCGACTCATCATGGAATGAACCATGTCCAACAAGGTTCGGTTTCACCTTTAAGCAACACCATTCAGCTGAGGTGTTCTTGGAGGCGACAACTGTGAAACAAGTCCACATTCCTTGAGGTAATCTAGAAACTCGATACTAAGATACTCACCGCCTCTGTCGGATCTAAGCATCTTTATCTTTCTGCCTAATTGATTTTCTGCTTCATTTTTAAACTCTTTGAACTTTTCAAAGGTGTCCGACTTATTCTTGATTAAGTAGATATACCCATATCTACTAAAATCGTCGGTAAAGGTCACATAGAACCGCATGCCATCTTTAATGGTTGTTCTGAAAGGACCACACACATCTGTGTGTATGATATCCAACAGACCTTCACCTCTTTCAAAGGAACCTTTGAATGGTGATTTTGTCATCTTGCCAAGTAAGCAAGATTCGCATACATCCTCCAACCCGAGGTCGAATGATTCCAACACTCCATCCTTTTGGAGTTGGGTGATGCGTTTCTTGTTTATATGGCCAAGGCGACAATGCCACAGACATGCCTTTTCTACACCGCTTGAAGCATCAATAGCTAAAAATTTTTTACCATAATTATCAACACACATAATAGATTCATACACTCCATCACAAGGCATAGCATTAAATATAAAAATATCATTTTTGAAAACAGAAATTGAACCATTCAATTTATTGAACTCATAATAAAAACCTTGTTTAAACAATGCATGAAACGAAATTATGTTCTTTGCCATATCAGGCGCATAGCAACAATTATGTAAATCTAATCTAACTCCACTACTGAGCACTAGTCCATAAACGCCGATCTTGGTAACAGGTGACGTTTGCCTATTGCCAATGACCAGGTTCAGTCTGCTATGCTCCAGCTCCCTACTTTCCTCTAGACCCTGCAAATCAGAACAGATATGAAAACCACATCCTGCATCAAGGACCCAAGAGAGGGAAAAAGATGAGTTATTAGATATAGAATATGTACCTGCTTGTGACGGTTTCACTTTACCGTCCTTGATATCCTGCAGATACGCTGGGCAGCTCCTCTTCCAATGACCCTTTTGCTTGCAGTAAAAGCAGTCGGCCTCTTTGGGGTTCTGAACATGTGGAATGCCGGAAGACTTGCCTTTCGGGGCACTGCTAGATGACCCGACATGAGTCTTTTCCCTCCAGTTTTGCTTAGGGGGCCTTTCCGTTTCTTTCCTTTTCCAGAGCCAATAGCCAGGACAGGCGGGTTGACAGGGAGCAAACCTTTTCCCTTCATCCCATCCTCAGCCGTACGAAGCATGCGGTGTAACTCAGCTAGGGTTGCCTGGTTGTTGTTCAAATGATACACCCGTGTGAACTGGTCATAAGAACTGGGCAAGGAATTTAGCACTATGTCAACTGCTAAATCCTCATGGACAGGCATTTCCACCTTCCTAAGCCTTTCCACATAACCATGCATCCTCTGCACATGTACACAGATGGACTCGCCCTCCTTGGGCTTGCCGTTAGTGAAAGCTTTTACAACCTCACGCCTTTCGATGCGCTCTTGCTTGTGGAACTTTTCCGCGAGCTCTTTGTGCATCTCGTAAGGCCAATAGTCCTCATAGATACGCTGCAGTTCAGGGTTTATAGTAGCGATCATGATGCAAGCCACTTTGGTTGCATCATCAGAGTGTTTAGTGTACGCGGCGATTTCCTCGGGAGTAGCGGTTTCAGTGTCCACATCAACAAGCTCGGTTTCCAGAACATACTCTTTGTGTTCAAACCTGAGAGCCATTTTGATGTTGCGGATCCAGTCATTGTAGTTAGTGCCGTCCAACGTCACTTTTGAGCACAATGACAGAATCGAGGTGACATTACCGGGATTCGAGTGGGGAACGGATTGGTCAAAAGACATCTGAACAAGAATAAGGTAGTTTTTAATTAGATATAAATAATAATCCTTATATTCACCCAAGAACAAATATAAGGCTAGGATCCTACAATAACAATCTACAATATCAAAAAGGGATGCCGTAATCTCTATTGTAAATTTCATAAGGTAGGCGAATGACGATTCAGCCAATTCCACCACGGAAACATAATCATATTATAATAGAATTCCTAGTTTCATTGAGATTTACCGAACTGTACGATAGCATGTTTAATCTCGGGAATGCCCCGCTGTTTGTGACTGGGATACCGAGGATCACAAACCGGGTGTGAATAACCATGCAAATTGCTTGGTACTCTTGAAGTCAATTGTCATCTCTAATTAACGTGTCGGTTATCCACACACGCTCCATTAATAATAACAAAATCAAGAAACTCATTGCGACTCTTTACGGACCCCAGTTGGCGTGCCGGTAAACCACAGACGCTCCACCAACGTTCCACAAAGTTCAATGTGCAATTTCATGGATTAGCAGCAATTCACATTTTTAACCTAAAGTAACTAGATTGGGATTTGTTTTAGGGTTCTAGTACTTTAAATTATAGCATTATACTTTTAAGAGGCTTAGCGGTTCTATCAAACCCGTTCGGCTAACGACACTCGACTGACCAGGAAAGCGGTGGGTAAGAGTATATACCCATTAGACTAACATTTTATAGTCAGTCGCCTTATACACTCTTTAGAGAACAGTTTTGTGAATGAGGTCTACTAATGGTAAGACTAACCAATTTTCTTATATATATTAAATTAAATTTTAATCATAAATACATATAAGATATATTTTAATCTTATTAAAATATTTTAGAATTAATTTTATTCTAATTTTCGCAAATTTATACTATTTTTTTTGAACATTTTAAATTAATTCTTTAAGCTGATTTAATTGGTCTTTTAATTAATCAATTAATTAACTAATTAAATCTAAGATAGATATTACTAAATTTGTAAGACCCGTATCCTGATTATAACATATACTTAAAATAAGAGTGTTAGGAATTATATGGTCATTGGTAATTATAAAGCTAAGAAAAACTTTAGTTACAATTTCATATGAAAATCAGCATTTTGTGTCGTTTTTAGAAAAATCATAATTAATTCTAGAAAAATCGTTTGGACCTCAAACTAGTGCAAAAAGTTTACAAATTGAGTCTAGTACAATTACCAAAAATAATAGTAAGCTTGAAAATGACATTATCGATGGTAAAAAATGCAATCTTTACTGATTAGTTCGGAATTGACAGATTAGATAGTCTGTTTTCAAAAATTCATAATAAATCATAGAAAAATCGTATAAATACGTAAAATACATCCCTGGAAAGGTATTGAGATAAATTTCTGGAATATCAAATAAAAACGTGAATTTCATGGGTTTAAAGTCGGCTAAACCAGTCTTGAACAGACTGATTCTAGAAGGTATTAATTTCAACAAAGTTATATTATTAAAATCATTTGTCAAAAGTGTCATGCCATTTTTTATTCAAGAATTCAAGTATAAATACCCCTCAAAACATCTCATCAACCACACAACTAAATCTCAATCCAATATATAGAGGTTTCTAACCACTAGAGTGTAAGCAAGTGAGCGGAAGAAGCTCGAAAGCCTAACGAAGGAGTTATAGATTCCGACGAATGGTCATAAGGTAACTACAAACCTTTCTATAGCTTAATTAGGCATTGTAAAATAATTTTTGTATTAAGAAGTAGAATATGTAATAAGTATAACATATTCATTTCCAACAATAGTAAATAAAAACCTTAAAAACGTCGTTATAACAATTCGTAATTCTGAAAATAATTCCGATTGATTTACTTACGAGGACGGTGCCTAGGCCGATTACTTGGGATCTGGTTGTTGGATTTTCCGAAAGGCTAAAATGCTAAAAGGATCCTGCCACCCCATCTAATCTTTTACCTGGCCGTTCTTTACTTGATAAATCATGGAGTATCATATTGGAATTATTGAAGGGTTTAATGATGCGACTATAATATAGTTAAGGATTAAGAAATGATAGATTTATTATTATGTTAACAGTTAAAGTTGAAAGGAAATACAAAGGCGAGAAAGATAAACGATATAGTCAACTACAATCAGGTGAGTCTTCTCACTATACTATAGGTGATATTGCATACGTAGGAAGGAAGATATGTTTGACTAAGGTGATCTTACCTGTTATGATAATTGTATGAATTTTTGCTATGATAATGATTGTTTGTGGATGGAACGGGATAGCCCGCGAGCCAATAGGCGGAACGGGAATAGCCTGGGAGTCATTAGACGGAACGGGAGAAGCCTGCGAGCGATAAGACAGAACGGGAACTGCCCGTGAGTCTTCAGCGGAACAGGGATAGCCCGCGAGTCTCACAGACATATGAATGGTTATGATGTGTTGTATGTTATGTGATGGATCGTATGGTATTTTGAGGAACTCACTAAGCTCCGTGCTTACCCTTTCCCTATATAAACTACTGTTTCAGGTACATCAGGTACAATGGATGGCAAGGCGTGACATGTATACACTGTGCTGCTTCATTGGAGGACTGTTTTTGAATTAATATTCCGCTATATTGTGATTTCGTTAACTTATGTTAATCCTGGGGTGTTTTCATTAAACTTATAAGTTATGGAATTTTATGAAAATTAATTAAGTGGCTTTTCTTAAATTGAAGTTTTCGTTTAAAAATTTTTAAATTTACTCAAAAAAATTTGGGATGTTACAAGTTGGTATCAGAGCACAGCTTGAGAGAATCAGGCTCACTTAGTGAGTTCTGGACTCAAGTTGAGGCTTAAGAATTTTCTTAAAACATTTTTACGAAAGAAAGATGTTTTATGAAGGGTGAACTGAAGACACAGTGTGTACCGCCAGCCGATACCAGTATGAGAAAAGGGTTAAGTATTTAATATTGTGGATGTTAAAAAAAACATATGGTATATGATTGCTGAAATGCCTGGTAAGGATCACACATTGTTGTATTATTATATGCTATTTGCTAATAGAACTGTATGCTAGTGCCGACAGGTTGCTTAGAGATTTCCATTAAGTTGTATACAATATGGACTGAATAGTCATAGAATGTGTGAGTTGACCTTATTGCCTGTTCCTTGTTTGGTTGTTTCCTTAGGTAAGATTCTCTTATTTGAAAGACTGTTTAGTTCGATATTGTATACAACTACGTTCGCGAAACAATCTGTCATCACTGGAGGAAGTTCCGTCTTAGTTAGAATAGCAGGGTGGGGGTGGGATTCCAAGTATTCCTAGAAGGGTTGACATATGCCTTGTAAGGGCATATGTGTTAAAATTATTGGTGAGAAGCGAATTGGATATTCCGAGACGGGTCTTGGAACGAACATGGATAGGTGTGGAAGGTAGTAGTAGAGCTCCTACTATCGAAAGCACAGGATCTGCGTTTGAGTCGGGAGTTCGTCACGAAGGATCCAAGGAGCTGAGTATGTGAGTGTCTAGCATAGTTGACTTAAATGCCAGTGTAATGTGGTAAAACTTTATCCATTCGATTGTTGAATGTTGATTGTGAGGTTCAGTAGGAACAATTAAGATGTGATCATACCAGTTTGGTTGGACCGATCATGCTTAAGTTGATTACTGAGCTTAAAGACTGTTGAAAGGGAGAATGTCAAAGTGCTATTATGGTAGCTATTTTTCATGCAACTAATGGGCGCACAAGTCAGACAGGGACTAGAGGATGCAAGGGTGAGTTTTCCAACTCACGGTCAAAGAGGTGCAAGCGGCGCCTGAGATGATAGGGGTATTTTTGAGTCGCTCGTGATTGAGGTAACTGACGATAGATGTATTGACTAGGGTCGCAAGCGGATGAGTAACATATGGTGGTTGATGTAAACGTCTTTACATTATCGAAACATGTTTATTGAGATGGTGTTTGCCCCTGATGCAAGTTGTTGGCTGAGCAGAGTGGGCTTGGTTTTTTTCGAGAGTAAGGGCTCGTAAAAAAATTATAAATCGAATAAACAGACTTGGACTTTAGTCCAAGTGGGGGAGGAATACAAAATTAAGGAAACAACATGAATATTATATTGAATCGATGAAATTATTAAAATTATAGTAACACATCAATATATTTAATTCATTACTACAACTTTATATTAATACATTAAGAAAAGTTTACAGAACTCTAACATAAACCGGAGAATCAGAAAGAAGCGAGAAAAGATCTTCTACACTCCAATCTTTGTCATCATTAGGTTGACTTGTATCTTCTTGAGGATTTGGAAGGGGTATGCTTTCAGTTATTGGAGGAGGAGCTCCAAGGTATGGGGTCTCGATAGGGTTGGAACCCGTAACCCCGTGATTAGGGGCTAAATATTGACCCATTTGGGGCGTGTGTAAGTAGGGTAATGATGAGGAAGGATTCCAATTCGGAACCAGTTGGGGGTAGTTATAAGAAGGAGGAAACCAGGCTAGGTCACCTACAAAGCCTCTAAAATTCTCCTCACTCGTAGGCTCGAGTAAACCAGGGTTAATACTACTCATACCAGAATTAGATAGTAGAGATTGCTGCTATGTATGAGTTCTTGATGAAGTTTCCCCCTTTTCCTGACTTTTTCTTTTCCTAAATACAACCTTATGAGCAGCTTGTATTAGTTTCTTTGTGCCGTCTGTTAAACCCAATTGTGATCCTTCAATTATCTCTTCTTTTTCTTTTTTTAGGTTGGGTATTAAATCTCCCGATAAATCTGTTGCCTCAATAAATTCATTACCAAATTCCTATGGCACAAATAACTTTAGTAATGTCAACCTTATAATATAAAGGAATTAAAAAAATGTAGTTCTTTACCTCAGCACGATCAATAAGGGTTTGCAAACTCGTAAGTTGTCGTTGGGGCCAATGATTGATACCTAATTCTCTACAGCGTTTTTTTAATTGTGTCGTTCCAATGTTGAGTTCCTTCGCAGCTTTCTCAATTGGTTCGTTGAAGTGTTCAGCTATTATTTCCCTACTTAATAAGTGCCTAAAACCTCTTCCACTGCCACCTGCTATGTTTTCTGAACTAGAAGGTTCGAATCCAATTGTATTGTTATCATTCTAGATCATTTGAACATGATCCTGATTTTCTGATCCAAAGATGGACATTGATTCATTAAAGCCAGGGGTTTCTATCGGTAGTAATTGTTTGTTTTCAACCAAAAAACCCAGGATTCTGAAATCCTTCTAGATTCCTTTGAATCAACCGAAGATGATCTTGATATTGAAAACCAACCCCAAACTCGGGATTCAATTCAATATTTATGTTATGAGTCCTCTGTAATTGATTCTCATCCTGAATACCAGCCATGAATTATTGATTCATGGGGACAAACTCACTGCTTGTTGGGTGCACGTCCATGAATGGATTGTACTCAGTTAGACCATCCACAAATGGGTCTACAAATAACACATGTCAAATGATAAAACAAAATAGAATACTTATAAATGGATCATTCAAAAGAATTTAACCTGGTAGAAGGCATGGAGTCTGATCAAGTGCAAAGTCAGATGCGTGCACCGGATCATCTGAGTTAATGTTCAACTCGGGAAAAATTTCCGACTCATCGTGGAGATGCTCTATTGGTAGTATATCTGGAAGACTGTACCATAATTCAAAATCAAACAAAACATTAGAAAGGTAATCGAAGTATGGATGATAGATGTCTAGAATGTTAGAGTCACCGAACTCTATTAAGAATTCTTGGTTTGAAGTACCCTCTCCTTGCGGAAAACCAGGTCCAGGGTTCGACAAATCGCTCATTGAAGATCTGTTTTCCATAACTCAACTGTAAATATGAGTTCGTTTACGAACAAACTAGTGATAAGAGAGGATGAGACTGAAAATGAATGCTACTACATACCTGTATATATAGTATCTTGCAGCTGGAACCGAAAGGACACACGGAACTGAAAGGACACCTCACGTTTTAATTACCGAAATTCAAACTAACTACAGTAGATGCGACTTTTCACTACCCCAAGTGACATTTTTTCAAAATTCCCTGCTTGACACTGGTGAGAACGAGATAATAAAGAGACTTTTGAAATAAAACAAAATTTTATGTCTCCATATAATGGAAATAGTTTAAAGAGTGTTCAGTACTCCAAAAAAAAAAAAAACTTACAAAAGATGATGTAAATTTTATATTTCGATGAAACACAAAAAATTGGAGATTCTACAAAAATAGACTTATTTAGCCAAAAAGTATTTAAAAGAAATGTTGAATTGAGGCAAATGTATGTTGAAATATGACGAATTCATATAAATACGAAATAGTGTTAAAATTAGGTGTTGCAAGTTAACTAGGTTAACTATGTATATAGGTAGATTAGAAAGTACTAAATACGTACTGTAGATAGTAGCCAGTCAAGTCGATGTGTGGGACTGTGAGAAACAGTTAGAGTTTTTTTTGTACATCTAGAGTAATTAGAAAAAAAGAAGTATGGAGTGAATGAGAATAATAGGACCTTAAGCATTATTACAGAGGTATGTGAATGTTGAAAGGAAAGATAATTAAATCTTGTAAAGTTTCGGCAATAAGACGAGGAGGATTTTTGAAGGACACCAGGACTCGATGGGAAATACATAGAGGCGTTCGAGAATGCGGATTTCGGGACGAAATCTAAATAAGTGGGGGAGACTTGTAAGACCCGTATCCTGATTATAACATATACTTAAAATAAGAGTGTTAGGAATTATATGGTCATTGGTAATTATAAAGCTAAGAAAAACTTTAGTTACAATTTCATATGAAAATCAGCATTTTGTTTCTTTTTTAGAAAAATCATAATTAATTCTAGAAAAATCATTTGGACCTCAAACCAGTGCACAAAGTTTACAAATTGAGTCTAGTACAATTACCAAAAATAATAGTGAGCTTGAAAATGACATTATCGATGGTAAAAAATGCAATCTTTACTGATTAGTTCGGAATTGACAGATTAGATAGTCTGGTTTCAAAAATTCATAATAAATCATAGAAAAATCGTATAAATACGTAAAATACATCCCTGGAAAGGTATTGAGATAAATTTCTGGAATATCAAATAAAAACGTGAATTTCATGGGTTTAAAGTCGGCTAAACTAGTCTTGAACAGACTGATTCTAGAAGGTATTAATTTCAACAAAGTTATATTATTAAAATCATTTGTCAAAAGTGTCATGCCATTTTTTATTCAAGAATTCAAGTATAAATACCCCTCAAAACATCTCATAAACCACACAACTAAATCTCAATCCAATATATAGAGGTTTCTAAGCACTAGAGTGTAAGCAAGTGAGCGGAAGAAGCTCGAAAGCCTAACGAAGGAGTTATAGATTCCGACGAATGGTCATAAGGTAACTACAAACCTTTCTATAGCTTAATTAGGTATTGTAAAATAATTTTTGTATTAAGAAGTAGAATATGTAATAAGTATAACATATTCATTTCCAACAATAGTAAATAAAAACCTTAAAAACATAGTTATAACAATTCGTAATTCTGAAAATAATACGGATTGATTTACTTACGAGGACGGTGCCTAGGCCGATTACTTGGGATCTGGTTGTTGGATTTTATGAAAGGCTAAAATGCTGAAAGGATCCTGCCACCCCATCTAATCTTCTACCTGGCCGTTCTTTACTTGATAAATCATGGAGTATCATATTGGAATTATTGAAGGGTTTAATGATGCGACTATAATATAGTTAAGGATTAAGAAATGATAGATTTATTATTATGTTAACAGTTAAAGTTGAAAGGAAATATAAAGGCGAGAAAGATAAACGATATAGTCAACTACAATCAGGTGAGTCTTCTCACTATACTATAGGTGATATTGCATGCGTAGGAAGGAAGATATGTTAGACTAAGGTGATCTTACCTGTTATGATAATTGTATGAATTATTGCTATGATAATGATTGTTTGTGGACGGAACGGGATAGCCCGCGAGCCAATAGGCGGAACGGGAATAGCCTGGGAGTCATTAGACGGAACGGGAGAAGCCTGCGAGCGATAAGACAGAACGGGAACTGCCCGTGAGTCTTCAGCGGAACAGGGATAGCCCGCGAGTCTCACAGACATATGAATGGTTATGATGTGTTGTATGTTATGTGATGGATCGTATGGTATTTTGAGGAACTCACTAAGCTCCGTGCTTACCCTTTCTCTATATAAACTACTGTTTCGGGTACATCAGGTACAATGGATGGCAAGGCGTGACGTGTATACACTGTGCTGCTTCATTGGAGGACTGTTTTTGAATTAATATTCCGCTATATTGTGATTTCGTTAACTTCTGTTAATCCTGTGGTGTTTTCATTAAACTTATAAGTTATGGAATTTTATGAAAATTAATTAAGTGGCTTTTCTTATATTGAAGTTTTCGTTTAAAAATTTTTAAATTTACTCAAGAAATTTTGGGATGTTACAAAATTAATCAAATTAATTTTTCTATCATGGTCCCTATGGTTCTCGAAAATTACAAGCCAGGCAAGAAAGGTTCAAGTTATTTTAATTAATCTCATTACCAAAAATAACAACATACTATTATGGCAAACAAATCAAGCAATCAAGGGTTACCATTAGGGCATGGCGGCTAGGGTTAGGAAACCCTAGCCAAGCCGTCGACTTTCAAGCCTCCCAAGGAGGAGTTTTCGCAAAACACCTCAAGGCAAGAATCAAGCATGCATTTTATATCAATTTCACAAGAAAACAGCCTATGCTCTGATACCACTGAAGGGTTTCTTTGCAAGCAATGAACACAAAAATTCCTATGGTTCACATGCAACCCTAAGATGATCTATGTTTTCTTCTATGAAGATAATAAACTAAAACCCTAAAGGATACAATTCAGTTCTAAAGATGAATTAAGAAAACCAACCTTTGATCTTATGATCCTTCAAGCAAGCAGCAAAAGAATCCTGCCTCAAATGCAAGTCACATCCAAGTGATGGAAGAATCAGTCCAGCAGAGTAACACAGAGAGAGAGGAGACGTGGGATTTAGGGTGCCCAGGGGGTTCCTTATATAGCCTCCTAGGGTTACACCTGAAACCCTAGAAAGCCTCCAAATGGACAAGGCTTTTGGCCACTTGGACCAGACTCCCCTAAACCCTCATTAGGGTTTCGCCAACTCCTGGAAGAGCCTCCAGGGTGGCGCCAACTTTGGTCCCTGGTTTACCTGGCCAGTTATTCAACTATTGAATAAATGCCAACCAGTCCCTACACCTTTTATTAATTAATTTAATCACTAAATTAAATCCAATTAATTCTAGATTAAATCTCAATTAATTATTATAGTTTCTAATTAATATATTAACACTTAGATATATTAATAAACCATATATTTATTTTCTATTGATTTATTATACAATTAATAAATCAACTATTCTCTCTACTGAACTATACGTCTATCCTCTATCTATGAGGGCAACCCAAATGGACTTTGCTTTTATTTATAAGATAAATACAATTATAAGTCATGGCTTAGACACCTAATCCAACACTAATTCCAACAGTCTCCCACTTGGACAAGTTGTCAACTTTATATGGTCTCAATATTATTTGATAATCATCAGAGAGTATGCCATCCAATGCAACTGTCAAACTCTGATCAAATATAAGAGACGACCTTAGATAAGTGATCAATTATTCCTCTGTTCTACAAGATATCGTAATGAAACTGTGTCATGGATAAGGTCAAGCCCAAAAGTTCAAAATTCTATTTCCCGATAGAGATTCATGATGACTCTGTCAGATTAATGATTGAACACATAAATCCAGTCTGGGTTTGGCCAAACAAGATGTCGCTTCTCCTTGGTAGGGTAGAAAGAACAGATAAACTCTAACTATATAGTATCTGTCTATTTCATCATGTCATACATGGACATACCCTTTATAACTACCAGTTACGGACAACGTTTGAGTAGACCAATACATAACAGAATCATAACGCAAATTCTCGGTTTGAAGAATAAAAGATATTATCATCCAAGATTACTTGTGACTTAATCCATGAAGTAATCTCTAGGTGTGGGTTGTTCCAATACTTGAATCTCTATCAAGCACTCATGAGTGTTATTTGCAATCCCCATGTTATGTCTAATCTCTATAGGCAATCTACTAACAATCCATGACAGTCTTAAATCACTACTTGCTTCCAAGAGTACGACCAACTATGGAAGTTTGAGTAAATGAATACTCAGGAAGCGGGTTCTAAACATGCTAAATCGAAACACAGTAATAAATTAATGCAAGTGGTAGCTCTCCAGCTCATTATCAAGTCTCCACATGATAATCACCAAATCATATAAAATTTATCTACTGTTATATGTTTCAATTATCAAACTAAAAACTAAAACACTTAAGTTATATTGCTCATAAACTTATCGCTTATGGACCCTATTATGAGCTTCATGCTTGGTCCGCATCAAAGTATTTATGAAACAATCATCTGGATACTCTTCCGATGATGTCTATTCACTATGATGTCTCAACTCGATTCCTAAACACAACAGCAATCCTTGAATATATACTCCAACTTCTCATGGTCCTCGGGTTCCTCAGTCAAGGCGAATGCACCCTTGGTATCAAGAAGATTTCAAGGAGTTCCTTGATGTTGAGACAACACCAATATTGCCAACGAAATTCCGCTATCATGTAGTCTCCTTTACAGCATCACTAGTTGTTATATACTCGGACTTGCATTGATTTTGACTTGGAACCTTTCTAAGTAATCACTCCTCTAACAGGAACACTTATCCTGGGCAAGAGTTATCTATGGCATCACTATGACAGTTACTTTAGCTTTTCTTTCCTTCATAAACCAAGAACATGTTTCTTGTTTTCTGTCGATTCTCTAAGAATGCCCTTCACTACTGTCCAATGACTTTTGTCAGGGTTTTCCTGAAATCGACGTATTATGCTCAAGGCATACGGGATGTCATACATGTCACAACATGCACGATCGATCCTATAGCAGAAGCATATGGGACTCGACTCATTCTTTCCAGATCTTTTCTAGTATTGGGACATTGATTCTCCAATCAATTTTATGCCATGGGTAGAAACCTTTTCTTGCAGTCATGCTTCTTGAATCTCTTCAAGATCATAATCATATATGTACTTGGGCTAATTCCTTTTCTAGATGTTTTTATCTATATTTATATATTCTTATACCATGTAAGTGTATTATATATCATAGGTCCTTAATAGCAAAATGTTTCCCTAGCCAAGTCACTACCCTTTGAAACATTGGAAAATCGTTTCCTATAAGCAGTATGTCATATAAATATAGTACCATGAAGAATACAATCCTCCCACTAGCTTTGATATAATCACAGGGCTCATCCTTGCTTCTTGAAAATCCAAACCTTTTGGCATTTTCACGACCGCAAAGATTCCAGCTGCGACATTCTTTTTTGAGTCTTCAAATGAATCTTTCAAGATTTGTATACTCTATTTGGATATTTTTCATGTTCAAAACTCTTCCGGTTGTGCCATATGTGTAACACCCAGTTTCTTATCTCCGAATTACATCATCATCACTCAAAGTTAAACATAAGTGATCATGGTATAATCAAAGTTAAGCAACATAAGTACAAGTAGTATTCAAAAGAACAAGTACTTAAACAACGTGTCCCAAAAACTGGGTTATAAAATATCGTTTTACAAAACTATACAAAAGAGTGTATCTTGGTTTACAAACAGTCAAAAGTTAAGTCCCATATCCAGGCAATCGTCCCTCAGCAATCTTCTTACCCCTGTCACCTATAACACAAACCATATAACTATTTTTATGAGCTAATTTAGCTCAGTGAGAAAATTATCAAAATTTAAAAATCATTCTAATAGTTATCAAAAAATTTCACAATCAAATCACTGATCTCGATCTCAATGACTATCTCAGTCATTTGGTGTACTCAATCAAGCTAAGTACTCGCATAATAAAGAGTTCTCAACTTTGTTTAACTCATGTAAATTGGTTATCTCAACCAATTAAGATGTGCAATAATTCAATTTAGATATATGTAACATCCGTGTTTTGGGCCTAGGAGTTTTGAGCTTAAACTGACAAATAAAATCTATTTTGTAAATAAAGAAAATAAATGAATAACTAAATTTAATATGTTGTTATATTTTATATCGTAAATAAATGAGCCAAATATAGTTTTAGAATCTATTTGTAACCAAATGTGAGAAATTTTGTCATAAGGACTAAAAGTGTCAATTTGGCCAAACTTACCCTAACTAGATTTGACTAGTCATGGATTTGGAAAATTAGAAGATATTATGAAGGAATTGATGTGGAGTTTAAATTAGGTCAAATAATTCCTTGAATTAATATTAAGGACCTAAACTGTGAGGAATTTTAGTGTAAGGGACCATTTGTGCCAAATTGGGAAACTAAGGGTTAGTGTTGACCTTGAAAATGACTCAAGTGAAATAAATAATTATATTTGGGGCATAAGTGTGAACTTAGAGACTTCTAGTTAGAAGAATTGACTTTTGGGGTGTTAGGTGAAGAATGATCAAACTATAGGGGCTAGTTTTGCCAATTATGAAAGATGTAGAGTTTTAGATGGGGGTTCTCCCCATTTCAGCCAAACATCACGATTTTAGAGAGGAAAGGGAGAGAGAGTGGTGATTTTCTGGAGATTTTGGAGGACAAGATGCTAAGGTTTGAAGAATCATCAAAGTTCTTGAGATTCCTAGCCAATCTAAGGTATAAACTCTTCCCTTTTAAGCTTGCAAACCCGTTTTTGGGATGAGTTCTATGTCAAATTTGAAATTGGTAATGTGGGGGAGGAAATCCTAGGATCCCAAGTGTTAGTTTATTATTCTAGTGCATGTTTTGATCATCATCCAATCCATGGATGCTCTAGATCCAATTATTTGATTGATTTGGGTGTTATGAACCCTTGAATTTGGGGATTTTTTAGATAATTGAGTAATCTAGAAATTGATGGTTGGATTTTGTAGTTTTGGATGAGGGGATTCATTTCTAATGATTCCCTAAGGATTCCAACCTTTGATTTGTAGTTTTAAACCTTTAATCACTAGAATATGGGAATTGGGTGTTGAAATGGGTTTATTTCATGTATATGATGAATGGATCTTTTGTTTAATGGGTAAATGGGTTTATTGCATCAATTTGGATGTAATAGTGGAGTAAGAATCATTTCCTAAGGATTCCATGGAATGGAAGAAGGAATCTCCACTTGTAATCATTTATTGATGGATTGGAATTGGGTATTCCATGGGTTTAATCATTTGGACCAATGATTGGAATTGGAGATTCCATGAGGTTATCTTCTTTGGGTTTGTATGGGAATGATTCTCCTAAGAGATGACATTGGTTAAGGACTTAATTGGGTACTTGATGGTGTTAAGTGTAATGATTGACTTGGAACATAGTTCATGAATGACTTGTTAAGAGATAAGAACTTGAATTGTGATTTTCATTAGTTTAAGTCATGAACACTTGGATTGGGATGTGTATTTTCATGTATAATTGGTCTTGGGTTGATTTGGAGCTTCAATTGGGTCAAAAGGGGGTTAAAATGACCAAAAACCAAGTTACTGCACAGCGTACACGACCCGTGTGCTGATACACGACCCGTGTAGGGTCTCTGGAGCTTCGGATCAGTTTTGCCCTGGGTCCTACACGACCCGTGTAGGGCTACACGACCCGTGTAGCCTGGGTTGGCCAAAAATGTCAGTTTTTGGGTTTTGAGCTTTATGGTTTGGGCTTCGGGTCCTGGTTTTAATGCCAATCTTTGGGAATGTTTTAACTAAGATTTTTTCTTATATTAGAGGGTCAAGGACTTCATTTTGAGATGATGAATGATGGTTTCCTCTTTGTTATAAAGAAGTAAGTATAGTACGACTTTTAGATGAATCGAGTATGATATCTTCCGTTCTTACATTGTAGGAAGGATATATGTTATAATGACTTGGAGATGAGACTAAGGACTTGAGCTAGCACTCAACTAAGATGATTTGATGGACGAGATGATGTCTAGGAGCGCCTCCATATGCATCAACCTTGTGTGGAGTTAGTGTTGACTCGTCAGTTGACCTTCGGTGAGTTTACCGGGAGTACACATCCCAACTAATATCTTTTGTGTGTGTTATCAAATACTTTTCATGCATAATATTATGTGCAATGTGTTATATGATTACTACTTGTGCATTGCATGAAAATGCGTTTCTAAAGATGTTTTCAAATGAAGATTATTATGATGTTTTGAAATATGTTTTGAGCATCCTATTTGTGCATCGCATTGCATATAGGATGGGATTGACCGAGTGAACCTTATGACGAAGATGAAATGATTGTCCCGGATTTAGGGAAATCATGATTGTCCCGGATTTAGGATTTAGGGAAATCAAGGGCAAGATGCCCAAAATGAGATGTTTGTCCCGGATTTAGGGAAAACGGTTCCCGACAATAGGGAACCGCATGAGGGAGTTGCTAACCCTCATGGGGCTAGTGTGATGGCCACTAGTCCTAGTTTTTCCTATACGGGGATCGAGTGGCATGCTTCGTGCGTGTCATTCATGAACTTAGGTAGGTGCCATTGAGGTGAGTTGGACTTTTATGAGATGGACGTGGGTTTGGGATAGTTGCATCATGCATTGCATTTGCATATCATAACTATCTATTTTGAGTAAATCCTGATGATGTTTTGAGTAACTTTTGAAGTGTGTTTAAAATCTATTTTTGGGGGTTTGTCCCGAGTGTGGTAGTTCACTGCTCACTCAAAATGGGTCAACCTCGGGTAAACTCACTAGGCATTTCCATTGCCTAACTTATTTTGATGTGTACTCAGGTTGAGGAGTTTAGATGACTTAAAAGAGCTGGATGTTTAGAAGGCCACGGTTTGTATGGTATCATTTAAAGTGTGTAATGGTATTTGAATTGTTACAACCTCGCTATTTTATAAACTAAAATGTTTTATCTAAAATGGGACCAAACATTATTTTCCGCAACTTAAACCTAAATTATTTCTCATTAAACCCCATGTGTTTTAAAATAGATTTTGGAAGAAAATGGCTTATTTGAAAATGTTGAAACTAAAGTTTTCACTAAAGGATTATTTTATTGATTAATGATGATAAACCATGGGTTAAAATGACGTTTCATGAAAAGCCTTAAGCGAGGGTGTTTCAATTTAGTATCAGAGCATGAGTTTAAGTGAACTAGGTACTAGGAGTAGTGCTTAGACTTAAACTATGATGCTCTTAAGGATGTTTGACCTCTTAAGTAGTTGGCCTTTAGGACTTAGTGGTGAATGCTTGCTTATGATTAAGATTTTAATCATTTAATTAGTGAATTCGGTATGGCATGAGGAATATTCTTGGCAAGAGGATGCATGCATGAGGATTATTAAGTGGATATGAATAGCAACCTTGAAGAGTTAGGAGTACGTGGCAACATGAGGAGCAACTTTGTGTGAATGGCAACTTCTAAGGATGATAGAAGGCGAATAAAGGGAGAGCTTATATTGGATGAAGCTCGAAGGGCAGTGAGATTTACAAGATGGTGGACCTTGAGGAGTCGATTAAGGGGTGAAGGAGTGTTAGAAGACTAGTGGAATCGTAGTGTCAACCTTGGGCAAGCAAGGAGCATGATGAGCATAGTGTTAGCGAAGCGGGTGGTAGGTGAAGACTGGGAGCTGTTGAAGAAATTCTTTGTCGTGACCCTTAAACCTTTCTTCCTCACCTTTACCTTCTTTTAAGACCCATCCGACATCTTTTAGTGTTCAAGTTGGTGACCTTGCCTTAGCTCTAGAGGACTAAGAGTATGTATGAATAGCATGGTTTACGCCTTAATGCCTGAACTGGAGAAACCTTAATGTAAGACACAAGGAGGACTTAGATCATTAGGTTCCTTGGTAATTAGCAATGGCTTAGTGACCAATGAAACCTTATGGGAATAGTGAGTTGTTAATTCATGTTAGGGTGAAGAGACATGGATGCATGATGAGACTGAAGGCCATAGGATCAAACCGTTAATCACTTTGGAGTGTGTGAAGTAGTGAACAACCTACCCTAATAAGAACATAAGAATGATGTGCGGCCAATATTTTCAAAAGTATTATTAAAATTTTAAGAAATTTTTGTAAATAAAATTTGAATGAGTATATCTTACAAAATGCAAGACCTTTTAGAAATAAATGACAAAGGGGCCATCATGAATCGGTAGGAATACCCAGGATTGATGATCTCTTTGGAATTTTATTACTATTTTGATGGAACCACATTTCAAAATATATTTGAAAATTTATTGTTTTACATAAAGGATGCGAAATCTGAGTAATGCTTTTTCATGAAGTCAATTAAATTTTCAAAAAAGGGGGTATTTTCCAAACATTAACCATAAATCGGAGTGTTTAAGTTTTTGAAAGGGCAACGGGTCAAAATTTGAAAGATTTTAAAATTTTAAAATTTCATATTTAAAAGGAACGTTTATATAATGAAAATTTTGGACAAACAATCCTTGGAAGTAACAGAATTTTACAAAAGTGGAATTTAAGGTGTTTCAAGTTATAAAAAAATGAGTAATTTTTAAGATTTTGAAAAAATTAGTACTTTGATTCTTATTATTGATTCCGGGGACGGAATCCTTTTAAGGGGTGGATAATTGTAACATCCGTGTTTTGGGCCTAGGAGTTTTGAGCTTAAACCGACAAATAAAATCTATTTTGTAAATAAAGAAAATAAATGAATAACTAAATTTAATATGTTGTTATATTTTATATCGTAAATAAATGAGCCAAATATAGTTTTAGAATCTATTTGTAACCAAATGTGAGAAATTTTGTCATAAGGACTAAAAGTGTCAATTTGGCCAAACTTACCCTAAGTAGATTTGACTAGTCAAGGATTTGGAAAATTAGAAGATATTATGAAGGAATTGATGTGGAGTTTAAATTAGGTCAAATAATTCCTTGAATTAATATTAAGGACCTAAACTGTGAGGAATTTTAGTGTAAGGGACCATTTGTGCCAAATTGGGAAACTAAGAGTTAGTGTTGACCTTGAAAATGACTCAAGTGAAATAAATAATTATATTTGGGGCATAAGTGTGAACTTAGAGACTTCTAGTTAGAAGAATTGACTTTTGGGGTGTTGGGTGAAGAATGATCAAACTATAGGGGCTAGTTTTGCCAATTGTGAAAGATATAGAGTTTTAGATGGGGGTTCTCCCCATTTCAGCCAAACATCACGATTTTAGAGAGGAGAGGGAGAGAGAGTGGCGATTTTCTAGAGATTTTGGAGGACAAGATGCTAAGGTTTGAAGAATCATCAAAGTTCTTGAGATTCCTAGCCAATCTAAGGTATAAGCTCTTCCCTTTTAAGCTTGCAAACCCGTTTTTGGGATGAGTTCTATGTCAAATCCGAAATTGGTAATGTGGGGGAGGAAATCCTAGGATCCCAAGTGTTAGTTTATTATTCTAGTGCATGTTTTGATCATCATCCAATTCATGGATGCTTTAGATCCAATTATTTGATTGATTTGGGTGTTATGAACCCTTGAATTTGGGGATTTGTTAGATAATTGAGGAATCTAGAAATTGATGGTTGGATTTTGTAGTTTTGGATGAGGGGATTCATTTCTAATGATTCCCTAAGGATTCCAACCTTTGATTTCTAGTTTTAAACCTTGAATCACTAGAATATGGGAATTGGGTGTTGAAATGGGTTTATTTCATGTATATGATGAATGGATCTTTTGTTTAATGGGTAAATGGGTTTATTGCATCAATTTGGATGTAATAGTGGAGTAAGAATCATTTCCTAAGGATTCCATGGAATGGAAGAAGGAATCTCTACTTGTAATCATCTATTGATGGATTGGAATTGGGTATTCCATGGGTTTAATCATTTGGACCAATGATTGGAATTGGAGATTCCATGAGGTTATCATCTTTGGGTTTGTATGGGAATGATTCTCCTAAGATATGACATTGTTTAAGGACTTAATTGGGTACTTGATGGTGTTAAGTGTAATGTTTGACTTGGAACATAGTTCATGAATGACTTGTTAAGAGATAAGAACTTGAATTGTGATTTTCATTAGTTTAAGTAATGAACACTTGGATTGGGAGTTGAATGCTTGTAAATGAGTTATTAAATGTGTATTTTCATGTATAATTGGTCTTGGGTTGATTTGGAGCTTAAATTGGGTCAAAAGGGGGTTAAAATGACCAAAAACCAAGTTACTGCACAGCGTACACGACCCGTGTGCTGATACACGACCCGTGTAGGGTCTTTGGGGCTTCAGATCAGTTTTCCCCTGGGTCCTACACGACCCGTGTAGGGCTACACGACCCGTGTAGCCTGGGTTGGCCAAAAATGTCAGTTTTTGGGTTTTGAGCTTTATGGTTTGGGCTTCGGGTCCTGGTTTTAATGCCAATCTTTGGGAATGTTTTAACTAAGATTTTTTCTTATATTAGAGGGTCAATGACTTCATTTTGAGATGATGAATGATGGTTTCCTCTTTGTTATAAAGAAGTAAGTATAGTACGACTTTTAGATGAATCGAGTATGATATCTTCCGTTCTTACATTGTAGGAAGGATATATGTTATAATGACTTGGAGATGAGACTAAGGACTTGAGCTAGCACTCAACTAAGATGATTTGATGGACGAGATGATGTCTAGGAGCGCCTCCATATGCATCAACCTTGTGTGGAGTTAGTGTTGACTCGTCAGTTGACCTTCGGTGAGTTTACCGGGAGTACACATCCCAACTAATATCTTTTGTGTGTGTTATCAAATACTTTTCATGCATAATATTATGTGCAATGTGTTATATGATTACTACTTGTGCATTGCATGAAAATGCGTTTCTAAAGATGTTTTCAAATGAAGATTATGATGATGTTTTGAAAGATGTTTTGAGTATCCTATTTGTGCATCGCATTGCATATAGGATGGGATTGACCGAGTGAACCTTATGACGAAGATGAAATGATTGTCCCGGATTTAAGGAAATCATGATTGTCCCGGATTTAGGGAAATCAAGGGCAAAATGCCCAAAATGAGATGTTTGTCCCGAATTTACGGAAAACCGTTCCCGACAATAGGGAACCGCATGAAGGAGTTGCTAACCCTCATGGGGCTAGTCTGATGGCCACTAGTTCTAGTTTTGCCTATACGGGGATCGAGTGGCATGCTTCGTGCGTGTCATTCGTGAACTTAGGTAGGTGCCATTGAGGTGAGTTGGACTTTTATGAGATGGACGTGGGTTTGGGATAGTTGCATCATGCATTGCATTTGCATATCATAACTATCTATTTTGAGTAAATCCTGATGATGTTTTGAGTAACTTTTGAAGTGTGTTTAAAATCTATTTTTGGGGGTTTGTCCCGAGTGTGGTAGTTCACTGCTCACTCAAAATGGGTCAACCTCGGGTAAACTCACTAGGCATTTCCATTGCCTAAATTATTTTGATGTGTACTCAGGTTGAGTAGTTTAGATGACTTAGAAGAGCTGGATGTTTAGAAGGCCACGGTTTGTGTGGTATCATTTAAATTGTGTAATGGTATTTGAATTGTTACAACCTCGCTATTTTATAAACTAAAATGTTTTATCTAAAATGGGACCAAACATTGTTTTCCGCAACTTAAACCTAAATTATTTCTCATTAAACCCCATGTGTTTTAAAATAGATTTTGGAAGAAAATGGCTTATTTGAAAATGTTGAAACTAAAGTTTTCACTAAAGGATTATTTTATTGATTAATGATGATAAACCATGGGTTAAAATGACGTTTTATGAAAAGCCTTAAGCGAGGGTGTTTCAATATAGTCAAACCATTCATAATGAATTATAACTACTCACCTGTCGTCTGTTCAGTCCGCAGTCCACCCGTGCCTCGTGTATCTCCTTCCCTCCTATGAGTATCTGCTCAAAATGACATCACATATCATACCTCAACATCCTCAAAACAATCCAACAACATCTAACTCAATGGATAAAGAATCAATAGCTAACAAAGATCAAAATCTATAAATATCATGTGTTAACTCAAAACTTCCAACTTTGCGGTTTTATCAAATCAACCGTTAAAACGTCGCAATAATTGTAACAAAGACTCAATACAACATATAATAACAAACTATTAACAACACATGAGCTAATTTAAAGAATATCTTTGGATTTGGGCATCTAGCATTTGAAACCCTAGAAATCAAGATCACTAACCTTGGAAATCAAGAACTCAAGAACGTGATTCGGGTGTTAATCCGACTTCCTTAACCTTTTCCTAAGCAAAACTCCTGATCAAAATTACCAATTTTCGCACTCCTAGCTCTGAAAATCGCCTTTGGGTGTTTTTGGTTCGTGAAATGAAGAAATGAGGTCAAAATTCGTATTTAACCCACTACCGCAACCCGGTCCGGTTTTCAGAACCCGGTCCGGTTTTTAGAACCCTCCCCGGGTTGGTCAGAACCCGGTCCGGTTTTCCGAACCCGACCCGGTTTATATTTACGACTTTTTCTTTGTTCGATTCCGGATATTAACCCGACCCGGGTTTTTGGACACGACCCGGTTTCTCAATTTTTGACACTTTTTAGACTTAAACTCCTCTTAAATAAATTTCTAATCGTTCTAACTCATATTATAACCTAATAAATCTTATTTACTCAAAATTTAACTCAAATTTACTTACCGAAAATATTACGGCATTATATCGGAGCACCCCACGGAGATCGTCAGGAAAATATTACGGTAGGGGATAACGATTCTTCACTGTGATCTTATTTAACTCGCGATAGTCTATACACGTGCGCATAGAACCATCCTTCTTTCGAACAAAAATATCGGAGCACCCCACGGAGATGAACTCGGTCGAATAAAACCGCGATCTAAAAGCTCTTGTAGTTGTTTCTTTAATTCCTCCATCTCTGACGACGCCAATTGATAGGGTGCTCGAGCTATCGGTTTCGCTCCCGGAACTACATCAATAACAAATTCTATTTGACGATTTGGCGGTAAGCCTGTAATCACATCTGGTCGCTTTCTAGCCTCTTCCACGGTCATCTGAAAAGCTCGAGTTCTAATGTTCCCACCGCCTCTATCTCGTCTATCACATCAACTATCACATCGTCCCGCCCTCGGAGTCTCGCGGCGTGAATCGGTTCTCGACTTTGGGCAATCTGGGCGAATATGACCGCTTTCCCCGCAATTGAAACACACACGATTTTTCTCTAAACAATCTCGAGCCATATGCCCTGTTTTCCCGCACTGATAACACATAAGAGACGAGGTACTCGCATCGCAATTTCCCGAATGTTTCCGACGGCATCTTTCACACCACTTGCTCTTAGTCTTCCTTGAATCACCTCAAGGTTGATAACTCGGAACTGGTTGTTTTTGAGAACCACCTTCCGGTTTTCCTTCCCATTTCCTCTTTTGGCCTCCGCTTTCTTGGTCCCTCTTCTTCTCATTATCTTGCCTCCGCAATTCTTTTTCTCGAGATTTGGCTGCCTCGACAATCTGCTGATATGTTGTAAAGCTTGAACTCTGTAAAAACTCTCGTATCTGGGTCCTCAGTCCCCATAGATACCTATCAATCTTCCTTTCTTCAGTATCTACCTGATGAGCTGCAAATCTAGCTTTTTCATTAAACTCTGTCGTATACTCCTGTACTGACCTTGTTCCCTGCTGTAATCTCAAGAAATCCTTCTCCAAGCATTTCATCGCCGTGTTGGAACAATATTCTTTCATAAATTTTACTTTGAATTCTTCCTATGTTGGTTCAATCTCCAAACCTTTTTCCACATCAATACATATGTTTTCCCACCAAAACTGGGCATTCTTGTGCAGACAATTTGTAGCAAACTTAACTTTATCTCCTTCCGCACATTTGCTATTACGGAAGACTTTCTCGATATGTGTCAGCCAATTTCGTGCAACAATAGGATCATCAGTACCGAAGAAATCATTCGGTTTACATTTGCGGAACGTCTCATAACTGCAACCCTTTGGTCCACCCGACCCTCCAACTTCAGTACGTATAATAGCCGGTTATCTTTGACCCTCCCCAACCACAGGTATGATAGGAGGTCGATCTCGGTCATCTCTGTTTGTCGCCTCCGTCTGAGGCCTCTATAAAGTAGGCAACATGTTTTTGACTGCTTTCGCTACCTCAGCAGCGATAAGCTCTTGTAATGATTGCGGTAACTCGGGCGGTCTCTCGCCCTCAGGATGGCGCCCCAGTCCCGAACTCTGTGATCCCGATTGCTCGTCTCGGCGATCACCTCCCTCTTTTTCCTTCCCAGAACTCATAATGAGGCTGAAAAGAAACTCAACTCATTACAATCTCATATATCTCAATACTCTCTTTGTATCACATAACTCATCAAAATTCTCCAAATAACACACGTACTCATTACTCTCTTCATTAGTTTGAGTCTAGAATTTACCCTCTAAAGTCTAGTTTACTCAAACCTTGCTCTGATAACAACTTGTAACACCCAGTTTCTTATCTCCGGATTACATCATCATCACTCAAAGTTAAACATAAGTGATCATGGTATAATCAAAGTTAAGCAACATAAGTACAAGTAGTATTCAAAAGAACAAGTACTTAAACAACGTGTCCCAAAAACTGGGTTACAAAATACCGTTTTACAAAACTATACAAAAGAGTGTATCTTGGTTTACAAACAGTCAAAAGTTAAGTCCCATGTCCAGGCAATCATACCTCAGCAATCTTCTTACCCCTGTCACCTATAACACAAACCATATAACTATTTTTATGAGCTAATTTAGCTCAGTGAGAAAATTATCAAAAATTAGAAATCATTCTAATAGTTATCAAAAAATTTCACAATCAAATCACTGATCTCGATCTCAATGACTATCTCAGTCATTTGGTGTACTCAATCAAGCTAAGTACTCGCATAAAATAAAGAGTTCTCAACCTTGTTTAACTCATGTAAATTGGTTATCTCAACCAATTAAGATGTGCAATAATTCAATTTAGATATAGTCAAACCATTCATAATGAATTATAACTACTCACCTATCGTCTGTTCAGTCCGCAGTCCACCCATGCCTCGTGTATCTCCTTCCCTCCTATAAGTATTTGCTGAAAATGACATCACATATCATACCTCAACATCCTCAAAACAATCCAACAACATCTAACTCAATGGATCAAGAATCAATAGCTAACAAAGATCAAAATCAATAAATATCATGTGTTATTAACTCAAAACTTCCAACTTTGCGGTTTTTATCAAATCAACCGTTAAAACTTCTCAATAATCGTAACAAAGACTCAATACAACATATAATAACAAACTATTAGCAACACATGAGCTAATTCAAAGCATATCTTCGGATTTGGGCATCAAGGGTTTGAAACCGTAGAAATCAAGATCACTAACCTTGGAAATCAAGAACTCAAGAACGTGATTCGGGTGTTAATCCGACTTCCTTAACCTTTTCCTAAGCAAAACTCCTGATCAAAATTACCAATTTTCGCACTCCTAGCTCTGGAAATCGCCTTTGGGTGTTTTTGGTTCGTGAAATGAAGAAATGAGGTCAAAATTCGTATTTAACCCACTACCGCAACCCGGTCCGGTTTTCAGAACCCTCCTCGGGTTGGTCAGAACCCGGTCTGGTTTTTAGAACCCTCCCCGGGTTGGTCAGAACCCGGTCCGGTTTTCCGAACCCGACCCGGTTTATATTTACGACTTTTTCTTCGTTTGATTCCGGATATTAACCCGACCCGGGTTTTTGGACACGACCCAGTTTCTCAATTTTTGACACTTTTTAGACTTAAACTCCTCTTAAATAAATTTCTAATCGTTCTAACTCATATTACAACCTAATAAATCTTATTTACTCAAAATTTAACTCAAATTTACTTACCGAAAATATTACGGCATTTCAATATGCATAACCACTTTGATTTTCCATTTAAGGAAAGCGGTTCTAACATCCACTATGCCATGTCTCACAAGGTGCAGATGTGGCAAACAATATTCCAATAGATTCTTTCTCTACTACTGATGAGAGTGCCTTTCTTAGAATCAATTTCTTGAGTCTGAGTATAGCCCTACTCAACCAGTCTTGCTTTGAATATGTGTATATTCCTATCCATGTTGTTCTTCTTTTGAAGATCCAATTACTCCTACTGGTTTTCAGGCCAGGTGTAAGATCCATCATATTAAAACATGGACTGAATCCCTTGTCGCGCCCTCTTGATTTCCGTGGCGCGTGTACGTATTTGACTGATTTTTCCTTCTTTTCCAAACTTTCTCCAATTTGTACGCTTTTGGTCCCTGTTTTCATTATTTTCTTCCAAACAAGTACTGGCACGAAAAGTGAGAATACCACGATATATATGATATAATTTCACTAAGAATAGGGCTCAACAACGACTAAAATATGTAATATCACTAGGCGTTGTCAGAAGGCTTGTTAAAACAATTATCTAAAGGACTTGCGGGGTTAGCCAATGAAATGACACTTCTCTGATCTGGGTTCAAGCTTGTCATGAGCTTCAAATAAAGACTTAAATGTAACACCCTAATTTCAAAAATTTTAAAATTCATTTATTACCAAGGTTCCAATAACATATTTATTCCAAAAACGTAAAACTGTTCAACATATTACTTAAACCAACAGCGGAAACATTTGAAAATGCTAATATAGTTCATTAACATAAATCTCTTGTATGCGATGCGCTGCCGTCAAGCCTTGCCCTTTCCTTTGTCATTTGAAATACATGAAATGTTATAAAATCAACGGGTAAGCTTAAAGCTTAGTGAGTCCACAAATTACCATACATGCCCACATATTAACAACCCGTCCTCGAGAACGACCCGACCCTACCTGCCATACAACAGCTACGGGCGTCCATCATACAACAGCTATGGACACGGGAAGGTTCTACCCATCATAGAACAGCTATGGGTTCCCGGTTAGGGCCCAGCCCATCATACAACAGCTATGGGACAAGGCAATAGTCCAACTCACCATACAACAGCTACGAGGGGACACGCATCAGTACTGAGCCCAACAATAAATAACCACAGATATAGAGCAAATCATATAACTGTAACTAACACACAAGATGCCTAACATGCAACATCATATAGTAAGGTGAGGATACTCACCTGATTCGAAACCGTGTAGATATTCTACAATACCCCCACTTAGTTTGTCCTCACACCTAAATCCCACATACACAACATATTAAGCGTTGACCAAACTCTTATAGACTTTCCTAAAGGTCAGACCCAACGTTTACCACCAAACTAGGGTCAAAACCAAACCTTAGGGTCAAACAGTCGCTCACCGTAGCGTGGCTTCTCGCTCTACGCGCCGCGCCGCTGACATAGCCAGTCCGCGTTCGCGCCGCTGATATAGCCAGTCCGCGTCACGGTTCGTAACATTCCAAAATGTTATTAGCGCTTAACAGTACATCAATTGGCTAGGGTTCCTTTCTACACCCTTCCTGGAATCAGAAACTACCGTAAGGTCACTTCCTTACGGACATGCAAGTCCATGCATGTCCTTGGTCCAAACCCTAAGTGCTACAAATCGACTAAAGCTACAAACCAACGGGTAACACCATATGACGGGATAAAAACGAAAGTCAGAAGATTAAATCTTCTTACCTTACTTCTGAAGGACGGAGTGATGTCCACGATCCGTCCCAAACCTTCTCCCACGTTGGATCTCCTTCTTCTAATCTCCCAAAGCCTTCAAAGCCTCAAGACCAAAGAGTATCTGCCGAAACCAGACGCCTCTGCTCTAGAAAACTCCCAAAAACACGAACCCTAGGGCTGGGTCCCTTTATATAGGCGTTTAAATCCGAATTAGGGTTTTTTCACTTTAGCGGCGCACCGTGACGCGGGTTCTTCCGATCCGCGCCACGCGTATAAGTCCTTCGCGATTCCAGATCTTTCCTAGAGCCACGCCGCGGATTAGTCCGGGCCGCGACTTGGCGGAACGGGTCTTACATTAAAAACCCCATATTTTCTATGTGCTAATGAGGGATGAAGCCCACTTCACATTTCAGACAATGTCTTTGCAACCTACTTAGTTGGTACGAGGTTTAAGACGCGGGTTGCTGTTTCAAGGGTATAACCCTTTGAAACTAATTTGGAAGTGTAGCTCGATACATCATGGATTGAACCATGTCTAACATGTTTGATTTCTCCTTTCAGACACACTACTATGATGCAGTGTTCTAGGAAGAGACAACATGTAAAACCATTTCATAGTTCCTAAGATGTTCGTAGAATATAATACTTAGATATTCTAGCCTAGTTGATTCTCTACTTCGTTTCGAAACTCTTTGAACACTTCAAAGTTTCTAGGTTATGTTTAGTCGCATAAAAACATCCATATTTACTGAAATCATCAGTAAATGTAACGAAGTATCGCTCATCATGTCTTGCAGCGGATTTGAATGGTCCACAAACATCTATGTGGATTAGTTCCAACAAACCCTTTGCCTCTTTCACAATTTCCTGTGAATGACATTCTTGTCATCTTCCATGTAAGCAAGATTTGCATCCTGTCCACTTGGAGCTTGGTGATGCAATTCTTCTTTAATGGACAAGGCGACAATACCACAAGCATGATTTATCCAACACATTTTTGGATGAATCAACACTTAAGATTATATTCTTACTACTACTAATACAAACAACATATCCACATATGCCATTGTAAGGATAAATTTTGAAATAAAACAACCATGTTTATAAAGAAAATTCACCATTTTATTATCAAAAGAAAAGTACAAGATTATCCTTTTAAACAGTGCATAGTACGAAATAATGTTTTTATGCCAATTCTGGTAAGTAGCAAAAATCTAATAATATAACTAAATACCACTAATTAGCACGCGCTTGTAATTCCCAATCCTTGTAACAGCAACAACGCTTTTGTATCTCATGATCAGATCAAGCCCTTATGCTTCAACTTCTTACTTTCACTTAGTCCCTGCATACATTGCAAATGTGATGAACACATCCTGCATCAAGGATTAAAGAATGAGAAGTTGATGTATAATAAAGTTCAGATATACCTAAGGTGTCAAACTCCTTGACCCGAATCTTCTTCAGATCCTTCAGGCATATTGGACAACTACGTTTCCAATGTTCCTTCAGCTGGTAGTAAAAACATATGGCCTCATTCAGGTCACTGGTGGGTGCTATGTCATAATCAACTTTTCTCTTAAAGATTTGGTTAGACTGTCCAACCTTGGCCCTTCCCTTTCCTTTGGGATGAGAAACTTTCTTCTACATAGCATCACCATGATGAATGGCCAAGACAGGATTCGGTGGAATCTGAGCTACGATGTTGCTTAAAACTAGCCTCGGCAATTTTCAGCAAACCGTGCAGCTTTATCAAGGTTATGTCTAGATGGTTCTTGTCATAGTTCATGATGAACTCATGATACGAACAAGGAAGCAAGTTAAGCACCACATCTGTGTCTCACTCCTTCGAAAAATAGACACCAAGATTATCCAATCTGTCTATGTACGATTTCATCTTATGAACATGCGTACACACAGGCGTTCCTTCTTCTAGTTTATATGCCCTAAGAGATTTAACAATCTCGAATCGTTCCCGACTCGCTTGTACCCCAACACTCTTGAAACAATCTCGAGTTCAGAGTACACGTCAGCAAATGTCAGGCTATCGATCTCACTAGATCGAGATCGCAGTAGAGGAGGAGGATGACGATGAATAGGAGAAATGTTTGTGTTTAAATTTGACATCTATAAGACAAAGTTTTTAGTTAGTTTGAGTTTTAATCCTTAAAAATAATTAACCAATTATTATTTACTAAGGCTAGGATCCAAAATCTTCCAGTTATGATGTGAAGAGGGATGTCGTAATCACACCATAAAGGTCATTAAGGTAGATAAAGCTCTTTATCAAATTCATTCACTATGAAATTCCTAGATCTGTGAGATTCATTGACTAAGGTCAATGGCATGTTAATCTTGATTATGGTCATCTCATATCCATGACATGGATGTCGTGGATCATGGATCAGATGGTGAATTAACCATCCAGAACCCGCGTGATGCCCGACTCAAGATACGCTTAAGAATCGTGTGTGCCACATCGTCCCCAACTATGACCTTAACTGACGTGTTTGTTAACCACACAGGTCTGCCAGCAGATCATAAAGAGAATGTGCGTTTCTCATGGGTAGCATAAAATCTCACATTTTATTTTAATTAAAACGGGACTTTTGTTTTAATACTTTAAGTTAATACTTTTTTAACTTATAAACATTCCCATATACCCTTTGGGTAACTCCACATGGCAAAATGTGCTACGCGGTGAGGGTGGTAGGCAATGAATGCCGTTTAAAAACGAATCTCATTTGGGTCCATAAGAACACCCATTCTTAAATCCTAGTGAATTCGACAAAACAAGGAGGCATAAAGAAACTTGCAGCATTTTTCGAAAAACACATAAGGAGGCACAAATCAGACGATTTTATCTTGCATTCTGTGTTTTTAGTGAATTTAAGAAGAAATCTGTCGATCACAAACTTTTGATTATAAAACTTTTCGTTCTTGCTTTTGCATATACCGGCGATCTAGAGGCATGTCCTTATATAAATTATGCCAGTATGTTGATTTGTATGTTTCCTCAAGTTCATTTGTTTGTGTTGGTAGCTAGGGTTTTACAACGGAGGTATTAGTATGTTGTGATGATGCGTGATGATCACAATGAGTTTCCACACTATACGAATGATTATTAATTTAATGTAGATCGCAAGTATGACATTCGTTGATGATCTTTTATTGTTGGAGGATCAGATTGGCATTTAACGTGTGGTACACTAGACGAAGAGTAAAAATTGATCTGGAAGTCAGGAATCAAATTGTCGATGCTGTCGTTATCGCCAGAATTCTCGAAGCTGCGTTGGTTTCCCCGTTTTACAGGGAGATGAAAGGTAAACAGTAGCTCAATTCTATTTACATTTAGATTGAGCATCATCGTGTTCTAATTGTTGATTTGGGGTTAAGTTGTGTATCATCGTGTAATTGAAGAAAGTAAGAAACATCAAAACATCTGGATTTCAGTTTCTACGAGCAATCCACCATTTTCAACAATCTACAAAACCTTCTCACTTTGCAGCTCAATGAAGAAGGTTCTCTTGTCTTAACAGTATTAGACTCAAAACTTTCCATGAATCTCCCACCAGACCTTCAAAACCTTCAAAACCTTCAAAACCTCTGATGCATCTCAATGACATTGATTGTATTTTTTTTTAAATTAACTAGTTAAATAATAGATTAAAAGAAAAAAGGAAAAGAAACTAGGTTACAAACTCGTGTGTTACACGATTGACAATTAAAAAATTATATACTAAGAAAAATATGTTATTCTAAAAATATGATACTATTAATGATTTTTTTAACAATAATCCAATATCAGGACCATTTGCAAACTGAAACACGTAGATTTTGTTGTCATATATTTGTATTGAAAAATTGAGAATTTTCTTGATTATTAGGTAATTTTAATTAAATAAATAGATCAAATGCTAAAATGTAAACGGCAACAATTAGTTAAGACAATATTTAAAAATATTATAACTAAACTATGAAATAAGTATGTTTTTAATAAATTAAGGGAGCTGATCCGTACACAACACATTTTAGCCATACACAACAATTATTTATAGATAGACAATTTTACCCTTTCCTCTCTTTTACATTTTACCCCCTCCCACTCAAAACCCTTCCAAAAAACACGTATCATTAAAAACGACAATGATCTATTCAGTTTCCAACCGGTGCGCCATCAATTCTGATGTGTTAATTACAAATTAATACCACAACTTTTCTAATTTCAAATTACACTGTGGTTACAAGCAATATTGAATATTAAATTGGAACAAATCAAATTAGGAATTAATGGTTGCAAGCAATAAACAAATCGAGAATTAATAGTTGCAAGCAATAAACAAATTTTCTATTTTCATAAGTTATCACAGTAAATAATCAATAAACAAATTAAAGGAGATATTCTATCGGAAGAATCAAAATTCAATAAGAATGCGAAATCAACATTCGGAGCAGTAGGAAATCAACAAACAAATCAAATGTTATCAAACAACCGTCCAAATCAAACAACCGTCTAAAAAGAAAACCAAACAATCGCCCAAATCAAAAATAGTAATAACTATGACATGATCAAAAAGGACCGTCCAAATCAAACGTATCTAATGGATATACGTTTAAATCAAATAAGTTGCTTTCATCATCCACTATATTGTGTCTTTGTGATGATTCCACCAACTCAAATCTTGAAGGATCTCGTGTTGTGGAAGTTATTCCTTTTTTCTTTTTTGATTTTGGAGGTCTTCCTTTTGGTCGTTGAATCACGGGCTCAAACACGGTATCAGAGAAATGTACTAGCTTAGTAATCACCGATAGTGCATGTTCTTTCTTATTTAAGGGCCACCTTTGGTACATTGAACGCAATTCACCAAGCAACTCATCGAGCCTACCGATGTCATCAACATGCAAATCATTATCTAAATCGAGTGATAGTGTGTCAATCCTCCAATGCGGGTGGATTAAATCCAACGAAAAAGATGTTTCTTGCCAATATTTTATCTTGTGCGCACATGGGAGACCCATAGTTGCCATAAAATGACCGGTGCAAGGAGTCACACTACCTAAAAATACCAAATAATTAATAAACGTTAGTAGATAATAAAGGTTAATAAAAATTAAATAGGTAAATATTACCATCTTTTGCTAAATCATATTGACTATATATTTCCTTCAAGGCAAAGTGAGATACGTGATAATGAAGCTCTCTAAAAAACGGCACATTGCAATTGTGAGGAAGTTGAATTTTCTCACTTGAGAGTTTCACTTTAATCTCATTAAATTCATGTTCAACTGCAAGACAAATTTTCTTTTTCACTTCTCTTAAATCTCCAGTAGAAACTTGCAAATATTGTTTAAGTTTGGCATGAGCACCTTCAGCTCTTGATGAAGATCGGTTGCCAAAATGCAAATATTTATCCGTCCAAGCACTAACAAATTTTTCTTTCCAAGGAAACCATATGTTTTTTATGTACTCAAGTGCATTTTTCTTATCTTTATACATCGACTCAAATTCACACCAATTTTCCTCAAAGAGAGCTTCCGTTGTCGAGTATACAACATTATTCCAACCAGCCATAAAAATATCAAACTCCTCGGCACGTCTAAAATACTTCTTGCAATTTGCCAATACGTTCTTTTCAATATGCCAAACACACAAAAGATTTGTTGTGGTAGGAAAAACATTTTTTATGCCATTCATCAACGCCAATTCCCTATCTGACATAATCACATACGGTTGATTACCTTGTCCAATAATCTCCTTAAATGCACGTAATGCCCAAGAATAATTTTCTTCGTCTTCTTTTTCCAAGAAAACAAACCCCGAATAAAACGATGTATTGAAACATGAAACACCAATGATATCAAGGAGCGGCATGTTATATTTATTAGTTTTGTAGGTGCAATCCATCACAAAGATATTAGAGAATGCTTTGGCCAATCTAATCGACAAAGGGTGTGCAATGAACAAACGAGATATATGCCCCTCCAGATTATGTGAGATATCATATGTGAAACCCACTTCTTCAAGCTCCTCAAATAATGCATTGATCATGGGCCGATTCCCTAGATTTTCCTTTCGAATTTTTTTCTTCACATTGTATATAGTTCTAGAGATGGCCGGTAGATTTGGGTTTTGTTGACGCAAAGATGAAAGAATTTGTCTGGGGGGTATTCCAGCCTTGGTCATTTCTTTAACACTTTTTACGCTCTCCGATGGTAATCGCCGAAACGATGGATGCCCGGAGACGTCGGTAGATGGCTCATGGTTATGTGACAAGTCCTTTACTTCAAATATCCAAGTACCATCACTACACTTTTTGCCCACAATCTTGAACGGGCAGTCGATCAAACGAGATGATGTAGTTTTTTGTCGTTTACTTGAAATACATCGTATATCTCGATATGAACCACTTCTGTCACATTGCAAAATAATATGCTTGTCTTTTCTTGAACCACGAATAGATATCCCATATCCCTTAAAACGATAAAATTCTCGAACACTTTTTAATAGATCATCACATGAATCAAATTTTGAAGTACTTAAATAAACTTGTTCATTCTGTTGCATGGAAGTAGCCGACTCTAATGAACTCATCTGTAAAACAGAATAAATAAATATGCATGATCACAAGTCTGATGTGTTAGTTACAAATTAATGTCACAAATTACACGGTGGTTGCAAGCAATACACTGATTAATGGTTACATATTAAATGGGAACAAATCAAATTGGCAATTAATGTTGCAAGCACAAATCGAGAATTAATGGTTATGGTTTCAAGCAATAAACAATTCACAACAATAAACAAATCGAGAATTAGTAGTTATGGTTTCAAGCAATAAACAATTCACAGCAATAAACAAATTAAAATAATGACGGCACCGGTAAATCAATCGCAAAGCAAAGAATCGGAATATTTAAAGGGAAAAAATTACACACCTTTCACCGAGTGAATTAAATGTATCCGGCGGAGGAACAGACGCAAACGGTGGTGGAATAAATGTTGACGGCGTCAATGGAGCAAGGACAATGTTGCTGGTGGAACGTCGATGGTGGAAACTGAATAGACCATTGCCGGTTTGCATTATATTAGTTTTTTGGAAGGGTTTTGAGTGGGAGGGGGTAAAATGTAAAAGAGAGGAAAGGGTAAAATTGTCTATCTATAAATAATTGTTGTGTATGGCTAAAATGTGTTGTGTACGGACCAGCTCCCATAAATTAATATATCAAATGTGTTAAATATATTTAAAAAATGGTCATAATTTACAAGTTTCCAAAAAATTTCTTTGTATAAAACATTAGATGTTCTATTGCTAAGTCTACAATTATTATCTAAAATAAATAATTTTTAAGTCATCTCTACTTTTATCTTTAACTTACGCAACATACAATTGACTATGAGCGAAAACCGGTTGTCTTAGAAACAACCAACTTTTGAAAATGCATGTTCTTGGGTCTTATTTATCATCATAGCAAAAACATAAACCAAACGGAATTTGTCTTTGTTGAAATTTGTAAGTATCATTTTGTCTGATGGTGTCAAACTCATTTTAGGAATAAATGTTGGACTTCCAAGATTACTTCCATATATAATTTATGTTTCTCTAAAACATTTACCCAATGATATAACTCGTAACTTGGTTTCATTATATAAACTTGGTTTCTGATAAGTCTTGAGCTTACAATTGCCATTTCCAAATAAAAATATGTTTTTGGGTTGGCTTTACAATGACCCAAAAATGTTAATAAATTATGAATACTTTATATTTTAACTATTCTACATCTTAATTAATTTAGATGGTGATAATCTCTCGGTACATAAACACATATTTTTTTTTACATCTTAGTTAGTTTAGATGGTAAAAAATCTTCGTAGACTAAAAGATTGAACTATAAATCTATAATGAATAAACATAAACACAGAAAAATGAAAAAGATATCATTATTATTGTAAATAACAGTAAAAAATGACGACTCATTTCTTGTTACTTTTTTTAAATGTATAAAACATATATTAATGTTAAAACTTTTAATTACTACATTAATTTTGTGATGACTTTTTAAATAGGAAATTTTGTTATGATTTTTTAAATATGAAATCACACACTCGGTTTAGTGAATATTGTCTAATTTAAAATTTTGACATGTTATAAAAAACTTAAAAAATATAGTTGTGGTGTAAAAATTGAATTTTTAAGTTGATGTGTTTGAATATAGCCAATTCCAGACTTTGGCATGTAAGATTTTGACCAAACTTTTTGTTTGACTGACATGTCCATGCTTTTAGAAGATTTTGACCAAACTTTTTATTTTAGCAACTTTAATTTTCTTTTTGAAATTTTTTACTTTTGATTTTGTATTACAATATTACAAATGCCAACTCCAGACATTAGGTAGTTCATGATCAGTGTCCATTAGAGGATGGAACTTTGTACAGCCATCCATAAATAGCAATGAACTTTTATTAGTATGCCACAAAAGGTCAGTCTTGTGATGCACATCCATTATGACATTGAACTTTGAACACAACCATATTTTTCATTGTGGCATAAACATAATCACATACATAGTTACAAACACAGAGTCACAAACACACATACATACTTAGCCTCACACACAGTCTCAGCCACATTAATATGTCCACAAAGTAGGTTTGCTGATTTGGTTATTGTGGGATCCTTTTTGTTTATCTTCTCCAAGATCAGTTTGTGTTTTACTCGCCATGTATGGTACACAAAGTAGGTTTTTGATTTGGTTATTGGTTCAAAATGTCAGGTGTTGTTAGGCTACATTTTGCTTGGTTTGTTTTAGATACAATTGGTTTCCTCGTTTGTGTTAAATATCTAGATCAAGTTTCAAAGAGAAGAGAGGGAAGAGAGGCTAGGGTTTGAGAGAGATTGCATTTTCTGAAAAATAGAATGCTTAACCTAATACAAGGAAGGAAAACAATATATACTAAGGGGCCAAAGGGCTAGATGAAACTAGTGGGCTAAAAAGGCCCAAACATAAAAAACATTTAATAGGCTAACATCCCCTCTCAAACTCACAATGCGACAGCTATAAGCATTGAGAGTTTGTCACACAGAAAACGAAATCGAGAACCAGACAATGCCTTCGTAAACATATCAGCAATCTGAAGGGTTGAAGGAACATGCGGCAAGGTGATGGTCCC
This sequence comes from Cichorium intybus, assembly GCA_023525715.1. Taxonomy (NCBI): domain Eukaryota; kingdom Viridiplantae; phylum Streptophyta; class Magnoliopsida; order Asterales; family Asteraceae; genus Cichorium; species Cichorium intybus. The sequence continues at coordinate 115,925,045 of CM042011.1, read as the reverse complement.
AAGTTGAAGATGATGACGAGTGAAATGGCAATCAATTTCTATATGTTTTGTTCGTTCATGAAAAACCGAATTCTTGGCAATCTGTATTGCACTGTTGTTGTCACAGTGCAAAGGAGTAGGATGAGAAGCGTCAACTCCCATATCAACAAGAAGCCAACGTAGCCAAACAATCTCACAAGTGGTGACAGCCATAGCTCGATACTCAGCTTCAGTAGAGGACCGAGAGACAACATCTTGTTTCTTACTCTTCCATGAAATCAATGAGTCTCCAAGAAAGATGCAAAAACCAGTGGTGGATTTTCGATCATGAGGATCGCTATCCCAATCAGCATCGCTATATGCACACAACTTGAGTGAGGACGTGGAAGGAAACACAAGGGTTTGGAATTGAGTGCCCCGAAGATATCTCAAGATACGAAGAACAGCTCCCCAATGAACAGTAGAAGGAGCGGTAACAAACTGGCTAACCACATGAACTGCATGAGAGATGTCTGGTCGAGTAACAGTAAGATAAACCAAACTTCCCACAATAGTTCGATATAGGCTTGGATCTGACAAAGGGACACCGTCTGTTGGAGAATACCTGGCATTAGTCTCCAAGGGAGTATCAACTGTCCTGTTGTCAGAGAGTCGAGCACGTTCAAATAGTTCAGAGATATACTTTGTCTGAGATAAAAGATAACCTTTTGAAGATTGTGCAACTTCAATCCCTAAGAAATAACGTAGCAATCCCAAGTCTTTCATAGCAAAACGGTAAGCCAAATCACGTTTCAAAGATTCTATACCATCATGATCATCACCGGTAATAATCATGTCATCAACATACAAGGATAGGAGAATCCGACCTGCATTCGTGCATCTAACGAATAATGCTGAATCATGATTACTAGGAGTAAAACCGAGAGAAGTAATCACAGTAGAGAATTTCTCAAACCAAGCACGAGGGGCTTGTTTGAGACCATACAAGGCTTTCCTAAGCCGACAAACTTCACCTGGTTGGTGAGCAATCCCTGGAGGAGGAGACATGTAAACTTCCTCATGAAGTTCACCGTTCAAGAATGCATTTTTGACATCCATTTGGAATATCTTCCATTGACGAATAGAGGAAACTGCGATCAGAGTGCGGACAGTAGTCATTTTTGCCACTGGGGCAAAAGTCTCCTCATAATCCATACCATATTGCTGTGAGTATCCTTTTGCAACCAACCTTGCCTTATATCTTTCAATTGAGCCATCGGACTTGGTTTTGATCTTATATACCCAACGACAACCAATCGTACGCTTTCCATGAGGAAGCTGTACCAGATCCCACGTATGAGTCTGATAAAGAGCTGTAAGCTCTTCCGCCATAGCATTCTGCCAACGAGAATCAGAAACAGCTTCTTTGTAAGACTCCGGTTCAGAAAGCCGATGTATATTTGCAATAAAAGATGCAAATGCTGGCGAATAAGAAGAATATACAAAATCTGGCAGTTTAGTAGTCTTATGAGTACGTACAGGTCTCGATGGTGGTGAAGATGGTGGTGAATGATTTTCTTGAGCGACAACAGGAGCGGGAGCAGTGGCAGACTGAGCAGGAGGGTTGTCTGGAGCTATGGAAGCATCATCAACTGGGGCACTAGATGTAGTGTCATCACTATCAATGGTAAAAGGATCAATATTTTGAAGTTCTGACCTAGTCATGTTGTGAGACTGTACAGGAATAGCATAGTAAGGAATGTGCTCCAAGAAGGTAACATGTCGAGAGACATACAATTTCTGACTCGCCGGGTCATAACACCGATATCCTTTCTGACCAATACCATATCCCAAGAATACACAAAGGGCCGACTTTGGAGACAACTTGTTTCGTTCTACATGAGGTCGTAAGACAAAGCAGGTGCACCCAAATACCCATAAAGATGAATAATCAGGTAATTGACCATACAACTTTTCATAAGGAGACATTCCAGAGTTGTGGCGAGTAGGGATGCGATTAATCACATAGGTAGCAGTAAGGATAGCTTCTCCCCAAAAGACACCAGGAACATCAGAAGATAATAACAATGACCGTACCGTTTCTACAAGGTGTCGATGTTTCCGTTCTACTATGCCATTCTGTTGAGGAGTATCAGTACATGATGATTGGTGAACAGTCCCATCAGATGCTAGTAACTGAGTAAAATCATTAGAAGTATATTCCCCTCCTAAATCACACCGGAAGCATTTTATGACAGCAGAGTATTGGGTCTTCACAAGAGCTCTGAAATTGCTATAAATGACAAAGAAATCTGACCTGCGCTTCATAAGATAAACCCATGTATAACGAGTATAATCATCAACGAACGAAACATAATAAGGCGATCCTCCTTTGGAGGTTATTGGGGAAGGACCCCACACATCAGAATGCACAAGATCAAAAGGAGCAAACGAACGAGTGACACTATTATTAAAAGGTAAGGCAGAGAACTTTGCCAGTTTACAACCACAACAATCAGAAATGTCAACATTGCTCAAACGACCTAACACACCAGTAGAGGATAAAAACTGTAAACGTGAAGCTGAAACATGACCCAAACGAGAGTGCCAAAGATAAAAATTTGAAGACGAATGACTTAAACGAAAAGACGACAAATCAACACTAGAGGCCGCAATATCAGAAACTTGGAGCTGCTCCAAAACATAAAGCTCCCCAAGTTTACGGCCGATCCCAGTCACCCTCCGAGACTGTGGGTCCTGTACACAACAAAGAGAATCAGAAAAGAAGACCCAATAACCAGATTTACACAACTGACTGACCGAAACAAGATTCAAAGCAAGTGTGGGAATATAATAGACATTAGTGAGAGAGATATGGGGGGTAACAACAGGACCAATACCCTCAACTGGCATAGGTGTAGCACTAGCTGACATAACAGAAACATGAGGACTAGCTGATAACGAAGAAAAGGATGACAAATGTGGTGACATATGATGAGATGCACCAGAATCCAATATCCATAAGGATGAAGGAATACCTGAAGGACTAGATGCTGATAGAGCTGTGTGAGACATAGATGTTGACATGGCAGTAGGATTGGAAGCAATGAACTGACGAAATTGCTCAAAGACCTGTGGATCCAAAGCTGATGGTGGTGTCATATTCAAATCGTTCTCTGTAGAAGGTACAGTAGCAGCAGCAGTGAACCGTGGAGGACGAAATGGTGGAAATGATGGACGTTGTTGAAACTGTCCAGGAGGCCTGTTGAACTGTGGAGGCTGAAACTGTCCAGATGGTCTTGTTTGGTTTTGATAATTTCCCTTCCCCAACAGCAATGGACATTGAGACTTCCAATGATTTTTCTTTTTACAAAATGCACACTCATCAAATGCAACTTTCGGCTTAAACTGTCCAGATGGTCTTGTTTGGTTTTGAACAGCAAAGACAGTAGGTGTGGCTACTGCCTTAGACCCTTTGTCAGATTGGGACTTGATACGGGTTTCCTCGGCAATCAACTCATGAACAACTGAATCCACTGTGGGAAGAAGAGTACGATGAAGGATTGTCCCACGTAAGCCTTCAAAATCAGACCTTAATGCCATCAAAAACTGGACCAATCTCTGCTCTTCCCTTCTAGAAATGTAAGGCTTGAAAGCCTTTAGTTCTGCAGATTCAGTTAGAGCTAATTGATCCCACAAATCAGACATAGAAGCATAAAAATCCTGAATACTTAGACTATTTTGTTGGAGGGCTCGAATATCAAATTCTAGCTGATACTGTTTTGCAAAATTAGATTGAGTATACAGCCTTTCCAAATGGTCCCAAACTTCTTTTGCTGTGTCATACTTTGCTAACTGGGTGCCAATTGACTGAATGACAGAATTATTAATCCATGTAATAATTTTGGAATTATCAGTCTCCCAAGAGTCCAATAAAATAGCAAAATTTTCAGCCTTATCGTCTGCTGGTTTTCCCTTTACACCTGTAACAATCCCCCACATAGCCTTGCCCCGTAAAAAATTCTTCATTACATAGCTCCAATACGCATAGTTTTTACCATCCAGTTGTGTACTAATGGACTGAAGAGAGTCATCTCTTGGAGCCATAATATCAATAGACAGTCAAGCAAAAATTCCAAAATTGCCCTTATGCAGATGAACAAACAACCCAATAATAGCAGCAACAATTAACTCTCAAAATCAAACATTCAACCCAGAAACGAAGCAGAAAACCAACCAAATCGAGCCGAAAATATCAATCGGTACACATAAATGAAGCAGAAAATCATACCAAAAGTGACGAAAATTCTGAAAAGAACCCCTTAACAATCTAGCTCTGATACCATGTTAAATATCTAGATCAAGTTTCAAAGAGAAGAGAGGGAAGAGAGGCTAGGGTTTGAGAGAGATTGCATTTTCTGAAAAATAGAATGCTTAACCTAATACAAGGAAGGAAAACAATATATACTAAGGGGCCAAAGGGCTAGATGAAACTAGTGGGCTAAAAAGGCCCAAACATAAAAAACATTTAATAGGCTAACAGTTTGGTGTTTCTATCTTTGATGTATTTCACATGAGCATGTAATATTTCTAAGTTACCCACTTACTCTTGTTTTTTAAATAATATCATTGCATATAAAGAAAAAAATTCAGAGAATCATGATCACATGCCAAACATAAAGAAATAAAAATCAAATTGGATGTGTGGCTGTGTGTATTTATTACCTTAAGAGGAGAAATCAACACGCACATTGCAGCGTAGAGATATGTTTCGAGGATCTAACATAAGACAGAGAACTGTTAAGAAGTTGACAAAATACAGAAAGGTCCCATGTTTAAGGGGTTTTTTGGCTGAGATCTAGAGTACTAAATGTTATTCAGATTGCAAATGAAAAGCATTCTTAATTTGAAATTTGAAAGAAACCTCTTTAAATATGACCAAATAAGTCTTCATTTCAAGCAAAGCAAATGATAACTAAATTTGTTTATTTGATATTTTGTTGTAGACCACTCGGAACATCTTTTTATAAATCAAGAATCAGCAAAAGGGAACATCAATATAACTCAATTTTACCCAGATATTTTATATCCTGCAGGTTATTATAGGAACAAATGTTAAGAACAACATGAGAAGCTGTAAATAGATCAGGTGTTAGATACTCACTTCCATATAAAACATAATAAAAAGTTGCTCAAGAACATTAAACTTTTACCGGCATGTAGATTCTTCGAACACGGAGGAAGTGGAAAACAGTAAGAAACCACATAAAAACACCACAGTTCAAGACTTAACAAAAAGGTACTTCATATCCTGTTAATTTATCTCACATTGGTGCGACACGGTCCTGTAAGTTTGTATATATGTTGGAGTTTCCCCTCTCTCCACAAGGGCTCTTTTGGAGAGACACTCTTGGACTCCACATATATTTACATATCCAATTAAAAACATAGAAACTACAGACCCACTACTCAAAAGTTCCAAACTTTTACCTATGAGATAATCATTGCTCGAGTAGGAGGTGGATTTTATTGGACTTGTCATGAAGACATGTTCCGGCGCACAAGAATCCCTTCTTAAAATCCTCGTAGAACATTAAATCAAAACAAAAACTTACTAAAGTATTACATAAAAGGACAAAGCCCACATCACCATATACAGATTGATCCAAAAGTAATTTAGATTTGGGGTCAAATTTTACTCGCCTTGAATTTTTGAGCGAATAATAACATTTTAACAGTTGCTTACTTCGAGTTTCTGTGATTGATGAGACTATACCATCGATTCAGTGACAATAAGATGACCATCGATTCAGTGACAATAAGATGACCACAGCAGCAAAAGAAAGCTCAAATGATGTTAGACAGAAGAAGAAACTTGGGAAGTATGATTTGTTAGGCAATACGATTATCGATGATGCAACATTTGCTGTCGTTGTTTATCTTTAGAAGGAAAATGATGAAGAATTGGTGAAGCAAATCGAGCATATTACAAGCCTGATCCATGTGGGTCATGATTTCAAAGACAAGAGTCATCAAACCCTCAAACATCATCCACATATGCGATGACACCTGCCACATCGGGTCCCATGCGAGCTTGGGATGTATGCGGATCTCCATCACCTATAAATAATATATCATTGATGAGTTACGAACGGTGCGATAATTAGCGAACTTAAAAATTATTATCCAGATATCAAGATATCTGGTTTGGCTGCTTTTTTTCTTCCATTACGTACCATGCCAGGACCTGCAAAGCTTCTTCTCATATTTCTCGTCTGAAATCTCTGCAATATCTCGTTATCTCCCCTAAAAATCGTAAATTAGGGTTTATTGACTTCAGAAAATGACGGATTATGTATATTCAAGCCCTTAAACTTTATCAAAAGCTAATTGTAGAGAGGATTTTCAATTTTTTGAAATTTAAAACATAGATTCGAAAATGGTTGGATCAAAGGGATGTCGTTAATGGGATGTCGTTAATGGCTTCCGAGATTTGGGGTATTAAATTGATATATCCCATTGAATGAGAACATAAATAGCATAGAAGAAGAATCGTGAATAGAAAGTGTAAAATATGTATAGATTCATGTTTAGGCGGGAAAGAATTCTAGCATTTCATGATATGGTGACACGTGGCAAAATAGGGGTTTAGAAAGGAGCCATGTGGCATTCAAGGTCTATTTTATTATAATAGATAGAATAGATAGATAGATACATAAAAGATAGATGGTTTTTGGATTAATTTTAAAATATTACTTCCTCCGTCTCAAAATGATAGTGCACAGACAAAAAACACACAGATTAAGAAAACATTAAATGCATCTTACTTTTTCCTACAAAATGACTGTTTTACCATTTCTTTGCATTTAATGTCGGCACTAGATGTGTTGGCTATTACAATTAAAGTTAGGGGTATTTTGGTAAAGATGTCATTTATATTTAGAAGTGGACTAACATTTTGGGACAAACTAAAAAGGAAACATGGACTATCATTTTGGGACGGAGGGAGTATTAATTATACCATGAGATTTTTTTTAACCACAATCTAATATACTCATAAACTACATCTTAATATCATTTATATCTCATACGAGAGTTAAACCCTTAAGCTCAAATAGAAAGGACAACACTTGATGCCGTTGGGCTAGAAGCCCTTTGGCATACCATGAGATCAGTTGAATTTTTTTTATAAATGTGCTACATCTTAATTCTCAATTCCAATGACAAATTAATTGTTTTTTTAGTATTGAAATTTTAAGTTAATTTTCTAACATTATTAATTAAATCAGTATAATGAATCATTTTCAAGCGATGAAAACTAGTTGACACCTACCTCCCTCAGCATTTGCCACCATTAAATACGACCATTGCTAACGTCTCTCTAGAAAATATAGATGTGTTCGTGGACGGATGATTTGGTGGGTTCTTGTTTGTGTTACAGCATGATATGTTTGGGATACGTGTGACTTTTCTAAATTTGTGTGATCGTAGTGAGTATGTTAGGTGTTTGTGATCTTGTTTTGTTGGTGGGTTTGTGGTTAGTTTGTTGATGCTTCGTAGCTAGGTTTCTTTCCTCATATGTTCTAATGAATTTCATGAATGTAATACTTGAAGATAGTTAAGAATTTGGATAAATACATCTATTATCTTCCATTATTGGCATATCTTGATCATTTAAAAACGACAATTCATTGGAGAAAATTAGAAAACATCAAGTGAGAAGAAGAGATTATATGAAGTTAAATGTTATACTATTTTGAAGTTTATGCTGAAAGTTAACCATAATGATGTCTTATATTAGTTAGAGGAATGATCTAAGTGATAATAGTTAATTGTCGAGGCAACAATATATTTGGACAAACGAATATCTTGTTTAAAGGGTTTGAATTATGCCAAAAATTATATACTAAGAAAGTGACATTGTTTGGAGAGCCATGATTGATAAAGTATTTAGAAACATTCCACATCACACCCCCAATGGTGGCTGATAATATCATTGCTTGTGTTTACTCTTGGTACAAGTATAGAGGAAAATATATCTCTGTTAGTTGGAATGAGTGAGTGTGTTCTCCTTTTATGTAATCTATATGTAAATATACGTGTACTTGGCTGGGGTTTGCTAGTTCTCTGCTAGCATTTCCCTTTTTTTATTTATACAATTTTGCCGTTTCAAAAAAAACCGAAAATAATTTAATTAGATAATCAAACTAAAAAGGATCCATACTTGAAAAGTTTTTGTAAAGGCTCAATATGTGAGTATATATGGGTTCACGTACACCTTATATATATATATATATATATATATATATATATATATATATATATATATATATATATATATATATATATATATATATATATATATATATATATATATATATATATATATATATATATATATATATATATATATATATATATATATATATATATATATATATATATATATATATATATATATATATATATATATATATATATATATATATATATATATATATATATATATATATATATATATATATATATATATATATATATATAGAGGTAAGATAAAATGAGATGGGTGAAAAGGTTGAGAAAATGAGAAAGAATCTGGGCCTTCCAAATACTAAAATCTATGGCTTATATTAATCTGTTATTTATGATAATTTAAATCAATTAAATTGATTAATAATATTTTTAAATACAAAAAGGGTATATAGGTAATATTAATATCCATCAAATTAGGAAATTGGACTTTATAATTCCTAAATTCTAGCTCTCTTTCACAATTCTTCTCTTCCCCTCTCTCTCTCTATCAAAAATCCCTAAATCACGTATGCCTCCTGTTACGCAACCCTAGCATCACAATCGCCTCCCCTGTTGTTCGCAAAGACCGCAACCAGCAATCTAGGTCGATTTCCGGTCATCCCCAAGTCGTATGCCGAGTAGTCATCATCATGTAGCCATAGCAAAAGTGTGAAATCGCCTGCATCTGATGCTCGACAACTCTCTTTCATCGTTATCACAAAGGCAGCGACGACTTCTCATAACTCCGTCGATCTCCATCTACTGCCGGATGCCGCCGATTTCCATCTTCAACCTCCGTCGAGCCGCCGACCACGATTAAGAGACTACGAATCGGCAGCCATTTTGTTCGCTTGCCTTTGATCACCTCACCTAATTGATAAATAAAATTACAGGTACAAAATCCCAATCAATTACGTGACGTGCGATTTTATTGTTTCAATAAACCCTTGCAACGTTATTTCATATGCAAATTTTTGTGCGGTTTATCGTCGATTCCATTGGTTTCCCTCAAGTGTTTTAATTTAATTATTTTGTTTTATCTAGGGTTAAGGTCATTTTTGGTCATTTAACTTTCTGGTTTGTGCACATTTGGTCACTTAACTTTGTTTAAGTTCTACAAGGTCACCTAACTTTTTATTTTGTCCCGAAATGGTCATTGTAACCTGTTATAGCCGGTTAAAGTGACCATTTCGAGAATAAATAAAAAGTTAAGTGACCTATTATAACTTAAATAAAGTTAAGTTACCAGATGAGCACAAAACAGAAAGTTAAGTGACCAAATGAGAACATTAACCCTGAACAAATTGATTTTATGATACGTTAGATTTTTGGGACTTGCATTAGTTGTATATGTTACTCCAATATAATAAATTTTTATAAATGAACAAATATGTTTGAGTCGTGTTAAGTTGGAACCATGGAAACCGTTTCTATGTCCATTTTACTCTCATAATTCATCTTTATAAACGAACGAAAAAAAACTACTTAAATAAAGAAGAAGGACCTCGAAATTATTGGTTCATCTTTATTATAAATCATCTGCATAACATTGTTCAGTATAAATTGTAAATAAGGGTTTATTGAGTTGTAACACATAACCATTTCTCTTTTTAGACAATTATAACATTTTATTAGAAGCTAAAACCAATCAATTAAAAAAATACCAAACAATTATAACATCTACTAGAAGCTAAAACCAACGAATTAAAAAATCACCAAACCAGAACCGATCAACCGATCCTTCTTCTTTATCTACGTAGTTTTTTTCGTTCGTTTATAAAGATGAATTAGGAGAGTAAAATGAACATAGAAACGGTTTCCATGGTTCCAACTTAACACAGCTCAAACACATTTGTTCATCTATAAAAATGTATTATCGGATTATCATATACAACTAATGCAAGTCCCAAAAATCCAACGTTTCAAAAAATCAATTTGTTCAGGGTTAATGTTCTCATTTGGTCACTTAACTTTCTGGTTTGTGCTCATTTGGTCACTTAACTTTATTTAAGTTATAATAGGTCACTTAACTTTTTATTTATTCTCGAAATGGTCACTGTAACCGGCTATAACAGGTTACAGTGACCATTTCGAGACAAAATAAAAAGTTAGGTGACCTTGTAGAACTTAAACAAAGTTAAGTGACCAAATGTGCACAAACCAAAAAGTTAAGTGACCAAATTTGACCTTAACCCTTTTATCTATGGACCCTTTGTTTGGTTTTCGATTTCCATTGGTTTCTGATTTTAATTTAATTCTTTTGTTTTATATGTGGACATTTTCATCCGAGTAACAAAAGAGTTATAAACATTAAATGGATACATGGTGTTTATATTTTGTTACAATTGTGTTTAAGCGTTAATTTTCATCCGATTAACAAAAGCGTATGTTCTGGTTCAGGTTAATTTGTATTTCTGTTTGTTAATCATTTACGCATGTTATGATGCTTATGAGTGTCATTTAAATATTAATTGACATGTGGGTCCATCAGGTTAATTTGTATTTCTGTTTGTTAATCATTTACACATGTTATGATGCTTATGAGTGTCATTTAAATATTAATTGACATGTGGGTCCATGCTAATCATAATTTGGGTAAATGATTATAGATATTTAACATATGTTGGGGTTCATTAGTCTTGTTATGTGTTAATGATCTACCAGCAGATGTGCACGTTGTTGTCTTTTAAAATGAAATTGGTATGTGGGTTCATAATAATCTCAATATTTCTAAATGATCATAGATGCTCCACATTTGGTAATCATCATCGTTAAACCTTTGTTATAAATGAATGATTACCGGTTTTTTTAACATGTGTTAATCACCGATGATTATAATTGTAATCATCGATGATTATAACTGTAATCATCGATGATTATAATGTGAACATTGATTATATGTATAATCATAAATGAATAGAACATGTTATATAATATGAGTTTGAGTAGCATTTGAATCTATTTAAGCACCTATTATAATCATGTAGCCATGTAATATATAATTGATTTAAGCACCGGTTATAATCATCAACGATTATGAGTAGCATTTGAATCTATTTTCATAATCATCAACGATTAAGCCTTTAAATTTTTTAATTGAAATGTAATAATTACAACTATTTACATTTTTTAACTAGGATTTGTTATTTTTAATTGGAATGTAAAAGTCACAAATTTTTACCTTTTTTAACTTGTTATAATCATCTATGATTATTTGTTTTTAATCATAAATGATTAGAAGTAACTTACTATTTGTGATTATTCCAACATATATTATTAAATATAGACATAATCAATTATGAATATGCATACAAAACACTATAGTATTTGATTTGTTTTTTTAATATCTTTAAACTTGATTTTACAGGTGTGAACCAAGAACAAAAATGATGATGAATGTCCCATCTTTGTTTGTATGTGTGATGGTAGAAGCAAGAGAAATAATCAAGGCTGCAACATCGACTTTATGATTAAAAATGCATTGGATTTTTTATATGTTTGTTCATTCATGTGTGATTACAATCGAACTAGATTTTTTATCTCCATATTAGCCTTTATTCATTTATGATTACGAATGTATTTGATTTTTAGCTACGTATATGTGCTTTATTCATTCTAGTGTTTATTTCATACATATAATCATTTATGATTAGCATAATCAAATCAAATAAATTCTGAAAAATTCTCATAAAATCATTTTTATGTACAATTTCATTCATCAATGAATACAACGTAAAACAATTCATAATATTTATAAAAATTCAGTTAAAAAATAAGTTCACTAAAATGTAATCATTCATGATTAGAATTGATATTTATTGTCAATTAATAAAAAACAAATATAATAAAAATTAGTTAATTTTTTTAGGTAACTATCAATCAATCCCTAGATTTTAGGAAAGTATTATCTAACTTTATTTTGTTATAATTTAATTAAATATACAATTACTATCATACCCTTATATATTGATTGGTCCAGAATCATTCTCGCATTCTCAACCTTTTAATCATTCTCATTTTAACCTTCCCCTATATATATATATATATATATATATATATATATATATATATATATATATATATATATATATATATATATATATATATATATATATATATATATATATATATATATATATATATATAGACTTAGGATCTTTTGATAACCAACTTTACCCCGAGAACCCGAGAACTCCCAAACCGATATTGTTTTCGAAAAACCGACCACATAGGCCTCTAAAACGCACATATCTAAGACTTTTCGAAAATAAAAATTTCCGAAAAAAACGATTTTTTTTTGAAAAAATTTTGCACATGTACAAATTTTTTTTTTTGTACATGTGCAAACTTTTTTATACGTACATTTTTTTTCAAATTTTTTTTTATGGATGTCTTTCTAACATATATTTAAGCTGTTCTGTAAAAAAAAATTTGAAAAAAAATGTACGTATAAAAAAGTTTGCACATGTGCAAAGTTTTTTTTTTGCACATGTGCAAATTTTTTTCAAAAAAAAAAGTCGTTTTTTTTGGATTTTTTTTTTCGAAAAGTATTAGATATGTGCGTTTTAGAGGCCTATGGGGTCGGTTTTTTGAAAAAAATATGGGTTCACGTACACCTTGTGTATATATATATATATATATATATATATATATATATATATATATATATATATATATATATATATATATATATATATATATATATATATATATATATATATATATATATATATATATAGGGGAGGGTTAAAATGAGAACAATTTGTAATTTGAGAACATAAGAACAAAAATGCATCATTGATTAAACACGGTGGCATTTTTGTAAAATATGTATATCTTCAGGGCCTAAATGACATGTATTCGAAATATCAGGGTATTACTGAAAAAACACGAGAGGTCACGTCCAACCGCCCACGCTCGCTATAGGTCTGAGACAATCATTCCCTCCGAAAGATTTCATACGATTTCGTCAGTTTTTTTTTTCAAAAAACCTCTAAAACTTGCAAAATAACTACTCAAAAATTTAAAGATTTCTACATCCAGATTCCAAAATGTCAACAAGCAAACAACCAGATCAACAACCTACAACAAAAAACGGTATGAATCGATTTATACTACCCTTTTTTCAAAGTTAAAACCCTATTTTTTGAAGTTTTTTGACCGCGAAAACCCTAATTTTTTGAATGTTTTTTGATCCGAAAAACCCTAGTATACGAAATCGTTTAAATATCCCCAAATGTTTGTACAAAAACTAATGTTTTCAAAGTTAAAACCCTAGTTTTTTAATTTTTTCATCCGAAAACCACAACATAACCATCAGTACACTCGTTTTGTTATTACTGTTATACTAATCTTCTGTTCATATGAAATCGACTAACTAATAACATATTCACAATCGTTTTTTTGATCTTACTTGCAGATAAAGAAAAAAGTTTCAAAAATATATACGAAAGAAAGAAGAAGAAGCAGAAAAACGAAGATGCTGGTGATTTTATTTATGTATTGTTAAAATCATATATGGTTAACCACATGTGATTTGATGTAAATTTTGTTAAAGTGAAAAAATGGTTAATCACATGTGAATCGATATGTATTTTGTTAAACTGATTAACCATAAATCATATGTGACTTGTAACCATTTGATTAATGATATGTTTTGTTAAAAACAAAAATCGTTAACCACATGTGATTTGAGGTAAAATTTTGTTATAGTGAAAAATTGTAAATCACATGTGATTCGATATGTATTTTATTATACTGATTAACCACTAATCATATCTGATTTGTAACCATCTGATTAATCGTATGTTTTGTTAAAATCATAAATACTTAACCATAACTCATATGTGATTAACCATAAACTCATATGTGATTTGTAAACATTTGAATAATCATATGTGATTTCTAACCATTTGATTAATCATATCTGATTTGTAACGAAAAGTTTTGTTAAAATCATAAATACTTAACCATAACTCATATGTGATTAACCATAAACTCATATGTGATTTGTAATCATTTGACTAATCATATGTGATTTCTAACCATTTGATTAATTATATCTGATTTGTAACAAAAAGTTTTAAACATATATGATTTCCTATAACATTTTTCTAACCATTTATAATTAAACAACAGCAAAAGAAAAAAAACCACGGAAGCCAATCTTAAAATCAGATTGACTAGATCAACTTCAAAAAGGGGTTCCGAATCTCCTACCACTAAGAAAGGTATATGTTATATATGATATCTTTATCTAACATGATATGATTTCAAATAGAATATAATTAGCAATACATTCTGTCTATAACTTACATTCAATCAAACATGCAATAAAACAGGAGAAAAATCAGGAAAAAAGCAGAAAAAACAACGAAAAGAAAAAGACAACGAAGAAGAGGAAAGAATATCAAAAAAGAAAAATGATAAACGTACTCTTCTTTTCACATATGATTGATGCCTTTCTTATTAATTTCTAGTAATAAATAATATAACTTTGCTTTATTTGCTCATAAACAACTAGCTAAACAAGATAAAAAAGAGAAGGAAAATCCCAGAAAACAACAAAAAAACAAAAATAAAAGAGTGATGAAGAAGTAAGAGAACGAAGGTCCAAAGAAAAAAATGACAAAGGTACCTTTCAATTCAGTTGTGATTATTATTATTAATAGTACTAATACTTATAGCTTTGCTTTATTTAAATCATATGTGATTTTATAACAATATATATATTTACACATATCAGAAAAAGAAGAAAGGAAAAAGCAAAGAAAGTAAATACGACAAAACAAAAAAAGGAAAAATAAAGAAAGTAAACGAGAGACGATCGAAACAAAAAAACGACAAAGGTATTGTTCAACTCATATGTGATTTATGTTATTTTGATAAATCATATATGAGTTTTTTCAATTTTTTTATCAAATCGTATATGATTCATAATGCACTATTTTTTTTTCATAAATGCTTAATGAAATTGTATATGTATTTATGCATTTCTTATATATGTTGGACATAGCGGTGACAAAAAAAGAAAGAACGACAAAGGAGAGAAGAAGAAAGAAAAGGAAAAAATTGAATCCGATGTTTCATCATCAAAAACAAAAAAGAGAAAAGTTGAGAAGAAAATTCAACAAGAAATTGTGGATTCAGATTCAGATTCTGAAGCAACAGAACATTTGAAAAAAAAGAGAAAACAAATACCAAAAACCTTTGAGACCATCAGAAAAAGGTAAAATTTTACTTCTCTTTACAGTTATAATCATATGTCATTGAAACATATATCATTCACATGTGATTCATCTAATTACACGTTTTACATCATAATAGGTGTTCGCCAGGTGCATTGTTTTCCATTGTACTAAGTTTGAGTGAAGAGCAAAAGCAATGCGTGAAAGAGATGGGATTTGGTTCCCTTTTAAAGATGAAAATGACAGACGTACCAGGAGCTTTGAGTAAATTCGTGCTCGAAAAGTTCGACCCGTCAACAAACACACTGGAGGTTAAGAGAGGGGACATTCCTGTAACAAGGCAATCTGTACATGAAATCCTTGGTCTGCCAATGGGGGAGGTAAAGTTTGAAGAACTTGAATACAGAAAGAAAGGAGATGCTTCTTATGATGAATGGAAAGCTCAATTTGAAAACAATGCAATGGTTAGACTTCAGGACATCAAGACAAAAATTGTATCAACAAGAAACACCGATATGAACTTCAAACTAAACTTCATAGCGGTATTAGTTAATGCTTTATTGGAATCAAGTTCAACAGGCAAATGTAACACCTCGCCATTGAACTACATCACAAAAGAAACAGATATTGCAAATTTGGATTGGTGCCAGTTTCCTATTGATTCATTGGTCAAGACAAAAAGCTCTTTTGACCCAAAAAGCAAAACAGCCTTCTACGTTGGACCGGCGTCATTTTTAGTGGTATGTCTACTAATTTAAATTTTATTATTCTTATATGATAAACAATCACATGTGATTACGTGATAACTCATATATGATTTATAGTCACATATAATTTCCCTGTTTAACTCATATATGATTTTGATGTTAACTAACTTGTGATTATAAAATTGTCACAATTTTGCAAAAAAATAACCAATGAAGAGCACAATGGTTTATAATCATATATGATTACCTGATAAACTCATATATGATTGTCATGATAACTAACATGTTATTTTCTATATTATACATGTATTATGAACAATCATATATGATTATAATGTTAACTCATATGTGATTGTTTAGAATAATTTTGTATACTATACATACATATAATCAAATATGATTACCACGTGTAAATGATACATGATTTTCTTGTTAACTCACTTGTGATTATAAAAACAATCACCGACCTATTTGCCTTGTCTTTTTAATTGGTTATTCTATTCACTATCTGAATTGGTTTAATCTGTTGTTTGTTATAAATCATACAAGATTACCTGAGCTATCACTCTCATTTTCGCTAGAACTATACGACTTGTCTTTAACATATTCAACGATATTGAATTGCATGATAGTTGCTATATGAGTTTTCATGAAAATCAAGTTTCTGTGATGATAGCAGAGGCTGATTACTATCTTGAAATATCTTGCAAATATAATGAAATTCAATATCAATACTTATTGAATATGATGAAAACGAGTAATATAGTTCTTGTGAAAGTGAGAGTAATAGCTCATATATTTTTGTATGTTTTCTACCAATCAGTAGATAAAACCAGTTCACATACTGAAAAGAATAACCAATGGAAAACACAATGGTTTATAATGACATGTGATTACCTGATAAAACTCATATATGATTGTCATGATAACTAACATGTTATTTTCTATATTATACATGTATTATGAACAATCATATATGATTATAATGTTAACTCATATGTGATTGTTTAGAATAATTTTGTATACTATACATACATGTAATCAAATATGATTACAACGTGTAAATTATACATGATTTTCCTGTTAACTCACTTGTGGTTATAAAATAATCACCAACCTATTTGCCTTGTGTTTTTAATTGGTTATCCTATTCATTTGTGATTGTCATATTAACTCATATGTAATTTGTTTCTCTTAATTATATTTGTAGTTACTGTACGTAGACAGTGTCAAATGCAATTGTCTGGATGTGGAGCGTTCACGTCCTGTGATCAATAACTGGACTTCTGAAAAAGTCAAATTTAGAGAAAATTTTGAGAAGGATGTCCTTGGTGAATTTGGCACAGGACGTCTAAACAAATCTTTCGTTGAGAAAGAATTGACTGAGGATGTATATTTCTATTTACAATGTTTTTCTTAAATCATTTGTGATTATAATTTGTACTTATATAATCATTTGTTTCATTTAGGAATATTTGTTGAAGATAGAAAAGAGGAATGAAAAATTACAATCTTTGGTGAAAACTGCATTGGTCAAGCTTCCACAAAGCAAGAAGTTGGAATTTTGGTATGCAATGATCGAGTTAATTAATGAGGAAAGAGAAAAAATTGATGATTCAGATGATGATGTTGATAATGATGACGATGATGATAATGATGAAGATAATGAAGAAAGTGAAGCTGAGGACAATGATAGTGAAGGTGATGACGACAATGATGACGATAGTGATGAAGACAGTGAAAGTAATGAAGACAGTGAAAGTGATGATGATGATAATGATGATGATCGTGGTAAAGAAGATAAAGAAGGAAATGTTGAAGAGGAAGAAGGGAATGTTCAAAAGAAGCAAAGGATTGATGATGATGATGTTGGTGATGAGGAAAATGACAATGGTAAAGATGATGAGGAGATTGAAGAAATTGAGGAGATTGAGAAAATTGAGGAGATTGAGGAGATCGAGGAGATTGTTAGTGATGTTAACAAGGATGAAAATGATGGTGAAAAGAAGGAAGGGATTGGTGGAAGTTCAGACGAAAATGTAGAAGAAATATTGATAAGTTTGAAAAGTAGCGGTGAACAAGAACAACCGTTAAGTGAATTTTGGTTCAATACACCAATCCAGAACATACTGAACGAACCTTCAAAAGAAACAGGTCAGTATACTAATTTGTGATTAAAAAATTAAAAAATTGAATTCATTTGTGATTATACTAATCTTTTGTTCATATTTTTTTAGTGAAAAAAAATAATGAAGACCATGTTGGCTGCAGTGGAGATACAGATTTTTGGAATGACTTATCAAACTTAGCAACAGAAGCAGACATAAACAAAACAATAGATGACCATGTGAAACAAATTCTTGATGATCCAAAAGGTATTAACAAAAATTTTAATCACATATGTGTTTGTATGTTAATTGTATATTATTATAAACTAACTTCTCTTATTTGGTTTTGTAGAAAACATCAATGACGAAAATCCGTCTGATAAAAAAACGATTGAAGAAGCAGAGGTTAATGATCCAATTAAAGAAACAGAGGTGAACGATTTTTTCAAAAAGACAGATAATGATCATAATATTGAAAACACAATCACAGATACTCAATTCTTAAATGAACCCGATGTTATTGAATTTTTTGAAAAGACTATATATGAATCAAACAAAAAAAAAGAGAACACATTCATGCCAAGTTTTGAACTTCATATCAGTCAAATAACACCACCAGAAGAATCCAATCAAAATCAAACAAAACAAGTTCAAACCGACAAATTGGTAATCCAAT
Organism: Cichorium intybus; assembly: GCA_023525715.1. Taxonomy (NCBI): domain Eukaryota; kingdom Viridiplantae; phylum Streptophyta; class Magnoliopsida; order Asterales; family Asteraceae; genus Cichorium; species Cichorium intybus. Next base: position 115,906,117 of record CM042011.1, on the reverse strand, counting down.
CACATCTGATTATAATTCATATTTTAATCACATCTGATTATATGTGTATGTAATCACATGTGATTGTCATCTTTTTTAAATTTATTATATTCTCAAAAGTTCTTTTTTCTGAACATATTATTCAGGAAACAAATCTGAAAGAAAAACAAGTTGCGCCTGCAATTCTAAATCCTCAACCAATATTAACTGTCTTACCTGAAGAAAATAGACAAAAAAACCCGGGCCAAGCATGAAATCCCCTTTAAGGATAGGGTGATAAACATGAAAAGCCCCAACACTGCTGAGGAAGACATGATTAGTGAATGGCTCTTCAACTTAAAAGGGAACGTCTTGTAAGTTATTCATATGTGGTTCTTATTCTAAAATTATTAAATTTAAACATGTAAGTGACACTAAGTTATTCATAACATACATTGTTAATCATATGTGATTTTTCTTTTGACAGCGATGAAGTGATAACGACAGTAAGTGGAAGAACTGTACACAGGTACATGTTGGAGAGTTTGTTCCCAGGAGAATATATAATATATGGAATCATTGATTCCTGGGCTGAAGTTTTAAACCATCAAGAGCTTGAAAGGGATCAGAACAGTTCCCCGTACAGACTTTTTCTTGATATGCAAATGACAGTAAGTTATTCATAATACATTGTTAATTATATGTGATTTTTAATATTCTATACTAACACACACATTATAAACCATTTAGACAAACTACATTGAGGAAAAGAAGTTTGAAAAAGAGAAAAAAAGCAAAAAAGCAATTGAAAAGATGGCTTTGCAAGCAGAAGAAGAACAGTATCAACAATTCAAAAAATATTTTCATAACTGCTTGCACAATGACAAACAGAAAATTCTGCTAAAAGACATTGATCTTGTAAGTGTCAACTGCTGAAAAATATATTCATATTTGATAATCAATCATATGTGATTGTAGATTTAAAACACATATGATTGTTTACAAATCGTTTTATATACGATTGTAATGTTAAATCATATATGATTGGTTACAGTCATTTTATATACTCTTCGTATATATAATCACATATCAACCCTAATCTTATACATTATTGTTACTTAAATACAGGTGTTTTTCCCTGTATGCCGAAGTGAACACATATTTCTGTTTGTTTTCAACCTAAAGAACCCAGGAATTGTGATCCTTGACAACAGCATATCAGATGCTACAATGGAAGGGAAATATATGCCTGTTTTGAACAACCTTGTAAGTACTATTTCATAAACATTGTTAATAATAAAAACGAAATGAAAAAACTTGTACGCATATATGATTTAATTTTTTTTTCTTTTTAAATGCAGAAAAAATTCTTTGACAGATATTTGGAGGAAGTTAATCACCAAAAGGCAAAACAAATGTCAAATCCAAATTTGACAATCAATTTACTGGACATGCCTTGGAAAACAAAGAACAATAAAACAGACTGTGGGATTTTTGCCATGAGACACATGGAGACATTTAAAGGTCAAACTGATGGCAAATACAGTTGCGGTTTTCCGAAAGAAGGTGGTTCGCAAGATGTTATGTTGGACAGGGTTAGATCAAAATATGCACATAGATTAATAATGTCCGATATAAACATTATGAAAAATGATATCTTGAATCTTGCTAGGGACTACTCCAAGGTCCCTAAATCAAAGAGAAACCAACATCTGCAAGATGCCAGCCAAATTATTCACCAGAGGTTGCAGAATCTGAATTGAGGGATGGGATGGTGTTCTTAAGAAGGTTAGGATGGTGTTGTTGAAGGTTACGTTGGTTTGGTGTTGTGAAGTTTGGGTTGCTGTTGTTGATATTTGTGTTGGTGATGAAAATGGTTTTTAAACAATTTCTTAACTCTTAAACAAATTTATTATCTTTTATGTATGTTCTGAATGTGGTGGGATGGTGTTCTTAAGAAGGTTGGGGATGGTGTTGTTGAAGGTTGGTTTGGAGTTCTGAAGGTTCGGGATGGTGTTGTTGAAGGTCGTGTTGAGATGGTGTTGGTGATAAAATGGTGTTTAAACAATTTCTTAACTCTCAAACAATTTTATTATGTTTTATGTATGTTCTGAATGTGGCAAATACAAAACGTGTGATTCTTAAAGAAATTGAACTCATGTGTGATTATAATATTTTATATATGTACTGAATGTGGCAACTACAAAATTCTAAACAGTTGTGTTATTTGAAATCATGTATGATTATATAACGGGATAGACTAGAAAATCATGTGTGCCTATAAATGTTTTATTTGAAATCAGAAATCACATGTGATTGCACAAAAATATATATCTTAATTTTTATCTTTATAATCATATCCAACTTTTAATCATGTGTCATTTGTAAATAAAAATGTTATATTTAAAATCATGTGTGATTATATTTTTGAAAAATAGACTAAAAATCATATATATCCAAAAAAACACATATGATTATCATCAATTGTCACCAATGTAAACTTTTCTGAAAACATATATGATTATCATCTAAAATCATATTTGATTAATCGTTTAAAACTGAACCTGTTGTTTCTTTTTTCTGATTTGCAATTCTTGTTGGACATGTACGTAAATTGTGTGGCTCTCTTTTACCACATCCAGAACAAATTCTAGTCTTCTTCTGTGCTTTCAAAATAGACTTCTCATATTCACCAACCAGCCTTTTCTTTCCACAACCTTTATTAAATTGAACATCAGGAACTTGAACAGCAATCTCTTCTGGAACTGCAACTCCAAGAAGCTTTTCAACTAAATCTGCATTGTTTGTTGTTACTTCACTTGTAGAATCACTCTTGACATCATTCAACATATGTTTGGTTTTCTGAACAAAACATGCCAGCTTCTCTTTATCATCTCTAACAATATCCAAACATGATTGAAAAGTAAAGAATGCTTCATTCACAAGTTTTGTAACCTCAGCATCCCTTTCGTCAAAACGATCTCTAATAAGATTATGATTCGAATATATAACATCCTTTGTCCATCGTCTTAGAATATATTCTGAAGGTATCTCCTTAAAATCTTTTTTATCAATATTTTGAAGGCATGTCTGTACAATATACCACATTGTGTAAATAGTCCACAACTGCATTTGATTTTCTTTTCAACGACCCTTATTTCAACCTGTTACAATAATAATAATCATATATGATTAAACATTCTTATTCCAACATGTTAAATATGTAATAATCACATATGATTAAACATTCTTTTTCAGAAATCCCATATGAATACGACTAACGTAATCACTTATGATCGTACTAGTATATATCTAAACTTTGAATCACATATGAGTAAATTTTCTTTTCAAAATTCAGAAATCAAATCAATAATTACCTGAAACGTTGCTTTAAATTCCCTTCTCTTGTTCTTCTGAATTACAGTATAATATTCCACACCATCTCCCTCCGTGGACTCTTTATCTTCACAAAACCATACTCCTTTATACAATTCCTTTTGAATATCAAAAAATAAAGCACTGGTATAAATCTTTGCTGCTTGTTGTTCTATATCGGATGGTGACTTCATTCCATAATGCGCTTGTTTTGTTTTATGATCAAGTTCACGTTGCGAATTTCGTTGTTTTTGAATAGCATTATCATAATTCATCATAAAATTTACAAGGAAATTTTCTCCTTGTGAATACGAGTTAAAAAAAGAATTCATACTCTCGGACCTTGATGTTGTCTTCATCAATCCACACATTGGAAAGTCCTTAAAATATGCAGGAATCCACGTATTTTAAAAATATCTTTGAACCATCTTTTTTCTTCAAGATTGAATTCTTTCATTAACAAATCCCATTTCGTCTCAAAAACATTAGGCTCCATATTCAAGGCCCATACAAGTTTCTTAAAACACTTCTTAAAGCCTGTGTTTTTAAGAAATTCCACAGATAGCTGCAATTTGTAAAACCACATACACAATCACATATGATTATACATCACATAATATATAAATCATATATGATTCAACCGCTTGCTTATAAAATCACATGTAATTGAACAATAAAAACTTCATAAGTTAAAATGTTTTGTTTACAATCACATGTGATTATTCAAAAATAATAACATACCTTTGATTGAAGTTTCTTCATGATATGCCACATACACAATCTGTGTTTTGAATTTGGAAAAACACATTCAACTGCTTGCTTTAATATTGCATCTTGATCCGTTAACACCATTACTGGTTCTTTTCCATGAGCATTCATAAATTGTTGAAGCAACCACTTATAAGAATCAACGGTTTCTGTGCTTAATAAACCAGCTCCAACAGTAACAGATGATTTATGATGATCAATCACAGTAAATGGAACAAAAACCAATCCATACCTGTTGTTTCATACAAAAAATAAAAAATCACATATAATCAAAAACATATTCTGCAAAAATCACAAATGATTAATAACAGGGAAAACTTACTTATTTGTTCGAAATGTAGCATCAAGTGACATCACATCTCCAAATTCACTATAATAAGCTTTTTCTGTTTCATCGGCCCAAAACATTGCATTCAACACCTTATTCTTATCGCATCTATAATAAAAAGAATAATTCGGGTAATTGTCTTTCCGCTCCATCATTTTATTAACAATCATTTGAGCATCTTTGTACCCTATAATGCAACTGATCTTTCTCTTAAAATTTTTATAATCACCAACTTTACCCTTTACATGCTCAAACCCGCCCATCAAGGTTGCCTTCAATTTGTATGCCTTTGTTGCACCAATTTTTGCTGTCGAAGACCGAACAATATACTCCATGTCCGAGAATGGCAATTCTCTTGTTTTTCTTAAATGATGTATATCTTCAAGCTCATGGTTATGCATTTCATTGAATTTATCAAACTTGTATTCATTAGTTCCTTTAACAAGCTTAACAACAATCTTTGCTTTACAATCTGTACGCTTGTATGTTGTGTTACGTTTGGTATCAACTGATTTTTGTCCTACTTTTCCACTCCTGCTGCAAAGTAAAAATCTATGCTTTACAATCTGACCAACTTTCCTTTGTGTATTCAAACGAACATCAAAACCAGCCTTCTGTGCATAACTTCTATACATCTCAATTGCAGCATCAACACTTTTGAATCTCATTAACAAATTTGGTTTAAATTCTTTAGGAACATCCGGTTTGACATTATGTGGAACCTCGTTATTGTACACTACACTACTTGTTGACAACATAGTACTACAGTTTGATTGATAAGAAGAAGTACACTCTTCATCACCTGATTAATCACATTTAAAATGACATAAAAATATTCAATTCAGAAAATCACATATAATTACTAAAAACAATCACGTATAATTACTCAAAATTACAACAATTATCTCTACTTAATGATTAAATTTGATTCAAGATAAACCACATATGAGTTACAAACTTAAATACGTAAATAACATATGATTATAAACATTATTGCGCTAAAAAAGTAACATATGATTACTGAAAAAACACATATGAGTACTCAAATATTACAACAATTATCTCTACTTGATGATTGAATTTGATTCACAATAAACCACATATGAGTTACAAATTAAATTCGTAAATAATATATCATTATGCAGAGTCTTGATCTAAAAAAATCAAATATGACTATTGAAAAAATCACATACGATTTCTGAAAATTACAACAATTATCTTTACTTAATGACTGAATTTGATCCCCAATAAACGACATATATAATCACATATGATTTTATTTGATTCCCAAATAATCGACATATATAATCACATATGATTTTATTTGTTCAAAATAAAACTACTACAAAACTTCACATATATAATCACATATGATTCAAAATAAACTACTACAAAACATTCACATATATAATCACATATGATTATAAAACTTTAATAGTATTTACCTGGAACACCGTAATTCTGACCATTTTTACTTGAATCTTCGTCATCTGTATCCTCATCTTCAGATATCGTAACGAAAATACTAAATTCTTCTTCGTTTGTACATATATTAACATCATCAACATAGTTATCCATCTGAACTAATAGAATCGAACCAAAATAACTGATACAGAAGCTCAAATACGCTTGAATCCTCGTGATCAGTATTCTCAACAATCGTCCTCGAATAAAAATATCAAATACGCTTGAATCGTTGACAAAAATCCGAAATCGATTCTATAACAGGATCAATCAGAAGAAAAAATCGAATGTATATCGCATAAAAATCGAATGTGTTGGACGACAATCAAAATCGATTTTAATCAGAATAGAAATCGCCTAATAAAGAACAAAAATATGAAATCGCAAGCTCGTGTTTAATAAATCGAATGTATATCCGTATGAATCAGAACAAAAACGGAATGAATATCAAGATCAAAATCAAAAAGCGTCTTTTATGGCAACAATGTCGGAAAAAGATACGAACTTTGAATGTAAAGAAGCAACGCTGTTATCGTCGGATATAAAATACAGATTTACCAAACTACCCTCTATCACTTAAAAAAAAACACGCGCCTGCTTTTCTACTATTAAAGGCTGAGATTTGTTCTCATGTTCTCAAGATATAATTTTGTTCTCATTTGAACCTTCATCTATATATATATATATATATATATATATATATATATATATATATATATATATATATATATATATATATATATATATATATATATATATATATATATATATATATATATATATATATATATATGTATAGAGTCCGTTTCAAGGAAGAACCAATATTTTCCTAGGAACCGTAGGAACTTTTTGACTGAATTTTTTTTTTCAAAAAAAAAAAATGACATAATACATCTAGTCGCTTATATTTAAGACTTTTTGTCAAAAAAAATTTGAAAAATAATATGTATACACGAAATGTGCATATATGCATTTTTTTCGCAAATGTGTATATGATCACGTTTCGTGCATATGTGCACATTTCGTGTATATATATTATTTTTTCAATTTTTTTTACAAAAGGTCTTAAATATAAGCGATTAGGTGTATTATGTCATTTTTTTTGAAAAAAAATTTTCAGTAAAAAAGTTCCTACGGTTCCTAGGAAAATATTGGTTCCTATTTGATATTTAGTCTATATATATATATATATATATATATATATATATATATATATATATATATATATATATATATATATATATATATATATATATATATATATATATATATATATATATATATATATATATATATATATATATATATATATATAGACTTAGTATCTTTTCAGAACCAACTTCACCCCGAGAACCCGAGAACTCCCAACTCCTTTTGGATCAATCCTATATCTCACAAACCGATATTTTTTTCAGAAAACTGACCCCATAGGCCTCTTAGACGCTCAAAATGGGGCAGGGTCGCTGAAAAAAATTTCCGAAAAAACGACTTTTTTTTTAAAAGTTTGTACATGTGCAATAAAAAAGTTTGCACATGTGCAAACTTTTTTATACGTACACTTTTTTTCAATTTTTTTTATGGATGTCTTTCTAACATACATTTAAGGCGTTCTATAAAAAATTTGAAAAAAAGTGTACATATAAAAAAGTTTGCACATGTGCAAATTTTTTTTTTCACATGTGCAAATTTTTTTCAAAAAAAAAAAAGTCGTTTTTTTCGGAATTTGGTTTTCGAAAATGCTTAAATATGTGCGTTTTAGAGGCCTATGGAGTCGGTTTTTTGAAAAAAATATCGGTTTGGGAGTTCTCGGGTTCTCGGGGGACTTGTGGTTCTCAAAAGGTCCTGAATATATATATATATATATATATATATATATATATATATATATATATATATATATATATATATATATATATATATATATATATATATATATATATATATATATATATATATATATATATATATATATATAGGGGTGGGTTCAACATAGAACCATTATTATGCATAGAACCATAGAACCATCTTCTTGACCGTTAGATCTAATTAGGATGATAAGGGTATGATGGTAAAATTACACTTACATGTTCGTTGATGAACATATACGTATGTTCATTGATGAACGTTGTATTTTAAATCCCTGAAAATAGTCTTGTTCGGAAAATTGTCATGTTCATTAGTAAACATTGCAGAATTTTTTCTAAATTACAAACATGTTCATAAATGAACATTCATCAAACTGAATTAATAACTATCCAAAAATATAAAAAACTTACCTAATTTATACAAATCAAATCCCAAAATTTTTGAAGTTTTCTAAATTACGAACATGTTCAGAAATGAACATTAATCAAACCGAATTAATATGTATCCAAAAATATTTAAAAAACTTACCTAATCTATACAAATCAAATCCCAAAATTATTGAAGTTTCCTAAATTACACATATATGTTCATTTCAGAACATACACATATGTTCATTGATGAACATGTTCAGAAATGAACATTCATAATATTGATGAAATAGAAGAACATACACACATGTTCAGAAATGAACATTGATGAATATTTAAACAAAAAATCAAATGTTCATAACTGAACATGAATGAACATACACCTTTCTTTGTCTCTCTGTCCCTCTGCATCGATCCATCTGTCTCGATCTATCTCTCTTTCTCTTCCTTGATCCCTCTGTCTCGATCTCTCTCTTTCTCTTCCTTCTCGCTTGCTGCATTTTCCGGCAAACACAGAATTAGAAACAGAGCCAAATATGTTCATTCATGAACATGTGTTCATAGATGAACATATATTCAACAATTACGAGAAGTATTACAGCAACAACTAACATTATATTCATGAATGTTCATTAATGAACATGGGGATGTTCATTACCGAACATTCATTGGAGAAACAACGCCAAACATAGAATTAGAAGCAGAGCCTAATGTATGTTCATTCATGAACGTGTGTTCATAAATGAACATATATTCAACAATTACGAGAAATATTACAGCAACAACTAACCTTATATTCATGAATGTTCATTACTGAACATGGGATGTTCATTACTGAACATGGGATGTTCATTACTGAACATGGGATGTTCATTACTGAACATGGGATGTTCATTACTGAACATGGGATGTTCATTACTGAACATGAGATGTTCATTATTCATTACTGAACATTCATTGGAGAAACAAACCCGTTCATTAATTAAGACACAGAAATTAGAATAATTGCTTGCTATCGCACATTAAAACACCTCTTGGACCATGTAACATTGTTTATTTGATTTTCTAGTTAATAAACCGTTTTTTGCAGTTGGTTCGTAAAATACTAAAATCCTTACCCCATAAAACGTGCGTTATCCTTTGAAAGCGACACGTAACTCGCGTGAGGTTTTGTTGGTGCGCTCGTATGGAAAAAGGAAATACATTTTACACAATAATCTTTTTGGTTTTTGGTTGGTTGTTTGTTACTGCTGGTTTGTGGATAGAAGAGAACCAGCGACCAAATTCTGCTCTTTCTCTCTCTCTCTCTCACATCAAAACACACACACACACATATTTCATCGGAGACGACGAGCCTGCGAGCAACTGAATTCAGAAACAATCAAACACCTAAAACTGAATTGTGCATATGGAATTATCGGAGAGGAAGTTCCGTTCCTGATGTATGACGTCAATCCAGTGGTGGTGGTATGGACTTCGAAAGTGTATTTCCGATGTCACGACAGACTGTAACTGCCGAAATATCGTCCTCTTTATCTCCGCCATTAGATGTAGGTCTTTTTTTCCTTTCTCTAGTTTTGTAAATTAATGATGGAGAATGGTCGGTTTACGGAGTTGATTTTTGATTTTGTTGCTGAAATTGACGTAATCGGATTGATCAGTGCTCCATACATCACCGATTTTGGATGATTTTATGGTTTCTTAGTGTTTATGTGTTCATTTCAGATGCATTGTGGCATTTAAACTTGAGATCAAGAGAATCAATGGAGTCGGTATCTTATCCTGTTCGCGAAGGAAAGCCAGATTGTTCTTATTACATCAGAATAGGCCTCTGTAGGTTTGGGGCAACTTGTCGTTTTAATCATCCACCTAACAGGTAACTGGTAAAACATGATAAATTAAGCTTCCTTGATGATTTGATTTTTCTGATAGCTGTTCATCTTACCATTCATCCCAGGCTATTGCGACTGTAAATATGAGAGGAGAATATCCTGAAATTAAGCTTCGATCTGAGACTTTTTCTTTGCTCTCTTTCTAGATCTGAGAATGTTGGTGGTAGCGGTAGTCGGCAGAGACATGTGGTGGATACTAAGCCGGCAGGCAGCTAGCGGTGGCAGGTAGCGGCGACGGTGGTGGTGGTGGTGGTGACGATAGGTGGAGGTGATAGGGTTAGGATTTTTGTGTTCTTGAAGATTTATCAAAAAGTTTGAAGAAGATGAGGGATTTGATGGATTAGATCTGATGTTAAATCTATTATTAGGGTTATAGTGTTAGCAATGTTAAATTGTTATACCAAAATTGCGCTCAACTATTTATTTAATTGATTTCTTTTAATGATAAATTAGCTGTAAGACCCGTTCCGCCGAGTCGCGGCCCGGAGGAATTCGCGGCGCGGCTTAAGGAAAAATCTAGAATCGCGTAGGAGTTGTACGCGCCTCTAATATGAAAACCCTAATTCGGATGTACACGCCTATATAAAGGACCCCAGCCCTAGGGTTCGTGTTTTTGGAAGTTCTCTGGAGAGGAGTCGACTGGTTTTAGCAGAGGCTCTTCGGTTCTAAGGCTTTGAAGGTTTGAAGGAAGAGATACAACGTGGGGAAAGGCTTGTAGCCGATCGGGTGCATTCCTCTGTTTTCCAGAAATAAGGTAAGAGGATCTACCTTCTCATATTTCATTTTATCCCGTCTTTATGGTGTTATCCCATGATTAGTAGTCTTAGATGACTTATAACACTTAAGGTTTGGACCAAGGACATGCATGGACATGCATGTCCATAAGGAAGTGATCTTACGGTAGTTTCTGATCCCAGAAAGGGTATGGAGTGAAACCCTAGTCGATGACTGAACTGATTTAGGGCTTATAAGACCTTGGATTAATACGAGTCCGCGGCGCAGACAGGCTATGTCAGCGACGCGGATTCGGCTAAGCCTCGTAACTATGGAGAGATAGCCATGACGCGGAGGGTGAGAAGCCACACCGTGGCGAGCGGCTGTTTGACCCAAAAGCTTAGTTTTTGGCAGTGTTGGTTACCTAACGTGAGGACTGACCTGTAGGCAAGTCTATAGAATTTTAGTCAGTGCTTGACATGTTGTATATGTGGGATATAGGTGTGTGGACGAGCTAGTGGAGATATTAAAGTATATCTGTGCGGTTTCGAATCAGGTGAGTATCCTCACCTTACTATATGATGTTGCATGTTAGGCATCTTGTATGTTATTTACAGTTATATGATTTGCTCTATATTTGTGGTTATTTGTTGTTGGGCTCAGTACTGATGTGTGTCCCCTCGTAGCTGTTGTATGGTGACTTGGACTATTGCCTTGTCCCATAGCTGTTGTATGATGGGCTGGGCCATAACCGGGAACCCATAGCTGTTGTATGATGGGTAGAACCTTCCCGTGTCCATAGCTGTTGTATGATGGACGCCCGTAGCTGTTGTATGGCGAGTAGGGTCGGGTCGTTCCTAAGGACGGGTTGTTTAATATGTGGGCATGTATGGTAATTTGTGGACTCACTAAGCTTTAAGTTTACCCGTTGATTTTATAACATTTCAGGTATTTCAAATGACAAAGGGAAGGGCAAGGCGTGACGGCGGCGTATCGCATACAAGGGATCTATTTCAATGAACTATATTAGTATTTTCAAATGTTTTCGCTGTTGGTTTAAGTAATATGTTGAACAGTTTTACTTCTTGGAATAAATATTTTATTGGAACCTTGATAATAAATGAATTTTAGAAATTTTGAAATTGGGGCGTTACAAATTGGTATCAGAGCCTTGGTTTGAGGGATTTGGATGAACTGTATTGGGAATCCAAACTCAAACTTAGGACTGAGCGATTTTGTCAAGAAAATGTTTTTGGAAAATTAAATTAAATAAAAGAAGATGCGATGCGAATCGTCAGCCGAGCTCAAGTAAGTTTTGTGATTCCCAATTACCCATGCCAAGTTTGTGTTATGTGATAAAATGTATTGTGCTAGGATGTAAAATAGCCTGGATAATATACTCTGTAGGCTGTTTTGTGCCTTATGTGCTGCTTTAGAATTTTATGCTACTGTCTTTAGGATGCTTAGTGAATGCTGGTAGGTTATATACAATTAGGGTAAGATAGCCTAAGAATTCTTGGTCTGGCCTTACTGGCTGTTCCTTGTTTGGTTGTGACTTTAGGGTAGGATCAGTTATTCAAACGTCTATCTTATTCCTGATTGTGTACGGCTGTGCGTCCGTGAGGCAACTCGACGATATTAGCAGTAGTTCTCTTAGGCACGTATGGGATGGAAAGATTAGGCACCACGGTGCATGATCACAGGATTTATAGGAAGTGGTTTTAGCGTATGTGCGACAATTTAGGAGGATGGTTGATAAACTTTGAACAAGGGCGAATAGGTGTGGAAGGTAGTACCAGGCCAGTACTACCGAAAGCACGGGATTCACGCTTGAGTCAAGAGTAGTCAACCAAAGTCCTAGAAAGTCAAGTAGTTGGGTAGATAGGAGTGACCCGGGTAGTGATATTAAAACTGTTGCGCATTTCAGAATGGCAGTCACTCGAAGTAACAGTGGGCCAGATGCGGGTGCCTCGAGTGGGGGAGGACCGACTGATGAAAATCTCCGCAACCTGATAGCGGAGGAGGTCTCGCGAGAAGTGTTGGCTGCGATACCTCAGTTATTTGGTACTATTAAAGCTGAGCTATGGGCAATGCTCGAGGAGCGACTGGCTACTCAGGGCACATCACGGGCTAGGGATGCAAGTTATAAGGATTTTTCGGCTTGTTCGCCTCCGATGTTCCATGGGGGCAAGGATCCGATTGTCAGTATGCGGTGGATTTCCGCGGTAGAGGGTGCCTTCCGCACCTGTTCATGTCCTGAGAACTCAAAGGTAACATTTGCGGTGAATCTTCTAAGAGAGGGTGCGAAAGATTGGTGGGAAATACGAACGAAAGATCTCACCCCTGCTCAGTTGGATGCTATTACGTGGCCGCAATTCAAGGAACAGTTCAAACTGGAGTATGATCCACAGGTGGAAATGGAACGCTTGGCACAGGAATATCTGAATCTGACCCAGACCACTGTGACGGTGACGGAGATCAACAAAAAGTTTAATGAGCGAGCACTCTTCTGTCCAGAGTTTGCGGTAACTGAGTGCATGAGGATGACTCGATATTTGGCGATGCTTCGTACAGACATTCGAGAATTTGTGTCTGCTGCTAGGCACCAAACTCTTACCGATATGATCGCGGCCGCTCGGGCCCGAGAGTTGGAATTGGAAACCCAACAAAGGCAGAAGTGTCCGGCGCCTACTCAGACTCAGCAGGCGTCAAAGAAATTTCGAGGGGCAGATCAGGGAAAGCAAGGGCAAAGGAGCCAAGGTAAGTGTGGTAAATGTGGATGGAATCATGAGGGGCGTTGCTGGGTGTTAATATGCCATAAGTGTGGAAAGGAGGGCCACTATGCTAAAGATTGTCGACAGGAGGTCAAGATTTGTTTTAATTGTAATCAGGTAGGCCACTTCAAGGCCTAGTGTCCCCGTCTGACTCAGGGAGTGGTTCAAAATCCGGCACCCACTACACTCCGGATTACCGATGGTAGGCAGGGGAAAGGGGAAGCCCCTAAGACCAAGGGTCGAGCATTCGTCATGACCGCCGAGGAGGCACAGGATGCGCCCGACGTCGTTACGAGTACTCTTTCTTTACTTGCCTCGTGTTTGTGGTGTGTGTAATTAATGTGTCTATTATGCTTTGATTAGGAACTTTCTTAGTCAACTCTACGCCTACCTTTGTACTATTTGATTCGGGTGCTAGTCATTCTTTTGTGTCCGCCGTGTTGGGAAAGGGTTTCGGTATTGCTTTAGGAACTCTTCATCGGCCGTTAGAAGTAGAAATTGGAATGATAAAACTATGCAAGCGACTAGTGTTTATCGGGGATGTGAAGTAGTGATTCAAGGAATAAAGTTTCCGATCAATCTCATCCCTATACCGTTGAGTGACTCTCGAGTCATCATCGGTATGGATTGGTTGGGTCAGCATGAATCATGGATTGATTGTAAGAACAAACGAGTGTGGATTCAAACCCCAAGTGGGGGAGAGCTGGTTGTGCAGGGCGAGAGAAAGAATCGAGGTGCAGTTTTCTGTTCAGCTGCTAGGGCACGCAAACATTTTCAACATGGAGGTTCGGGATTTGTGGCTTATGTTTTAGACGCGCAAGAAAAGAAGCCACAGTAGAAAGCAGGTGATATAACGGTGTTCGGGATTTTCCTGATGTTTTTCCCGAGGACCTGCCTGGTGTACCGCCAGAGAGACAGGTGGAATTTAAGATCGACTTAACTCCCGGTGCGGCTCCAATAGCTAAAGCACCGTATCGTGTCGCGCCTCCAGAGATGCTAGAGTTGTCTATTCAACTCCGGGAGTTACTGGATAAGGGATTTATTCGACCCAGTTGCTTACCGTGGGGAGCGCCTATTTTATTTGTTAAGAAGAAGGATGGTTCCAATAAGAGGTGCATAGATTATCGTGAGCTGAACAAGCTTACGGTGAAGAATCGATATCCATTACCTCGCATCGACGACTTATTCGATCAACTGCAGGGCGCCTCGTGGTTTTCAAAAATTGATTTGCGGTCAGGATACCATCAAATGCGAGTACGGGAGGAAGACATCCCGAAAACGGCTTTTAGGACGAGATACGGCCACTTCGAGTTTGTGGTGATGCCGTTTGGACTGACCAACGCTCCTGCAGCTTTTATGTTTTAATGAATCGGGTGTATCGACCGATGTTGGATCGGTCGGTTATAGTTTTCATTGACGATATATTAGTCTACTCCCGGAATAGGGAGCAGCACGAGCAGCATTTAAGGGAGGTATTGGAGACCCTAAGGAAGGAGAAGCTTTATGCAAAATTATCCAAGTGTGACTTTTGGCTGAGGGAGGTTCAGTTTTTAGGTCACATCGTTAACGAACAAGGAATCATGGTAGACCCGGCTAAGGTGGAGGCCGTGATGAGGTGGGAGGTTCTGAAAACTCCCTCGGAGATTAGAAGTTTCTTGGGTCTAGCTGGTTATTACCGTCATTTCATCCAAGACTTCTCAAAGGTTGCGGTACCTTTGACTCGGCTAACTAAGAAAAACATTGCTTTTCGGTGGGGTGAGGAGCAGCAGCAGGCTTTTGAGACTTTGCGGCGGAAATTGTGTTAAGCTCCAGTTTTAACCTTGCCTGAAGGCATGGAGGATATGGTAGTTTATTGCGATGCATCTATCTCGAGATTGGGGCAGTCTTGATGCAACGAGGCAGGGTGATTGCTTATGTCTTGCGACAGTTGAAGCCCCATGAGGCTAACTATCCTACTCATGATTTGGAATTGGGAGCGGTGGTTTTCGCTCTCAAGATTTGGAGACACTATTTGTATGGAGTGAAGTGTACCATCTATACCGACCACAAGAGTTTGAAGTATCTGATGGATCAGGCCAATCTCAATATGAGACAGAGGAGATGGTTAGATGTATTGAAAGACTATGATTGTGAGATACACTATCACCCTGGAAAGGCCAATGTGGTAGCGGATGCGTTAAGCCGTAAGACTTCAGGTACACCCCTTCGGGGCGTTTGTCTAAGGATGACAATTGTGACACCGCTGCTTGAGCTGATAAGGAAGGCTCAGGGGGAAGCAAGAAAGAGCGAGAATCAGAAAGGTGAGAGAATTGTGGGTCAGTTGGCAGCTATGGTCAAAGATAGTAGAGATTTGTTAACTTGCCATGAGAGAATTTGGGTACCGAAGCTGGGCAGGGTTCGTCAAACCCTATTGGAGGAGGCACATAAATCCAAGTTCTCTATCCACCCTGGAGCAACTAAAATGTATAGGGATCTGCGCGAATATTATTGGTGGCCAGGCATGAAAAGGGAAGTAGCTTGGTTTGTCGAAAGATGCATGACCTGTCGTAGGGTCAAGGCCGAGCACCAACGGCCTCATGGTAGATTGCAGCCTCTTGAGATCCCAGAATGGAAATGGGAGCATATCACAATGGATTTCATCATGAAGTTGCCAAGAACCCCTCGACTTAAGGACACTATTTGGGTTATCATGGATAGGTTGACTAAAAGTGATCATTTCCTTCCCATCCAAGAGACTTTCTCTGCAAAGGAATTGGCTAAGGTCTATGTAGACGAGATTATCTCTCGGCATGGTATACCGGTCTCGGTGATATCTGATCGGGATGTCCGATTTACGTCTAGGTTTTGGAAGAAGTTTCATGAGGAATTAGGCACTCGCCTTTATTTCAGCACAGCATATCATCCTCAAACGGATGGGCAGAGTGAAAGGACAATTCAAACATTGGAAGATATGCTTAGGGCATGCGTTATCGATTTTGGCGGGAGTTGGGATTCCCATCTCCCTTTAGCTGAGTTTTCCTATAATAACAGTTATCACGCGAGCATTGGCAGGGCTCCCTTTGAAATGTTGTATGGAAGGAAATGTCGGACATCTATTTGCTGGGGCGAGGTTGGCCAGCAGGTATTGGGTAGTACTGAGGTAGTGCTCAAGACAACTGAGTTAATTCAGAAGGTTCGGGAGAGATTGTTAACGGCTCAAAGTCGACAGAAAAGTTATGTAGATCGGCGACGGTCCGATCTCGAGTTTCAAGTTGGGGATTATGTTCTTCTTAAGGTGTCACCTTGGAAGGGAGTCATTCGTTTTAGGAAGCGAGGAAAGCTTGGCCCTAGGTACATTGGACCTCATCGAAACATCGCCCGAGTAGGTAAGGTAGCTTACCGGTTGGAGCTGCCCGAGCAGCTTAGTCAGATTCACGACACGTTCCACGTTTCGCAACTCAGGAAGTACGTTACTGAGGAATCTACAATAGTGCCTTTGGAGGATATACAATTAGACGAACGCCTAAATTATGTGGAGCGACCAATTGCCATCATTGAAAGGAAAATAAAGACTTTACGAAATAAAACAATAGGATTAGTTAAGGTGCAGTGGCAACATCGTAAAGGGTCCGAATGGACTTGGGAACCGGAGGAGGAAATGCGGAGGCATTACCCAGAATTGTTTACAGGCGCGGATTTCGGGGACGAAATCCAGTTAAGTGGGGGAGAATTGTAAGACCCGTTCCGCCGAGTCGCGGCCCGAAGGAATCCACAGCACGACTTTAGGAAGAATCTAGAATCGCATTGGATGTGTACGCGCGGCGCGGTTCTAAAGAACCCGCGGCGCGGTGCGCCTCTAATATGAAAACCCTAATTCGGATGTACACGCCTATATAAAGGACCCCAGCCCTAGGGTTCGTGTTTTTGGAAGTTCTCTGGAGAGGAGTCGACTGGTTTCAGCAGTGGCTCTTCGGTTCTAAGGCTTTGAAGGTTTGAAGGAAGAGATACAACGTGGGGAAAGGCTTGTAGCTGATCGAGTGCATTCCTCTGTTTTCCAGAAACAAGGTAAGAGGATCTACCTTCTGATATTTCATTTTATCCCGTCTTTATTGTGTTATCCCATGATTAGTTGTCTTAGATGACTTATAACACTTAGGGTTTGGACCAAGGACATGCATGGACTTGCATGTCCATAAGGAAGTGATCTTAGGGTAGTTTCTGATCCCAGGAAGGGTATGTCAGCGACGCGGGTTCGGCTAAGCCCCGTAACTATGCAGAGATAGCCGCAATGCGGAGGGTGAGAAGCCACGCCGCGGCGAGTGGCTGTTTGACCCAAAAGCTTGTTTTGGCCAGTGTTGGTTACCTAACGTGGGGACTGACCTGTAAGCAAGTCTATAGAAGTTTAGTCAGTGCTTGACATGTTGTATATGTGGGATATAGGTGTGTGGACGAGCTAGTGGAGATATTAAAGTATATCTGTGCGGTTTCGAATCAGGTGAGTATCCTCACCTTACTATATGATGTTGCATGTTAGGCATCTTGTATGTTATTTACAGTTATATGATTTGCTCTATATCTGTGGTTATTTGTTGTTGGGCTCAGTACTGATGCGTGTCCCCTCGTAGCTGTTGTATGGCGAGTTAGACTATTGCCTTGTCCCATAGCTGTTGTATGATGGGCTGGGCCATAACCGGGAACGCATAGCTGTTGTATGATGGGTAGAACCTTTCCGTGTCCATAGGTGTTGTATGATGGACGCCCGTAGCTGTTGTATGGCGGGTAGGGTCGGGTCGTTCCCGAGGACGGGTTGTTTAATATATGGGCATGCATGGTAATTTGTGGACTCACTAAGCTTTAAGCTTACCCGTTGATTTTATAACATTTCAGGTATTTCAAATGACAAAGGGAAGGGCAAGGCGTGACGGCGGCGCATCGCATACAAGGGATCTATTTCAATGAACTACATTAGTATTTTCAAATGTTTCCGCTGTTGGTTTAAGTAATATGTTGAACAGTTTTACTTCTTGGAATAAATATTTTATTGGAACCTTGATAATAAATGAATTTTAGAAATTTTGAAATTGGGGCGTTACATTAGCCATTTATTTTTGTCCATTGATTGTTAGATCCAATGGCTAAAAGGTTGGTTCTATGGTTCTATGGATAAAAAGAGGTTTTATGTTGATCTTCTCCCTATATATATATATATATATATATATATATATATATATATATATATATATATATATATATATATATATATATATATATATATATATAGAAGGAGGATCGTGTAGGACCCAAAATCCGGTAAGAACCGTAATGACAAATCTGGACCTTTAATCATGAAAAACGGGTAGATAAGATTCAATGTGAATAAACTGTCATATCTTAAAAGCTTGGGGGGCTACTTTTATAAAAATCAAAACTATTGGGTGGATAATACAAATTAATAAGGGTAATATGGTAATTGCAACGAGACCCCCCACCAGATTGCGACACTTGTCACTACATGGTTTGCTGGGTTTTTTTATTCCCCCCGCTTAGTTTTTGGGCGATAACTTTTTTTTTTCTTTGTAGAAAAAAAATTCTAAAAATACCAAAGTTATTAAAATTTTAATTCTCTACAAAACAAGCACAATCATGAAAATTTGAAAAAAAATATATTTTTTTATTTTTTATTATTATAGAAAATCAAAAATTAAAAAAAATTCAAAAAATTATGAAAATTTAATGAATAATTGTAGATATTCTATTAGTAAGTTTGCAAAAAAAAAATTTTGAAAAAAATGTTTTTTTCGTGTTCATTTTTATATTTTAAGTAAAATAACACATCAAAATAGCAAAAAAAAATACATATAATCCAAAAATATTAAAACCAAAATATGTTTTATGATTCAAAACTTATGATCAAGAATGCAATATTCGTTATGATTCAAAATCCAAAAGTCGTTATGATCCAAAACGAGTTAAAAAAACATATAACGACAAAATAATTCAAAACTTATGATCCAAGATGCAAAAAAACTATGATCCAAAATGTTATGATCCAAAAATACATGATCCAAAACGTTATGATTAAAAATATCATGATCCAAAATGATTAGATAAAATATACGAAAAAAAAAAATTAAAATTAAGATTAAAAAATATTAAAAATTAAAAAATATACATAAAAAATGAAAAAAACATAAAAAAATTAAAAATTGAGTACTATAGCATTCAAAAAAAAAATCAAAAAACCGAGTATAATCGAAAATAAAAAAAATTCAATTTTTTTAAAAAAATAAATAAATAAATAAATAAAACGAAAAAAAAAGAAAAAGGAAAAAAACGAGAAAAAAAAACTCAATTAAATCACGTTGAAAACAAAACTCACTTAAATACTCGAGTTCGTATTTCGTTCCGTGGACGTGCGTCGCACGTGATTGCGTCACGTCGAAGGAAGACGTTTTGACGTTATTGCCCTTTGGAGAATGATTGGACGAGAAAAGTACTCGCGGTTCCTACCGGATCCTAACCCTATATATATATATATATATATATATATATATATATATATATATATATATATATATATATATATATATATATATATATATATATATATATATATATATATATATATATATATATATATATATATATATATATATATAAAGAATAAATAACAAGGGGTTTATATTTTCATTACTGCCTTAATTTGGCTCCGAAAGCTACGTTCCCAAATTACAAGACCAGATTCGGAGATTTTAATCTGAATAACAAGAGGATTATACTTTCATGCAGTCACATGTTTTGGACCGCAACACGGGTTAAATAGATGTGAGGAGCTGAAGCTGGCGAGCTCGAACTACCACCTGAAGCCGTGCAAGCGCATGCATGCACTCTAACGCTATGCGTGACTGCCTTCTCACGTATGCTCCTCGTACTACAGCTTGCAGCTTCACTAGACTCCTCAATGCCTTATACGCCCTCCGTGCCTATACAAATCACAAACAAGTTCTCCATAAATCACAATCATTAAAAACCATTTAACAAAAGAAATATATTCGGTGATGAAAACTAGAAAACATCGTTAGGTGCATAGACATACAAGGTGCCGTCGAAAGCAAGCTTGGATTTTAGTGGCTGCAGCCATCTCTTTGATCAGTGGGGTGTAACAAACATTATCTTCGATTGTGGTGGTGGTTGATGGTGGTGGTGGCGGCGGCGGAGGCGGAGGTGGTGTTTGTTCTTGAGAGAATGTTGTATTGTTGGTGTGGAGGACAATGATGGTCTCACAGGGACGTGGAGAAGACCGAAAAAACTTTCTACGGACGACACCAAACCAACTTCTTCGCGGTTTTGCCATTGAAATTTGCAAGGTCGATCGATATTACAAATAAACAGTGTACATAAGTTTGGTTGGTTTTAAAAAATTGAATATGAAAAGTAGAAATAGTAGACGTAAAGGCCGGAGATGTGCGCCCCATATACAGGATTTGGCCATACTTGTTAGCCTGTATGAGAACGTGTGGGCATGACTTTGAATTTAACCATGAAAGCGATTGTTTCATTTTGAAGGATTTCAATCCTATAAAATTGCCTCCCTTTGAACAAGTAAATTATATATATATATATATATATATATATATATATATATATATATATATATATATATATATATATATATATATATATATATATATATATATATATATATATATATATATATATATATGGGATGGTTCCATTGAGAATTAAAATAATGTTGACAACGTGAGAATGAATCTGGGCCACTAGATGCGCCAGGGCTGACGCACGCCGCTCCACGACGAAGAGCTGGGTTTTTTTCGTATATGATTTATTCATATATGAATGGGTATATTCATATAATCATATATGATTATATGAATATTCATATAATCATATATGAATAAACATATATAAATATACATATATGGTTGTGGTGGTCGGAATGGTGGTAGAGGGTGGCGATGATGATGGTGATGGCGATAGAGGGTGGCGATGATGGTGGTGATGGTGGCGACGGTGTTCGTGGGGTGGTAGTGTTGGTGGAGGTGGGTGGTGACGAAGGTGGTGGTGGTGGCGGCGGTGATGGAGGTGGTAGTGGTGGCGGTGGGTGGTGGTCGCGATGGTGGAGGTGGTGGTAAAGGTGGTAGTGGCGGTGGTGGGGGAGGTGGCGGCGTTGGCAGTAGCGGTGGTGGTGGTTGGTGGCGGTGGCGTTGGGGGAGGTGGCAGAACCCCCGTTACGTTGTCGTTTTTTCCCTAAAATAGAAACACTTTCCAGTTCTTATTCCACAACAAATCTTCGATTTCGGATTCAAATGTAAATTATCGTGTTCAACTTTTTCTGTTTGATGGATCTCATCCTACAATGTCCGACTCCGCCTAACTTTATCCCTAGCTTGCTCCACCTCAGTGTCGCTGCTTGATCGATCTCAGCCTCCAATATTCTGCTTCGTAATTGGTATTCTACCATCCTCGATCTCACTGCAACGTTGTCAATAGTTGTTGCTCTCCTTGCTCCCTCACCGTTTTCTCAATCCCACATGAAATTAGTTTGGTTCTCATCCAACATGTCTGCCAATTCGCTTAACTTTATTCCCCAACTTGCTCCACTTCAACGCCGCTACTGTTCTGCAACACATCCCTCACTGTAAGTGTTTTTAACATTGAGATTTTGTTCTACCCACAATGTGTTTGAAGAAATGACACAGAAAGTTTTTCTTGGTTGTATTGACATTATTTCATTGTGAACGACAAACTGGTGAGATTTTGTTCTACCCACAATGTGTTTCTAGAAATGTCGGATTGTAAAACCTTTTGACATTGAAATTCGCATGTTAACATTGAAATTTACTTATTTTTATGATGAATTTACAGATTTACCCACCCATCTATGCGCTTCCATCCCTAACTCGATTAATGAAAGTTTGGTCAAAGTTTTTCTTGAAATTTACATATATTGCTTCACATATGGTGTTAAGTTTTAAATGTGCGTTACTGGTAGCTTGTATTACTAAAGTTTGCATTCTTGTAGAATGCTATTGGTGAGTAAAAGGTGAAATTGACCTTAGAATGAGTCTTGTACCAGTCGATGGTTTTGCACACTTAAAAAGGATATTTTATGGTTAAAATTTTTGTAGGGCATATACAATTGCGTTTGAGTGGATAATGAGAACCTATAGATGGTGATCGTTCCTATGGAACAGCGAAAAAGGCATGAAAGTGTTGGCAAACAAAAAAAAAGTGTTTTGACGGGTAACAGGAAGTCGGGAAAAAAAGTGTTTTGACGGGTAACGTTTCAATCTTTGATCGAACTTTTTGGGTTTTACAGGTTCGTGGTTGATCGAATTTTTTTGTTTTTACTTATCTGGATACACCCAACATTATGGAGCTTTCCGGAAGGATTCGGTTTTACAGGTTCGTGGTTGATCGAATTTTTTTGGTGCGTGCTCTTAGTGATTGGTTTGGTTAACAATGTGATAATTAAAAATGTTACCAATCATTATGCAACAACGTTTCAATCTTTGACCAATTGATGCAAGTATGCTTATATACAAACTATGCAACGAAGTTTAAAAGAGGACCAATTTATTCAACCAGTTAACCTGCAGATGGTGAAGGTTAGACCTGTTAAGTCCATTCTGATGTCCCCAATCAAGGTAAAATTTGTCTTTCATTTATGTATTCATGAATTGTCTTTCTGTTATGACTCGTTCCCTTTTACTAGATTTCTGCAAAGTGAAAACCGGAACAGAATTCAAAGAATTAACCTCCAATAAGAACCATTTACATCCACACAACCAGCAACAACTTAGTCATCAAGAAGTATAGTAGCAACAGTAAAGCCAAATTCATGAGCAACAACAAATCCAATCAAGATAAAGGATCAACTGGGTGGTAAAACACCATCAAAGTTTACATAAGCAAGAAGGAACAAGAAGACTTAGCATTACTTATTGATTGTCTGAGTTGTTACCTTACTATTGTTAGTGGGACAATAAATCTATTGAGGGTAATTATGTCTTTTGGCATCAAATTCTATAATAATGAGTCAAGATTGTTAGGGTAGGGGTCTGATGTTGTATACTTTGAGAGATCACATGTGAGAGATTGGCCCTTCGAAAGCCAAATGTTTGAGTCTGTAATCATTCAGTCCATTTAGAATAACATCATACACTGATAGTTGTTTCATCATATTAATGTTTTCTCTTATAATATCAGTGCTCTTCATTCCATCAATTTACTAGAAATTTCACATAATATGATAATATTTGCTTAGCCTTTCTAAAAAAAGTCAAAGTCCACTAAATCAACCTTAATGTCAACCCAATAGTTGCAGTTGCAGCATTTTGCTATTATACCACCTGCATCTGACTTTTAATAGTCAAAGTAGTATATTTTATTTGGAAATTTGACCAAGAAAAATACAAAAACACATACACAAATTTATAAAACAAGATATATTATTGAACCAAAGACAAAACCAAACATCCTATGCAACTACATCAATTTTTTCTGTAAATAAGATCCACATTTAGTTTAGAATAACAATGGGTCAGTTTCAAATTTTGTCTAGCAGGTAAAAAACTTAAAAGAACACCAGAATTCCATCTCAAATCTCAAAGTTCATAATGCAAGATGAAGCAATTAAAAGCGAAATGTCATTGGATTACTTTTCCTTTACGACCTCTAGAATAACTTCAAAAACAACATCATCATTTGTCTTGTAACGACTCCTGTGCCTGATAAAAAAATTAAGAAAAAAAATTAAAGGATTAGTTTATTAAAAATATGAATCATTAAAAATAAACAAAAATCTGGTTACCTTTTTACTTGGACAACCGGTGGCATAATGACCCAATCCCTTGCAGTGCGAACAAGTTCTCTTTTTCTTACCCACCTCTAAAGAAGACTTAATCCGGCTAGCATTTTTAGGACGCCCTTTCGTACCAGTAAGAACAACAGGATCCCGAATAGACATCTGAGGCATCATGTCCACTTGAGAAATTCTCGTCGAAGAATCTTGAGATGCAATCGCAGGTCCATTAGGCTTTTCCTGAATAACTTCATCTTCTAAAAACTTTACCACTAGATTATTTAATTTTGTTAACTTTGAAGGGGAGGATTTTGCATGTTCGATAGCTTTATTACAGTTGGCACGAACATACCATAAGGTTAAAGCAGTAACTTCATTTTCATTATTCATCTCATCCAGCCCCATACTACGACCACCCACCCTGAACCTACAACCAAGTGTCCACCTAGGTAAAATATAATGATTAGGAAGGGTTTGAACATGCCTCTTCTTGATCACATATAGACTATGCTTACATAGTATGCCATGTGTTTCGAATTTAGCACATGAACATGTCACATCCACTTGATTCATGAAACGATAGCTGACAACTCTCCAATACGCTTTATCACTGTTCACTTGCCCGACTCGATATTTGGTTTCTTCATTACATTTGCTTATTGTCTCATGAGTTAAGTTTTGCGTAGCTTCTACCCATTATTTTTTAAAAATCTCAAAGATGTTTCTGGTATAACATTCTCCTGCTTTTGCTTCTATTGGATGAACCGAGGAAAGAATTGGCTTCGAGTTCATAGTCTTGAAGTCTTCGTCTTCTTCAACGGCTCTTTGAGATTCAACTGCTTTATCATATTGAACTACAAATTCATTCAACATGGTTTTGGAATTGACAAATCCATCAAAAAATGAATGAATGCTCTCGCTTCGTCCGCTTGTTGTCATGCCAGCAAAAAAAACATCCTTTAGGTATGCTTTAACCCAATGCTTTCGTTGGTTGTACATATCGGTGATCCAACGATTATTCTCAAGGTCATATTTAAATTTCATATCTTCCCATCCCATTTCAAATTCTTCCATTGTATCACTCTTTACCCATTTTCTATAAGATTCTTTAAAATCACTGTAACGAGCTACCAACGGTCGAAGATGCTCAAGCTCATGTTTCTTAATATGCCATGCACAGTAGCGATGTCGGGTGTTTGGAAACACTTTTTTTAGTGCATTACCCATAGCTTTATCTTGATCAGTTATCATTGCCGAAAGGTGCTTGTTGAACATGCACTTTAGAAAATGTTCAAATAACCATTGGAAAGTTTCTTCTTTTTCATTTTCTAGCAATGCACCACCAAAAAGTATAGACTGGCCATGATGGTTCACCCCAACAAAGGGAGAAAATGGCATTTTAAATTTGTTCGTCATGTATGTAACATCGAAGACAACAACATCTCCAAATTTAGTGTAGGCATCCCTTGATCTTCCATCGGCCCAAAAACATTTCGAGGAGAGCCGTCCATAAATAGATCCACAACAAAATACTGGTTAGCATCAACTAATGCTTTATCTTGGAAATGTTTGATAAGCCCATAAAACTCCTTACCTTTATATTGTCTTCGTTCCTCAGATAAGATATCCACACATTGCTTTGAAGTAACATCGGCTTCATGTGGAGCTTTCATTGCATTTACAGCCTTTCTAATTTGTGAAGGCTTTAGCCCTGCTTGGCCAAGTTCCACCATAAGAGATTTACACGCCAATGAGCGGTGGACCTTTCCATGAGAACGATGCTTCATTACTTTTGTTGGTGTAGTACTCAACTCATGATTGTGTGTATCATTAAACATGTCCACAAACCATTTGCTATCTTTACCTTTTGAAATTCGAAGCATTGCTTTACATCCAGTCCTTAATTCTCTACGTTGTTTCTTTAAATTTCCACATGAAGTACTGGCCTTCTTTCTTTTGAACCCTTCTTTGTTGCATACATACAACTTACGGTAAACCTCGTTTGTGATCTTATTTTTATAATCACACTGAATACGTATACCAAAGCCATGTAAAAAAGCATATTGATTATAAAATGTATACGCATCATGTGGTGTGTCAAAAACCTTTCCAATGATACTTTCAACATTACTTTTATCTCTATCATAAGCAAGGTTCATATCAACATCAACATCTATAATCGGATTTGTTTGTAATAGCTCATCCTCTACTTGAACAGCTAAATCCATGGTGTTATTTCAGATCCTATACCAGATACATAAACAATCAGTACAGAAAAGGCATAACCAATAGACTGATAAAATAATTACATAAAGGCAAACGTGCAATACAATAAATGTTTGGATGATTTACGTATAAGCAAAGCTACTCAATCACAGATTTAGAGAGAGAATAATTTGGCTAAAGCTCATAATAATATTTACTCATAAAAACTGTATAATACCCATTAAATCTTCAAGTACACACAATCTCAAAACAAGAAAATAACCTCATACAAACTGTAACGTAGAAAAAATGGTGCAAATGAATATAACTATGAACTGAATTTGATAATATAATAGAATAAACTAACCAGAAGAAATTTACATTTTGAGCGTACAGAATATTAGATTATCATATTTGCAATCTTGTAAGAAAGGTAAAATAAATGAGGATAAACGGCAGGTGGTGTATATGTAAACAATTTTTTTGAAACCACAATCTTAGTAAAAGACAAGCAAGTGGCATATGATACATCAAAAGGAACATAATTCCATAAAATCATGCGTATATTGTTTCTTTGAGTAATGTAGTGAAATATCGAATTATAAATTCAATATTATATCTTTCACTCAAGAATCAACCAACCTAATTATATTATTTGATGTGCTTACCGATAATTGAATTACGAAACCTGAAACGAATTGATTGCAGATTGAATTGATGTTGCCGATAGTTTGACTTTTTACCGTAAATCAATTTGATTGAATACGGGGAACCACTGTTTGAAGATTCGACTAACGAATTGGAAATATGAGAGTAAAGATTTAAGATAGGTTTAGGGTTTAGGTTGGTCGATCAATGGAGAAGATTCGTTATTAGTGGCAAAGAATGACATGCATGTAGTAAGGAAAGATATTTGACGCTATTTCATAAAACGATGCAGTTTTGAAGGGTTTCGTACCCAAAGATACATACATTATAGCCGGACATTCACATTTCCATATATATATATATATATATATATATATATATATATATATATATATATATATATATATATATATATATATATATATATATATATATATATATATATACATATATATATATATATATATATATATATATATATATATACTAGGTACATTTTAAGGGCCGTGCTCAGCACGGCCCAGGATGGGTTAGCTATTAGTTATGAAACGAAGGTTAAATGTTATAATTTGATGGCTATTTTCATGTAATGTGTTTAGAGGCATGCTAAGTTACCCTTGAAGGTAATTTGGGAATATTTATTGATTTTCAGGAAACAATAGATTCAGCACTTGTATGTTCCACCGTTCCCTTTTGAAATAAGACATCAACTTGTTCTAACATGACTTTGCAAGACATCTCAAAAGGTGGGACAACTTAAGCATCCATACGTGACACTAATGTTTCCTGCAAGATAAGAAAGATAAGCTCAGTAACAACGAACGAATGGAAAGATGCTTTAGAATAACTATAATATACTTAAAATTATGTTATTGAAGTCTACTTTGAACTTAAAGCTCCAAAAGGCATCCCCATTCATTATAATTAATCCTAAAGTCCCATATTAATCATTTAATAATCTTTTTTCAACAAGTTTTAATGTTTTATATAAGTAGATATTCACAATTGACTCCCTCTCCCTCTCATTTGAATAAAGAGTCGTCTCATTTCCTACAAAATAATTGGATTTGGACCGGAATTTGATTATGTCTTCATTTTCAACCAAACACCCTTTATACCAAACAAAACTCTTAAAAAAACTAACTCAAGGAGAAAAATAAAAAATAAAATTGATGAGTTAGTTTTTTTAAGAGTTTTGCGTTGTATACATAAAGATAGTGGCTACTTTTTTGCTTCTTTTCTAGCCATTTTATAAATGCCATCCCTGATAGTGCTCCAAATTGTTCCAATCATATTGAAACACACTTTATACCAAACAAAACTCTTAAAAAAACTAACTCACGGCTTGGAGAAAACACCACCAGATTTCATACACCCAATATATGCACGAGGCTTATTTACATGAGTTGAAAGAATAGCACCAAGTGCACCTACATAACAAATAAACAATTCATGTAATAAACATATAATTGAATGAAAGGAGAAAAAAAAATTGAAAAATAACATACCAGAATGTCATCATTGACCTTCACATAATATTCTGCATCCCATTCTTGTAATGCATCAACATAAAACAATTTAGTTTTTCTCGGCTGCTCCTTGAGTTCCTCCACATGATCATTCTATTAAAAAAAAGTTTAAGTGAAAAATATTTATTTTATACTATGCCAAATTATTAAAAAAAAGAATGCCGATATTTGAACTTACAAGAATTAGGAAGTCATTTGTCTTTTTGATCTCATTGTCAATGTCTCTATCTAAATTGTCTCCATGGTTCGAGCTGCAATATATAGGTCAAATTATATACAACTCTAAAAAAAATATTCTTTTTATTTGGTATTGATTGTAAAAAATGAATGAATAAATAAATACCTTCTGCCTATAACAAATCGTATGATTATACCCTTTTCGTCTTCCAGGTTTTTTAAAGTTTTTCCTGCATGAAAAGTTTCCATCTAATCCCTCTTTTTTGCAGTCTTAGAAATAGAAATCAAAATCAACCAATATTTTGGATTTTTGGTGTTTAGTGTGGTTGCGTTTTTTCTTTACTTAATAGACTTGGGGTCGTTTTTTTCTCATTAAGTCTTGTATGGGTAAAGACTGTAAAGTGGCTGATAGGGTGATGATGTCTGGATAAAGTGTTGTATACATAAAGGTTTGTTTCTTTTTTTCTATAACAAATAAACCATTAGAACGAGACTAAATATTCATCAATGTTAACATGAGAAGAGTTGGAGTTAGGATGAAACTCACAAAAGGAAAGGGAATTCTACCAGTAGGCATCCATGCCTTACGGATTGCATCTCTATTATGTCTTCGCCCAAATCCTGTTAGAATTCCTATAACAGCTAAAAGCTTCTACTTTTCATTTGTGCCTTCAGTTTCTATGAGATGATTTGAAACAAATCCTTCTTTCTTAGCTTTCTTTAGCTCCATTTGAAGAACTGATAACTTCTTTTGTTGTTCCCTATGAGTGAAAACCAAATCACGATTTAGTTCAGAGCTGTTTTTTCTCAGAATTAGGGTGAATAAGTGGATAAAATAATGCTAGAAATACTAACCTGCATTCTATGACTTTTAGTGTGCCATCTACAGATATGGCAGATTCACCCTGTAGACCAAGAGATAAAGTCTAACATATTGGCTTCATTACATAAATTCAGGAGAATATCTTGTGTTTCAATATGATTGGAACAATTTGGAGCACTATCAGGGATTGCATTCATAAAATGGCTAGAAAAGAAGCAAAAAAGTAGCCACTATCTTGCCAGAACTACTATTGGCTTCTAACAATTACTAATTTGAGTCATATACGTTGAAAACTGAAACATTAATAATTATGGAGATCGCTATTACCAAAAAAGAGTGTTAACAACAAGAAGTATTGATGATGCAAACAAAAACCAACCGACATCATGAATTCCAAATCAACAAATTACAGAAAAGTGAAGAATAAACTTACAATATACAATGTGAATTCCAAATCAAAAGTTTATTGTCGTAATAAAATAATAAAAGATATTACAATGTTGTTTCTCGTATTTAACCTTGAAATGAATATTGTAATATGAAGAAATCCCTTAAAATTCCAACCTCTTAAATCATATTTTTCATCTCTGTATCATATCTTAAATTAGAGTTCAGTATTTTGAAAGTCAATACCCAAAATTAATTGAAAACCAATAAAGTCAAGCATATTATTAGAGAAATGAGATAAGTGGAAAAATTTAATAAGCTTTAGTTGACTCCTCCTCGTTATCTCAAAGACTTTAAGCCCAGCAAGGGTAGTATCGTCATTAAAAAGAGCCAAGTGGATTGTATGAGAAGCAGAGATTGAAGGAACCTTTTAGTACACACAGATTCTAAACGCAAAAGGAAAGGAAAAAATTCTCTATTGCAAAAACCACAAAGTAATAGTGGAAATTCACACTTACATAAAATGACGAAGATGTTGATATGATGAAATCCCTAAACCATACAAACCTCTGGGACTTCTTTTTTTCCACCAAATAATGTTTAATGATCTTGTCCAAATGAACAAATTCTTCGCATGGATCCAATATATGCGTACACACACCAGAATCTTGACTTATACCAGTCGAAGGGAATCCCTAAAAATACTTTTCCACAACACTGGATACCATCTGTTACATATTCCAAACGGTCTAAATGGAATTTGGAACAAAACATAATTGAAAATTGAAGTCTGAAGACATAAGTGATGCCGACCCTTCAACGCCACAGGAAAAGTGATGAGAGTAATGAAACATCTACTAACCATGTGGCTTTGTAATACTCATAATCATCGATAGTAGAATCGATGTCCTCTTAGGGATACACTAATTTGTAATGAGAGATGATGGAGAAAGCGTATCTTAAATTTCTTGGCAAATGCGATTGAAATCAGGATAATGTTAACATATCCAGAAGATCAGCGGAATTCAAAGTTAAAGCGGTATGTATCTGATTTGAAGTAGATCGCGTCGTTCTGAAGAAGCGATATGTATCCAATTTTAAGTAAGATTGCGTCATTCAGCAGAAGAGTAGTCTTGAGAACCCTGTGTAGACGTGAATGCGAGAAGTAGAAAAAATGGGTTTTCATCCCATTCAAGCCCTAAATCGTTGATTTCTGTGTTCTCATTTTTGTGCGCTAAACGAAAGGCAAGAAAAAAATAAAACGAACCCTGTGTAGAGTTGCCGCCGTTTGAAGGATAAATACATGGCGTCTAAAGAACCCTATGTAGAGTTGAAAAGTTGAAGTTGAAGGGGTACGACGGTATGTAACCGGTTGGAAACGAAAGAGGACAAGGACGTGGCGGCCTGAAAACCCTATGTCAAGCCAAATACTTGATGGAGAAAAAAACCCTTTCTTTATATAGTAATGATATATATATATATATATATATATATATATATATATATATATATATATATATATATATATATATATATATATATATATATATATATATATATATATATATATATATATATATATATATATATATATATATATATATATATATAGGGTCGAGATCATGAGAGAACCTAAAAAACCCTAGGAACCTAGGAACTTTTTTTATACACAATATTTTTCAAAAAAAAATTGCATCCAATTTTTTTATTTAAAGCGTCTAAGAGATTTCTAAACCTTAAACCCTAAACCCTAAACCCTAAACTTAAACCCTAAACCCTAAACCCTAAACCTAAACCTTAAACCCTAAACCCTAAATTCATATGAAAAAATAATAATAATAAATGATTTTTTTTTGCATCCAATTTTTTTATTTAAAGCGTCTAAGATATTTCTAAACCCTAAACCCTAAACCCTAAACCTAAACCCTAAACCCTAAACTCTAAACCCTAAACTCATATGAAAAAAAATTAAAAAAATGATTTTTTTTTTGAATTTTTTTTTAAATCTTCTAGACGCATCATTACAAAAATTTTGGTATATATTTTTTTGAAAAATATTGTGTAGAAAAAAAGTTCATAAAATGGGTTCTTAGGTTCCTAGGCTTTTTTAGGTTCTCAATTGAACTTTACCCTATATATATATATATATATATATATATATATATATATATATATATATATATATATATATATATATATATATATATATATATATATATATATATATATATATATATAAAGAATAAATAACAAGGGGTTTATATTTTCATTACTGCCTAATTTGGCTCCGAAAGCTACGTTCCCAAATTACAAGACCAGATTCGGAGATTTTAATCTGAATAACAAGAGGATTATACTTTCATGCAGTCACATGTTTTGGACCGCAACACGGGTTAAATAGATGTGAGGAGCTGAAGCTGGCGAGCTCGAACTACCACCTGAAGCCGTGCAAGCGCATGCATGCACTCTAACGCTATGCGTGACTGCCTTCTCACGTATGCTCCTCGTACTACAGCTTGCAGCTTCACTAGACTCCTCAATGCCTTATACGCCCTCCGTGCCTATACAAATCACAAACAAGTTCTCCATAAATCACAATCATTAAAAACCATTTAACAAAAGAAATATATTCGGTGATGAAAACTAGAAAACATCGTTAGGTGCATAGACATACAAGGTGCCGTCGAAAGCAAGCTTGGATTTTAGTGGCTGCAGCCATCTCTTTGATCAGTGGGGTGTAACAAACATTATCTTCGATTGTGGTGGTGGTTGATGGTGGTGGTGGCGGCGGCGGAGGCGGAGGTGGTGTTTGTTCTTGAGAGAATGTTGTATTGTTGGTGTGGAGGACAATGATGGTCTCACAGGGACGTGGAGAAGACCGAAAAAACTTTCTACGGACGACACCAAACCAACTTCTTCGCGGTTTTGCCATTGAAATTTGCAAGGTCGATCGATATTACAAATAAACAGTGTACATAAGTTTGGTTGGTTTTAAAAAATTGAATATGAAAAGTAGAAATAGTAGACGTAAAGGCCGGAGATGTGCGCCCCATATACAGGATTTGGCCATACTTGTTAGCCTGTATGAGAACGTGTGGGCATGACTTTGAATTTAACCATGAAAGCGATTGTTTCATTTTGAAGGATTTCAATCCTATAAAATTGCCTCCCTTTGAACAAGTAAATTATATATATATATATATATATATATATATATATATATATATATATATATATATATATATATATATATATATATATATATATATATATATATATATATATATATATATATATATATATATATATATATATATATATATATATATATATATATATATATATGGGAGGGTTCCATTGAGAATTAAAATAATGTTGACAACGTGAGAATGAATCTGGGCCACTAGATGCGCCAGGGCTGACGCACACCGCTCCACGACGAAGAGCTGGGTTTTTTTCGTATATGATTTATTCATATATGAATGGGTATATTCATATATGATTATTCATATAATCATATATGATTATATGAATATTCATATAATCATATATGAATAAACATATATAAATATACATATATGGTTGTGGTGGTCGGAATGGTGGTAGAGGGTGGCGATGATGATGGTGATGGCGATAGAGGGTGGCGATGATGGTGGTGATGGTGGCGACGGTGTTCGTGGGGTGGTAGTGTTGGTGGAGGTGGGTGGTGACGAAGGTGGTGGTGGTGGCGGTGATGGAGGTGGTAGTGGTGGCGGTGGGTGGTGGTCGCGATGGTGGAGGTGGTCGTAAAGGTGGTAGTGGCGGTGGTGGGGGAGGTGGCGGCGTTGGCAGTAGCGGTGGTGGTGGTTGGTGGCGGTGGCGTTGGGGGAGGTGGCAGCGGCGACGGTGATGGAAGAGATGGCGGCGGCAGCGGTGGTGGTGGCGGCGACGATGGTGGTGGTGGTAACGAAGGTGGTGAAGGTGGAAGTGGTGGTGAAAATCATATGTGAATAATAATATATATCTTGTCGTTAGAGCGTCAACGCTCTGACGGCGCCAAAGCATTAGAGCGACAAGAAAAAAAATATGTGGTTGAGATTCATTCTCGCATTCTCAACATAATTTTCATTCTCAATGGAACCTACTTCTATTATATATATATATATATATATATATATATATATATATATATATATATATATATATATATATATATATATATATATATATATATATATATATATATATATATATATACATATATATATATATATATATATATATATATATATATATATATACATATATATATATATATATATATATATATATATATATATAATGAGGACTCGTGAATGGTGATAATTACTAGCACAAATTTTGACAATAAAATTAAAAAAATTCGTGGATGAGATTTAATTTTAATTTATCCTTAAAATCTTACACTGCATTTTGGTAATTTATCTATTAATTAATTTGCGTAATTTTCCAAAACGTTGTACGCTTTTTTTCCTGTCGGGTTATGTAACGCGGGTCATAATATGGATCTGGATGTTGCATTACACGTGTTCTTCCCCGTTTATTTCTCTTTTGTTTCTTCATTTTTCTTTTTCCTTCTATCTCCTTGTCAGCCTGTCAGTAGAAGTTTTTTGAGTTGTTGGATTTACCGTATGGCGTTTCCATGTTGTTGATTCTCTTTCGTCTTCTGTTTTGGTCGCTTCTCCGCATTTTCCTTCCTTATTTTGCTTGTCAGCTGGGTTTCGGTGTTTGCATGCATTCGCCTTGTGGTACTTTTGGGAATCGTCGTGGAGCTTTGGTTGTTGTTTAAGGTTTGTCTCTTTCTTTTATATGCTATCTTTTTCTGTGAAGTTGTTTCCTTTATTTGGTTGGTTCAAGTTTAACTAATCGTTGTGCGCTGATGTTTATAAGATGATGGCGAATGGTTCAAGTTTAACTAATCGTTGTGCGCTGCAGAAAGAAGAATACACGCTTCATCTCCAAGCTATTTTCCCGTATTTCAGTATTTCTCCTACAAAGTGAAAACCCTAAATCTGCTCCACCATTTACCGCCGTCACCGCGTTTCTCACAACCACATTTTCTAAGTTCTTTGTCTCGCACAGAGTATGCGGTAGAGATACCGTCGGCGGTAATAGTTGGCGAGGAAGGAAATTTCAGTGGATCAATGGTGGCGTCTGCACCACCTCCACCACCGGTGGAAGCGCACGTCGTTGCATTGACGCCTGGCTTAGATGGTTTTAAGAAAGAGACGGGAAGGCTGAGGAAGTACGGAGCCGACGGAAAACCTATGCTAACTTTGCATCCCATGCCAATTTCGTTATCGATCCCCCTCTCCGGAGTATCGCACACCAGGTATTCGATATTTTGTTCAATTGAGATTTATAACTTTATTTCACCTCGATCTCGATTTAATTTTGTTTATAAGAATAATTTGATTTTGTAATTAGCTTTGATTTAGGGTTTTTTCACAAAATAATGAAAGAGACGAGGAAGACGGAGAAGACAATAGCCATTTGAAATTGGCGGTTAAGCTAGAAGATGACCTTTTTATCTCGAACAGAGTATGTTGGCATCACATGGTGAGTCCCTTTTTATCCTAAAGTGTGTTCCTACATTGGAATATGCACAGAGTATAGCAAGGTGAAGCAATACCAACTTTTTAAAGCTTTTAAAAGCACCATGCGTATGAAGTTATGTTGGAGACCCAAATTGTCTGTTGTTAGATGTATGCATTTGGTCATTGTTAGACAATGATTGTGACTCTTTATGCTTATGATAAACTTAGGGGATCCCTCCATTTTCGCAGTTGAAAAATAATTGGTATTATATGGCCCAAAATAATCCAGTAGGGTTAGTGAATGGGGTACTTTAATTTTTAGATCATGTCCATAAACAAATATATTTGTGCCAAATAAAGTAGATTTTTTAGGTTTTTCTATTTAAATTGTCTCTTTAGTTATTTCCTATTATTTTTATAAAATCTGATTTTGTGACATTTTAATGGCGTTACTATAATAAAGCCGTGAAATGTTTAACAAAATGCAACCTCAAAGCTTATGGGCTGAGAATTGTAACAAGGTTATGGAGTTATACAATGTTCAACGTTTCAATCATCAAGGGGTACCACTGTCTACTCCACCAAAATCTGACGATGAGGTGAATATTTAGACCCTCTTTGGAATGTGGCGGAACTGGCATCCGAGATTCCATTCCATGGCATGATTAGTTGTCAAACGGACAAAATCCAATCCCTCCAGATTCTTTCAAATTCCATGTCCGATAGCTTTCACCATTTCCGAGGGTTGTGTGGAAGTAATTCAATTGCATTTTTGTTAAAAGACAAAAATATCCTATGATATAGAGTAAATTACAAACTTGGTCCTCGTGGTATGCAATATTAACTGGCTTTAGTTCAAAAACGAAAGTTTTTGCAGTTTTGTTTTTATTGCAAGCTATCATATCGATTTTCGTCCGTATGTCACGTGTAATTTTAAATTTGGTCCCTATGGTATTTTAACAGTTTTGGTCCAAAAAAGAATGGCAAACGGGTCATTCTTACAAATTCTACGAAAAGGCTGTTAAAGTTAACCACACAAGGACCCAAATCAGAGTTTTGATTAATTTTATACATTTTTAGTATTATTTTGTATATGGAAATGGAGACGATTGGGTTTAAGAGATTCAGATTGTTGCGTGGGTATTTTTTGATTTAATGTTATTGCCTATGAACTATCTGGAGCAATGTGTTTCTGTTAATTTTAATGGGGATTTTCATTTCAGTGCGTCAATGCTTAATTAATACATTTTGGGATATGGGTATTTTATTGGAGATGTTCAGTAAATATTTTATTTGTATCAAGGAAGTGAATTTGGTATTTGATTGTAGTTTCATCAATTACTATATGATACATAGAAAAATACAATCAATAGCACCTCCCAACAATTTTCTAATCAAAAGCTTGGAAAGAATATTCGTTTATTTTTTTCATTTAAGTTTATGGGACTCGGTAAATTTCCATCTTACATATGTGTTTTTAATCTTCTATTCTATCTTACATATGTGTTTTTAAACATCAGCGCACAACGATTAGTTAAACTTGAACCAACCAAATAAAGGAAACAACTTCACAGAAATCACCAAATCAAGAAACAAACCCTAAACATGTATAAGAAAATAAATTAAACAAGTATCAATACCTTTGCAGCGCTTCTAAAACAAAACCTGGAAGAAAAAAAAAAACCAAAACAACGAAAACCCCAGAAGAAGAAGATCGAGAGGAAAAGGACAACCCAAGTTTTTAAACCGATCGTTCCTAAATCTTCTCTCCTTAAACAGTCGCTTACATTTATACGAGATACAAACGGACCCGTGCGGAGCACGGGGTCCCACTCGTTTTAATTATTTGTCGTAATTTGGATCTAGTGAACTTTTAATCTTTAAAAGATTAAATTGACAATAATAAAAAGGGAATTTTTTTAGACACTTCATTTTAATTTCATTCCATACTCCGGTCTATTATAATTTAGTTTTATGGTTTGTTTTACTAATTTTCATTGGAAGTCTTTTCTTGAAAATATACCCAATCTCACCCTCACCCTTTTTTTGGACATATACCCTATCATTTCGGATATTTTATTCAAAAGACTCATTCCATGTTTTGTGGATTTGTTCTTTAAAAAACACATACCGAGAAGAGATGGCAGGGGATATAATGGCGTGAGGATTTTGACACAGTTTCTTCTTCTAATTCAGACCTGTAACTCGAGTTTTGAAAGGTTGGCGGTTGGTGGTGCCCGGTTGCTATTCGTCGTCCCTACCTGTAGCAACCGGCGACAACTCACTACATCATCGTCCCAACTAAAAACCCTAGACATGTTTATATATGTATGCATATGAAAAGATCTATGATCTAAAGTTAACTATTTGGGTCTTTGAAAGAACATGATAATCCGGACGGAAAATTATGATATTGTGGCTTGAAATTGAAGATTTACCGACCACCGTATTATTGTGGTGGAGCCTTAGACGATTCACTTTAGTGTGCTCAAACATGGAAGCAAACATCATAAGATATGATAAAATTAGTCTAAATGTTTTATTTTGTAATAATAACATTTGATGTATATAAAATCTATATAGTAGTTAGTTGTCATCATATTTTGATTTGATTGTAGATTTTGTTAAGCTGTTAGATATTAAGTTGTTGGTCTCTAAGATGAAACTAATCAGGTATATTATACATAACTAAATATACAAATTATTTGTTATTCTAATAAAACAATATAACTTTGAAATAAAATAGAGTATTTAAATAATAATATAATATTAAAAGTATAACGATTAATCCGAAAAAAATGAATCAATATTAATAATATGATTATTAGTATAAAAGAAATCTTATATCTTTTTAATTTTTCCTCATACCAATGTGAAATAATGACAAGTATTCTATTCAATAAAATTAATAATATTTTAATTCATTTGTTACCATTTCACATGATAGGAGAATAAGTGGTAGAAAAAATTAAGAGGATATAAGATTTCTCCTAGTATAATGATTAAGAAGAGATAATAATTACATCATAAAAAGTCATGCGCTCACACTCTTCTCTTTTTTCTCCGGCACGTGTACATCTCATTTGTTAGACTTTTATTTTTTCTGAGTAAATTTTTTTTCGTCCCTAATTTTACTTCTTTGTAAAAAAATATACAAAATTACTTCAATTTTATATCTATAGAATAAACATAGTCATCAAAATGTCAAGAAATGTTTTAATTTTTTATTTCTATAAATACCTAAAAAAAAGTTGTCTCTAAATATCATAACAATATAAAAGATTCTTCAACTCACTATATTAATTAGTTTGTAAAAAGAAAATTTAGAATTAAGATTTAGAAGTGTTTAAACTTTGATTTACAAAAATACTAGTTGTTTGTTATAAATTATAACAGAAAAACATTGTCTTCGAATTAAAAAAAATACAATCGAAGTCGTTCTTCGAGTATTTTAGTATGTTCTCTAAACGAAATCTTCAAAAATAGCCCCATTTTTTAAAGTCAAAGTTTTTATAAAAATCAAAAGATAAAAACTTTTATTCTTCAAATCGAAAATTATTTTAAAAGTTTATTTTATATATATATA
Source organism: Cichorium intybus (assembly GCA_023525715.1). NCBI lineage: Eukaryota > Viridiplantae > Streptophyta > Magnoliopsida > Asterales > Asteraceae > Cichorium > Cichorium intybus. The sequence goes on along the minus strand of CM042011.1, from coordinate 115,866,893 downwards.
TATATATATATATATATATATATATATATATATATATATATATATATATATATATATATATATATATATATATATATATTCAATGAACCGAAACCTGATAGAGTATCGCCTCGAACCTGACCCGAAACTTTTCGGGTCGAGTATGAATCTCCCCGCCCCGACCCGAACCTGACCCGTTGCCATTCCTAGTAAAAATGGATTAAAACACTTGAAAATATATAAAATAAAATAAAGTTAATAATTAAAACAATTTACAAAAAAATTAAAAGGCAAGTTTAGTTTCATTAAAAACTTTATATATAATGAAAACAAAAAATAATAACAAGATAACAATAAATAATAATATCAAAATAAAAATTTGACACGTCGCAGTCGTCTATGCAATCAAAAATACAAAATTTAACCTTACAGCTCACTAATTAGCAAGTAAGGGTCAAACTGTGGAGTCTGTGGTTTGCGCTCTGTGTCGATAAACCGACCTATAGTGTCACTCTATAGATGGCGGATCAATAACACATGGGAAACACACAAAAAAACTCAAACAAAAACTAAAACAAACTCATATCTGATTGCAGATCGAGAAACCGAATAATAAATGAAACTATAACAGAATGATTACATTTATAAATCAAAACCAAACTCAAATCCAAAATCAAACAATCAAATATTCAGACCTAAACTATCAACTATTCAGCTACTAAAATCAGAAACTACTCAACGAATCCAAACAAACTTCGAGTAATCAACGGAAATTCCAATTGCGGAATACCTCGATACCGAGATGATAAAATAATAGAAAAACCAAAGAAATAACCAAACTATGAATGCAATTGGGGAAAATCACGAAATCAGCCTTCCGGATCCCTCCTTGACGTTCCGTGATGCCTCCAAAGTCGTACGAGGGTCCGATATTTATAGTGGTGGAAAATCGGGGTCCCGAGGCGTGTACAGGGCTTTCCCGCGGCGCGGCCTTATCCGGATCCCGTTATCTTGGAGTTTGAATGTGAAAATCTGACTTTTTATCGTTTCGGGACATTAGCATCGCTAACTTGAATGTTAGCGGCGCTAATCCTTGCTTCCAGAAGATTCCATATGCGTCTGAGACTTAAAAGCGAAGAATTCACCTTGGCTCAACATTAGCAACGCTAACCAGGAGGGTTAGCGCCGCTAATCCTCCTGTTCCAGATTCCTTCGTCCGTTTTGCCCCGTAACTTCTCCCAATTTGCACTAAAACCCTATATTTACACTAAAAGCATTTCCAAGCACTTTGGCACAAAAGTAAGTGATATTAGCCAATTAAGAAGGATAAACTAACTAAAACCCAGCTAGATAACGACTAGAATACTTGATATTACTAGGCGTTATCAAAAACCATGAAAAAGACCCACGTATATTACGTCACACACATGCGTTGTATGTGATTGTGACCTCGGATCCACATTACGTTCTACGAACATGCATCGCAAGTGGTCACCTCACATCCAAGGACGGTGTTTTAGATGGCCTGTGCAAGCACCGGCAAAGCTAACTCAATAATGCAATATTTTCTACTTTGCAATCCTACAAAGTTAATTTAAAATTTATCTTTTCAAGGGAAATATTGTATACTGAAAATAAAAGTGGAGAAGAGGTTAAGGATCAAATAATCAAATGATTTTCTGCAAAGCAAAAACTTTACTTTGATGAAGTAAAGGATGATAATAATAACTTATACCTGCCATAATTCTTTAACTCGCTTACTGTTAGTGACATGCCTCCTCATTACCATTGGCTAAAAAAGTGGGTGCCTAGTAATCCTATTATGGAATATCGATCCCTTGAATGGATGATCTAATGACAACAGATTGATATGTAGAGCGTTCCAAGAAAATTTCATTTACGCAGAATTGACCATTGGTCAGCATGTTGACAAAAGGGTGTTTTTGTCAGTAATTTCTCTATGTTATTCTGAATATGAGGTGTTCCTATTCAAACATAAGAGAAAACAATTTTCGATTCATCTTAGTTTCTCTATAACAATCACTAAAGCTCAAGGACAAGCAATACCAAAAGTTAGCGTATATCTACCAGAAACAATATTCTGACATGGCCAACTTTATGTGGCGTTGTCTACAGGAATATCACGTGTCAATAAATGGTGTAATATTTTATAAAAATAAATGTTGAAAAATATCATACTTCAAAAACCTTGTTTCGTTTATGACATTAAATCATATTTTAAAATTTTGGTCCCAACTAAAATGATTAAGTTTTAATTTTTTTTTAAACCACTTCGGGGTTTACAACTTCATATGAAAACTAGACCATAGAAAGCAAAAGAAATCACATGCACACATGCTACAACTTCATATCAAAACTAGACCATAGAAAGAAAAAGCAATCACATTCAAACATGCCCCAACCATTCATACAAATCTACCAAAATTTCGATATTACCTTCAGGCGATTGGTTATAATCCATACTGGCTCAAATCCAATACGGAAGCCCAAAAGGAAACTTGGGGTAGGGCACAATCATAAAAACATAACTAAAAAGGTAAGCTAAATTCATCATACAACTCTCCCTTGACATAATACAATATCATAGTAACCAAGGAGGTAACTATCAACCAATCATCACTTATATCAATGAAATCCCATGTAACTTCTAAATCATTCCATCCTTCTACCCAATGCTAGACCACCGGATCCTGAGATACATGGCATTAAAACAAACAAATGTAAGACTAAAAAGTCTCGTGAGCTACATGGGTTTGGACTCAAAATATTTGTAAACATAAGTTGGCCATTTTCTAAACCTTTACAATCAAATCAAGTAATGACACTTGCTGTCAAAACCTTTATAGTCAAACATGTAATGGCACTTGTTGTCAAAACTTTTCAAAATAAATCTAGTATTAAAGTTGCTGGCATAAAACTTTCATTTCCTTTCTTTAGATTTGACTGGTATTCTAATACAATTAGATTTTTTACAATGGCCTTAACCAGTCTTGGTGATACCCCAAGTCTATACTGAGATGGTAAGAACATAATCAAACTACATCAGCCTCTTAATACATGCTTTGACTAGTATCTCAGCATTCTTGAATTTTATACTAAATGTATTAATTAGTCTTGGTGATAACCCAAGTGTATGCCAGAATGGAAAGAAGTTGATCAGTCCATCCTGGCCTTATTTAGCTTTTGCACATCTACTTTTCGAAAGGATTGGTATTGTACTAGTAGAGTCCTCTATAGTCCCTTTCGGGAACAGTATTTTCGGGTTCACACATTATCCTTACATTCACATCACTTTACATTACATTACATTGCATGCTTCAAATACCAGTCATTCATAAACATAACACTGCTAGTCATCAAAACATTATTCAATGGGAGATGGTAGGATTGATGCCAAAACATTCTTTCATAAACAAGGTAGGCTTTATGCAAAAACATTATTTCATAAACATGGTAGGCTTTACGCCAAAACATTCTTTCATAAACATAGTAGGCTTATCGCCAAACATTCTTTCATAAACATGACATAAAACTTTCATAAACATGACATAAGTAGAAAGACTTGCATTTCATTTCATATTTGAAAGTCACATAAAAACTTTATAAATATTTTTCCATGTACCCGATAGTAGGAAAATGTCATGTGTACTCACCTTAGTAGCTAGGTACTTCTAGCTACACTAATCCACATAACTCTAGTCTTTCGTTGCTTCCAAGCACCCTTCATCGTCTATTGATTTAATAAGAGATTTAAACTTATTACACATCTAAAAATACAACATTTGTTTACTCATTCTTAAAATACTTGTGGTCATTATCTAATTCCATTCCAAGGATTAAGTATGATTCTTAAAGCATGCTAGTCATGTTAGACACTTTTACCTTGTTGTCCCATTTTAACCAAAAATGATATTTTTAGGTTTGTACAAGATTATTTAGCAACATTCAGTTTTTACCTCTTTATAAACTCATTTCAATGGTTAGATGTCAAAACATCTTTCATTTAACTCTTTTATGCCATTTCGGCAAAATTCAACAATTAAAGTTTCTAAAAATAGAAATCGTCGTAACATAAATTATTTCCGATTCGCTTGACTCAAATATATTCCCGACACTTAATAAGTGAATAAACCAACATATCCCAAACATCAAACATAGAACCAAAACCCCCTTTTTATGGCCAAGTTTAACCTAAACAGAAAAATCAATAACACCATTATTCATTTTCAAAAACCTCAAGTTTAAAAATCATACTTGTTTTGTTTATACTTCACACATTGCAAACATACAATTTCAACATCATGATACTTGCTTTTCACCAAGTCATTAACATTTTTGGCATATATTGTGCTCGTAGTCAACATAATATAGCTAAGTTCACCATAAGTTCCCACTTCCGATTACTAACAACAACATAAATACACAACACAAAAATTCCGCTTTGAACTTGATTCAACCTTCCCATAATACTTGATTCTTGAGTTTCCTTCAACCTGTTACACATTATATTCTTATAATCGACACACAAAACCAAAATACACCAAGTGTTCTTCCTTCTTTAAAACCATCCACCAGCATGCATTCAAGAATCTGACTAATACTAAATGTCAATATGATTTCTCACTTAATCCAAGAAAAATTCACATGAAAAATCTGATAACTTCTCATATGTAATCATACTTCCCAAGGAAAAATCTGAAATCAATTATCAAGGTTTAATAAAATACCTTTCCTTCTTGTCCCTAGCTCAAGATCAGATTCTAGGGTTGTTCAAATATCAAAATCAGAGCAATTGAGCCACCCCTTACCTCCTCCGTCATTCATGTTCCTCACAGCGTCGACAACATTGTTTTTACTCTTTCTGGAGCTGCTGACGTCCGCAGACGTCCGCATCTATTAAATCTTCCTCCTTAGCTTCTCGATTTTTCTCTTGGTCTCTCACTGTTTCTCCTTTACTCGAATTAGAAATCACGCACATACAGTCGATTGTGTGTGTGTATGTGTGTGTCATAGCTTTTCTTCTAAGTTTCCTCTTCATGATTTCATCTTGACGCACATAAGGAGTCACCTACCGAAAATACATGAACCATTGTTTTAATATGATATTGACTTGGGTCAACATGCGCAAAATACCAAAAATGCCCCTAAGTCCTATACATATGATATCCATATTTTAGAAACCTTATACTTATACCTTTAAAAATCTAGAAATGACTTTTAAAAATTCTCTTTACTGACTTGACTTAAATATAAATCGATTCTGATTTTCTGTTATATACCTTTAAATATGATCATTTGGCCATTTTTCTCACTTTTGGGCCATTTTTAAACCTTCGTAACTTTTTTGTTATAACTCCAAATGACTTGAATATTTTTCCAATATTTTTCCATCTCAAATATTACAAATGTCACAAGGAGGACTTTTTCCCAATTTAGTTTAGATTTTGAGATAATAATTTTCAAAGATTAAGCAATAAAGACTTCACTTTCTGTCCTTTATTCCCCAATTTGCCCTTGTATCTTTAAAACCAAATTTCTAGATGATATAACACTTCATATTGACTTAATAAAAGGTATTAACATAAAATTTCCATACTTTTACCACTTTTGACCATTTTCCCTTCCATGATACATTTAATTTATTTAACTATCAAACTCTTCAACATTGATTGCTTGTATCAAATTATTATCTTATATATGTCAATTTTTTGGTTGTTACACTACGAAAACGTTCAATCATGATAGATACTACATATCAAACATGGGGGATTGACTTTTATCTAATAATGTTCTAAATGAACAAAATTTGAAGATTGTACATGGTTATAAATTGGATATTATTGACACAACTATGAACTTTGAAATGTATATTATATTTTCATTCAACTATGAAATTTGAAGTTTGTATTATTTCTAAATTGTTTAATTTGACGTATATGTTTTTGAAAGTATAGAATTTTCTAATTTATCTATTGTATATTGGTTCATTGTAATTCGATGGACCATAAATATACCCCATTACAAGTAAAAGTGAAAATATTCTATGTCTGAAGCAATGTGACGATTCTATTTTGGATGTAGAATGACAATTTGTGTCTTGCCGTATTGCGCGGGTACACAGCTACTATATATATATATATATATATATATATATATATATATATATATATATATATATATATATATATATATATATATATATATATATATATATATATATATATATATATATATATATATATATATATATATATATATATATATATATATATATATATATATATATATATATATATATATATATATATATATATATATATATATATATATATATATATATATAGTTTTGTTCTTTTGAGATCTCTTTTTTTCATGAGATCTTGAGAACCAAATATGGACCATAAGATCAAAAAATTAAAAGGTTAAGATGAGAGATGGCATTCTGGTAATTATTAATAAATCAAATGGTATCTTTGGAATCTATTAAAACCTGACAAGGGCATTATTGGAATCAAAAAATCAAAATCAAATTAAATCCCGACAAATTAGGTTGATTAAATTTAGAAACACACTCTCTCCCAAATATCTATCATCGGCACTTTTATCTCTCTCTCTCATCCTCTTTCCTTATCTCTCTCGTCTTCGTCTTCTTCACCTTTCCTCTAGATCCCGTGAACCACGACCATCAATCACAGAGATAAGCGGCACCCACCATTTCCATTCAAACTGTAGATGCAAAGTCCCTAAATTATAATCAAGAATCAGATTGATATTAACCCTAGCCGATCCCTCTCTATATTTGATCAATGAAGAACGAAAGCTTCATCTATCTCCCTCTACAGTCTTCCGATTCCGATTATAATAAAGATGATGCGATTTCTGGAGCACAACTCTTTGCCGTCGTCAATAGCACCACTCGCCACCGCCGTCAACAGCAGAACTCTTCGCCGCTCCCCCTAGTGTTTCTTTCGACGATGCTCAACCTAGTGTTTCATTTGATGAATGCGAGATTTGGATTCTATAGCCAGGTAATCGACTATATCCCCTTCCCTGTTTGTGCTTTGATTTGGATTACATGTAATTTCAGTTTGAGATTGAGAATTCGTTCCCCCTTCCCTGATAGAACGTGATTTGGTAAACTAAATCCCCTCACCTGATTCTCGGAGAACGACGACGGTGTTTATTCAAAGTATGCGATCCAGTTACTGTATTGTAGGTTACTTCCGTCTTTTCACATTTACTTCTTCTTTTTTCACAGACCATCCCTCTGTTTTTGGCCCCTCGTTTGATTTGTAATTCAACCGAATTGATGAAGGATTTTTATTATTGACAGTTGGGGAATGTTGGCACAATCTGCAGTATCAAGAATTGATGGTTTATGTTTCACCTTCATATATGATATGAATTTTGCATCAACTACAAACTTTATCATGACAATGTTAAATTTTTAATTGAAAGTCAAAGTATAGCTCTATTTTTTGAACTAGACGGATTCAATTATTAGGTAGAATAATACAATCATGCTACTGGTTATTCTAATTATGTTTGATTCCTTGATAAATATTGGAAATTTAGATACAAAGCATTTGATGAATTGGAAGTAATCGAAGTAGCTTTGAACCAACTTGCATGTACACATATGTGCACATGTACACATCTACACACGCATGTAAGTGCATATTGTTGAGCCTATTTGTGCTGAAGTGCCCAACCATCCGAAGTCCTCCTGTCTATGCCTCAGAAGTAATAAAGAAATAGAAGACCCCGAAGTCTGAAGACTCCGAAGTGTGATGCACGGAGGATCCGAAGGCTTCACAGACTGTCAACCTTTTGTGTGCACGCGTATAGTACAATACGTGGTGCATGAATCTCTTATCCTATTGGATAGTACACTGATAGGATATTCTTTGTAAAAGGTTGTACTATGCGTATCACTGATTAGTATAAATATCAATGATACCATACCGTGTAGAATGCGATTGTAATACCCCATAGTAAAACCCTAAAATTATAATCAAGCATTCGGCACAAGTTATTCAATTCACCTTGCTCATCTATTTGCTTCATATTACTCGTGTGTGATTGTTAAACCCTCATAGAACTGCTAGAACAATAGTCATTATTCAAATCTAAATTGATTTCAACACCCAACAAGTGGTATCAGAGCGAGTCAGCTCAAAAACCTGTTAGTAGAGCCTTTACTCCATTGCTTCAGTTCTAGATTTGAATTGTTTCTCAAATCTAGCATTCCGCAACTGTTGCAAGTCTCTATTGCGTGTTTTTACTGAAAAGATCCAGTTGAAATCTATCAAAATGACTGATTCTACAGCAACTTATGCCAATATGCTCAACTATGCAAACCTTATCGGTTCTGCAACCAAAGCCCACGTTCTAGTAACTTCTTACTATGATTATTGGGCTGGAAGAATGAAGGACTATCTTATCGGACTTGATAAAGACTTATGGAGGTCTGTGACTGATGGTCCTCATACAGACATTGTTGGTCGATTCGTTGTCCCCGATGGAGAAGAAGCTGTAGTTCTTAATGCAGCAGATCTGAAGAAACTTGAAAATGATGAAAGAGCCATGCGTGAACTACGAAGTGGACTTGGTCCAGATGTCAGCCATCATATCGCTGATGCAAAGTCCGCAAAAGAGATGTGGGATAATCTCGAACTTCGTTTTGGAGGGGATTAGATTCTTCACACTAGCAAATTTCAAGAAATTCTTGCAGACTTCAGGAACTTCAAACAAGAAGAGAATGAGTCTCTAGAAGTGTGTTATGAACGTTTCAGCAACATGATTTACACATTAGACAAGTATGGGGAAACACGAAGCCAACATGAGATCAACATCAAATTTCTCTACAGTATTCGCAAGGAGTGGAGACCAATCATGCTCATGGTTAAATCCTATGAAAATATTGAAAAGTACAAGCTGGCTGCCCTGTACAATTTACTAAAATCACACGAACCAGATGTTGTAGGTCGCAGAAGTGAGATGGCTGGTTCTGGTCCACTTGCCCTTGTTTCAAAGGAGGATGAAGAAACAAGTGATGAAGACATTGCTGCTTACATGGTAGATGATAATGGTGAAACTGTTGCTCTCTATGCCGCCAACAATCGTAGATTCAAGAAACCATTCCTTAAAAACAACTCTGGAAAGCCATTTGTCAAAAGCTTTAACAAATCCAACTTCAACTCCAAACCCAAGCTAGAAATGTTAACTCCGAAGGATGAAAATTTAAAATCCTCAACCCCGAAGCCATCCGAAAAACAGGCTTCGGAGTCATCCAAAGAGAAGGTTGAAGAGAAAAAGGTCTCTAGTGATTCAGGCTATGACTGCAACTACTGTCATCGTAAGAATCATTTTACGAAGGATTGCATGCTTCGCAAACAAAATGAGAAGAAACCACAAGTGAAGGACGAAACATACTACGCAAGAAAAATGAAGGAAGTTAGAGTGAGGACCAAAGACCTAGCCCTGATGGCTGCTGATGATCATCAAGGATCTTATCAAGTCTGGTCTTCGGACTCGGATGATGATGAAGTGAGAAAGCCAACTCATAGTGCTTTCATGGCATATGATGTCGGTAATAGCTTTCCAAAGGACACTTCGGAGAATATGAATGAAGAAGAGATGCTAGAGGTTGAAACAACTGCTGGTCTTGGTTTCAAGACTTCTGAGATGAATGCGATGCTTGATGATGAGAATCCGAAGACTTGGTCTGACGACACTTCGGATGATGATGAGGAGATATGCTTGATGGCAAATGAAACACGCCTGACCATTCCTGAGCAGGTATCAAAACTTCTCTCAACTTTTAAAATTCCTGCGTCTCAATCAACTCCTATCATAAATGAAATAACTCGTGATTGTTCTGTGATGCATAAAATGCTTATTGACGTGAAAAATAGGGAGACACTTAGTGAGCAGGAGATTCTCAGCTTGAGGGGGAGAGTAGAAAGTCTGAAGCTAGCCCTAGAAAAGTCCAACCTAAGAATCTCACTGTTAGAAGAAAATAGAGAAAAACTTTTGAATAATCATGATGTAATTTTGAAACAACGTAACATCTTTTGTGAAACTGCAAAACGCTTGTATGCTCATATTACACGTATTTACCATTCAGCTGATGTGTGCAATGTTCAACATAGACAACTATTACCTTTTATTGAGTTTAAGCTTAAGGAAGTTGATAGCATATCTTATGAATGTGAATCTATAGTATCTGGATCCGAAGTGACCAACTCTTTGTATAAACTTGGTTTGATATCTGTAGAAAAACATGTCACTGCTGACAACTTGTTGAAAATCTTACCACAAGAGATTCCAATCTTGAAAAAGGCTGTACCTCAAATTGAAAACAAAGAAAAGGTTACAGTTGAAACCGCATATGAAAATGATTCTGAAAGCGATTCGGACATGGAGGAAATTGATTGTTTATCCATGACATTATTAAAATCATCCTCTGTATCCGAATCACCTTCCAAAGACATCTCACAACTGTCTTCTGAGGACAAAGGAAAAACAAGAATGGGTTGTGAACCAAAAACTTTTGAAAACAAAGAAATTGTGAAATTAAAATTACAAATCTCAGATAGTTGTCGTTCTTATGATCAATATCTCAAGGACAATTCAAAAAGGCTAGTTCATGTGGCTTGTATCTATCCAAAGATATCTTATTTCAAAAATGACATCTTTGTGAAACCAGGTGGATCACCTTTTGTTGAAAATTATTTAGAAAAACTTCTTGAGGAGGATAATTCCACAGTCACTGAGGAAGGATTCTTCTCATCTTCTAAAATGGTTGAAAATGAAATGAATGAAAGAATGGAAGTAAAAAATCAACATAAGAAAACAAGACTTATATGGCCATAACATCTACAATCATCTATGTTATGAAAAAGAAAAGATTCTCGAAAACAAGACTCACCTTTTGAACTTCAAAAATGATAATCACATCTACATTAATCCAAACTACAAACAAATTCAAGTTGTGGAAAACCTGCAGCTCCGAAGATGGATGTTTTTCAATTAATTTAATCATGTGAGAGTGTACCGTTGTCACTAACCTTAGAAAATTCCGTTTCAAAACCAAAAATCTCAATTACCAAAACTTCGGTACAAAAGCCTCAAATTTTGAAAAGACCTCAAATTCTTCAAAAATCAAAACCAGCAATAGTGATTACTAAACCGACTCAAAAACCTATTGCTTCGAACTTGAAATCAAAACAACCTTTAAATCTTGTGAAAAGAAAAACTCCCTTCGGAGGTCTGAAACAAGATGAAGCAATTGCTTCAACTTCTGGAACAAAACCACTGAACTCAAAGGTTTCAGAAGTCAAAAATCAAAATAATAAACCAAGTTTTACATCGACAAAACCTAACTTTCCCAATCCAAAATTTCAAAAACCCACAAAGAAAACATTTTCAAAAGGGAACAATTTGATAGATACATATTATCAGTGGCTAGATAAAAATTTGGATGTGTTTAAAGATAAGAATCTGTCACTAAACGACTTCAAATTGGCATACGAAGAGTACCTTTGTACCTCTACGCTATGTAGCTCAATCTCAAGGAATTCAACAATTGAAAAACCAAAACAAAATTGGAAAAGGAATGATTTAAAAGAAAACTTAACTGCAAGATCAAGAACTTCAAAATCTTCAATGAATTCAAAACTTTCAAGTAAAAAGAAAACATCAAAATCCTCAAAGTCAATCAATTCCAAACAAAAATGGGTTCCGAAGATTTGTAATTTGTCAGTAACTTCCGACTTATCTAATTTGACAAAAACCTCTTCAGAATCATGCTCAGATACTTCGGAATCTTGCTCATCACATGAGGCTTCAGAGAATCTGATTAATTTAAATGCTAATGAAATTTCTGAAGAGGCCGTAGAAAAATGGATTCAAGAATCCTTTGCTTACCCTGAGGACCCAAGATTGATTGAGTACCAACTCCTTCTTGATTGATTGCAGGTTATGTCAAATGAGCGGTATGACTCTAAATGGTACATGGATAGTGGCTGCTCAAGACATATGATTGGGAAGAAGGAATATCTCAAGGACTACATGACTTTGGATGATGCTGGAAATGTTCGCTTTGGTAATAATGAAACATGTCCAATTCGGGGCTATGGCAAAATAACAAATGGCCAATTCACAATCAGCAGAGTGGCATTTGTTGAAGGGTTAAAACACAATCTTGTGAGTATATATCAATTGGTGGTTGGAACGGGCAATGATGTTACATTCAACAACCAAGGGAGTGTAATCACAAAGGAAGAAACAAAAGAAGTCTTGCTGAAATCTGAAAGGAAGGGATCGATGTTTCCCTTGAATCTAAAGCCTGTAACCGGTGGGCAATCTTTGTGTCTTCTTTCAAAAACCAACTCCGATGTCAGCTGGCTATGGCACCGAAGACTTGCTCATCTGAACTTCAAAGACTTAAACAAGCTAGTGGCTATGGATTTGGTTCGAGGAATTCATGCTCTCAAATTTGATACTGACACTCTTTGTTCTGCTTGTGAACATGGCAAGCAAACAAAACAAAGGCATCCAACAGTGATCAATCCCAAAATCACCGAACCCCTTTCACCTCTTTAAATGGACTTATGTGGTCCATCCGCAGTTGAGTCAATTGGAAAGAAGAAATATGTTCTTGTGATAGTTGATGACTATTCAAGATTCACTTGGGTTTTATTCCCTAAGAAACAAATGAGATGCTGCTGAAGAAATCATTAACTTCATAAAGAAAATGGAATTGATGCTTAACAAGAAAGTCCGAACTGTGCACAGTGACAACGGTTCAGAGTTCAAGAATCAGACTCTGGATGGATTTCTAAAAACAAAAGGAATTAGTCACAACTTCTCTGCACCCTATACTCCTCAACAAAATGGTGTTGTGGAAAGGAGAAATCGTTCCTTGTGTGAAGCAGCTAGAACTATGCTAAATTTTGCAAACTTGCCTATGTACTTCTGGGCCGAAGCCATTTCTACTACGTGCTTTACTCAAAACAGATCCTACATTCACAAGCGATTTCATATCACACCTTACGAAGTACTCAACCGAAGAAAACCAAATGTCAAATGTCTTCACATCTTCGGTTGTAGGTGTTTTATTTTGAACTTGAAGGATCACTTGACCAAGTTCAATGATAGGTCAGAAGAAGGAATCTCCCTTGGATATTCTCAATATTCAAAAGCTTACAGAGTCATGAACAAGAAAACCCGAAAAATTGAAGAAACCTTCAACCTAAGGTTTGATGATTACTATATCAAGAAGTCTCTGCATCCATTCCCTATGTCATCCATCTTTCCAAAACCTGCTGTGGATGCTCTACCAATCACTACATTTGATACAGACTTTGCACTTTTGTTCGATCCACCTGTGAGGGCTGTGGACTCTGAAACCAATGCACCTGACAACCATGTATCCGAATTGTCTAAACTCACAGATGTACCTGATGATTCTTCCACAAGTAGTGTACATAGACCGTCATCTGTTGAGGGGGAGCCATCTAACCGAAGTGAAGGAAATGCAAGTGTTGAGGGGGAACCAGACAACATTCCTACCTCACCTCCATAGGAAATCTCTAATATCATGAACCTGTATCCAACAGTCCAGGGGGAGCCAGAGATTACCACTCCGAATTCAGTAACACCAATTTCTTCGGCTAGAACTACCACTTCCTCAACACAAAGACATGTCCAGGGGGAGAACACTCTAAACTCTACTTCACAAATGCACACACCACATTCTAACACAACTAATTCAAACAATCATTTAATTATGTATGATTTCCCTTCCACTTCGGGGTATCCTTCAGACATCGAAGACATTGATTCTGAAGGACCACCTGACTTTGATCCAAATTATCCTCCCTTGAACAAATGGACGAGAAATCATCCACCATCACTTGTCATCGGTAATGTTCAAGATAAAGTATTGACTCGTGCACAACTTCACCAAAGGCAATTAGATCTTAACAAAACTTATGAGTTGTGCATGTTCAATGTCTTTATTTCTTAGGTAGAACCTAAGAATATTAAAGATGCATTTGATCATTCAGACTGGATTGAAGCTATGCAATTGGAATTAGAAGAATTTGAAAGAAACAAAGTTTGGAGGCTTATTCCAAAACCTGCAAATGCTTCAATTGTTGGTCTGAAATGGGTGTACAGAAACAAAGTAGACACCGAAGGCAATGTGGTTCGGAACAAAGCAAGATTGGTTGTCAAGGGTTATTGTCAACAGGAAGGGATTGATTACGAAGAAACATTTGCTCCTGTTGCCAGACTCGAGTCAGTTCGGATATTTTTAGCTTATGCTGCACATAAAAACTTTGATGTCTATCAAATGGATGTCAAATGTGCCTTTCCGAATGGTGATCTCGAGGAAACTGTTTTTTGTTGAACAACCACCTGGCTTTGAAAGTAAAGAACATCCAAAGCATTGTTATGTATTAGACAAGGCCGTCTATGGTTTAAAACAAGCTCCAAGAGCTTGGTATGAGACATTGACAAAATTTTTAAAAGAATCAAGCTTTAAACAAGGTTCAGTGGATCCAACACTTTTCAGAAAGAAAGTTGGATCTCATTTGATGTTAGTCCAAATTTATGTAGATGACATAATCTTCGGATCCACTGACCCCAACTTGTCAAAAGATTTTGAAAAACTAATGAAAACCAAATTTCAAATGAGTATGATGGGAAAGATTAACTTCTTTCTTGGATTACAAATAAACCAATCCAAGGAGGGGATTTTCATCAATCAACAAAAGTACACGAAGAGTTTGCTTGAACGCTTCGGAATGACTAACTGCTCCAAAGCAAAAGTTCCCTTGCCTGCAGGTACAAGGTTGAATCCTTCATTGGACAAACCGAAGACAGACATACAGCAGTACCGAAGTATGATTGGTTCACTGCTCTATCTCACAGCCAGTCGCCCTGATATCATGTTCGCAGTATGCAATTGTGCAAGATATCAGGCTGACCTAAGAGAACCTCATCTGGCTGCGGTTAAGACAATCTTTCGTTATCTTCATGGCACACCTGCTTATGGCCTGTGGTACCCAGCAAATTCTGGCTTTTACATACAACCTTACTCAGACTCAGATCTTGGTGAATGGTCTATTGATCGCAAAAGCACTTCGGGGGGTTGTCAATTCTTAGATGGAAAGCTGATTAGCTTGCAATCCAAGAAGCAAACTTGTGTCTCTATCTCTACAACAGAAGCAGAGTATGTAGCAGCCGCAGCATGTACTTCACAAATCATTTGAATCCAAAGCCAACTGAAAGATTATGCCATCAACATGAGAAAAATACATTTGTTCTGTGACTCCCAAAGTGCAATTCGCATATGCCACAATCCAGTTCAACATTCCAAGACGAAGCATATAGCTCTTCGCTATCACTTCATCAAAAGTCATGTTGAGGAGGGGAATATTAAGGTGCACTTTGTTCACACCACAGAACAACTGGCAGATATCTTCACAAAGGCCCTGAATGAAGAGGCTTTCACAAGAATAGTTCGTGGACTTGGAATGATAGATGGATCCACTCTTCAATAAATCTCAGATTTGCTCACTATCACTCCTTTCTTCAGTTTGAAAATTTGTAAAATCACAAAACACCGCAACGCTCCGAAGAGTTTCATCGCTTCGGAGCTCATCGGAGTAAAATAAGAAAAATCACTTAGTATTCCACCGCAGCTCTCCGAAGTAAAATTTCACTTCGGAACTCTGCGGAACGAAAGTTTCTGTCAAATAAAATCATGAAAATGGAAAATTTTCACCTAAACATATTTTGACTTCACTTGTTAAGGACAAAATTAAAAAGTTTTTAAGTCAAGGAAAATTCAAAAACAAGAAAAATAAAGTTTTATGTCTTCGCACTAAGTTTTGAGAAAAGTCTGATGCACAATGACAAAGTTGAATCTTACTTTCATGAATTATTCAAGTAAAGGACAAAACTTTGATTTTAGATTCTGATAATCATACCTTATTGCACTAAAAGGTACTTGGGAATCGACTTGAAACATTGGTAAGAAAACAGACTTCGAAGTGAGGTTAAGGCTATTTTACAATTTGAAGCCTTGTTTGATTCCAATATCTTTAACTAAGTGTCTATTTCTAACCTCCCTTCTGAACTTGACTCGCTTCAACTTCAAATTAATCATGTACCCTCAAAACTACATAGGATAAGTCAAGTGTTCCGAAGTTTTCTTCAAAAATAGTACCAACATTGTCTGATAAGCAAATTTAAAAATTCTTTTCATTAATGGTACAAAATTGAACTAAAAGAAGCTTTTCACACTCAAGGATTGTATAAATCAAAACCAAAAGGCACCAAGAAAGAAAGTAGATGGTGAAAAATTTTGCATCTTCAAATAAGGAAATCCAAAATTGAAAAGATAAAAAGGAAAAATTAAAAATCATCAAAAAGATAAACAGAAAACAATTTGTCAAAACACTCAAAGACAACAGGCAAAACAAATAGATAATTAGGGAGTGCAAAAAGAAAGAGAAATCAGCACTCAAAGGCGTATTCATCTGTTTTAAATAACGATACAGGGAGCTCCTATAACATAGTTGAGTACTTTGTAGAGAATATGAACATTTCAAGTAGTCTATCTTAAATGATAAAGTTGGAGTGGTGTACGAAGCTCAAAGGCTTGTCATCAGAGCTTAGTATCCAAACACTATAATTGATGAAAGGGAATAGATTTTTCAAAAAGGTTCATAAAAAACAATCCAATTTATAAAAAGACTTCTGATGTTCAATTCAAGAATGAAAAGTTCTTTGAATTTCAAATGCATATAATGTTACCATTATTACGTATGAAAATTTTGAAACACAAAAGCACAATTCAAACCATGTTGCAAAATGCGAAATCAAGTTAGTGATGTGGTGATTAGACTTATACATTCATGACTGATATCGGATCAAATAACCTTTGAAATGAAAAGTGGACTTCCAACATGATTCGAATGATTCTGGACATTAACTTATTAAATCATCTTTTCATAATATTCCAGGAAGTTAAGGATAAATGTCACATTGCATTATCCAAAAGTAAAACCAAAATTTCAAAGAAAAACCAAGAGAAAACCAATGGATTTCGGTGTCCCAACATATTACCTTAAGTGAAGACTACTCTCTTCGGAGTTAATCATAACTTTATGACTTCACTCCGATGCACACTAATAACGGTCATAATTTTCTTCAAAGGACCGAAGTCAATTTATTGCTCAATTGATTTCCACATTTATGATTATCTCAGAGACAAACATTCTTTTGAATTTAATAACCGTTGTTACACAGCTGTCTCTGTGACAATCGTGGCAAATCCTAACAAGAAGATCGTGTGAATATGGCGGTTCAATTTCAAACAATGATGACTGACAGATGTACGGTTACGTTTTTGCAGGAAAAGTGGAACGGCGCGGTGCTGATGTCTCATACTATTAGTGGACCATTTCCCACGCGCATTAAATGGCCTTGGGACTACGAATACTATATATACCTCACGACCCAACTGTTCATCTCTTTACGCTATCATTACTCTCAAATTTCCTCTGCAAAATTCTCTCAAAAACCCTAAGTTCACTCGTCTTCCTCAACACCTCAACAATGGCTGAAGCATCATCTCAAACAACTGAAGCATTCTCCATCCCTGTTCTCAAGAACCAGTCTGCTAATCTGGTTCTCCGCAACGATCTGAAGCTTTATCCTCAACCAATTGATGCAGTGGTGGAATGTCTGAAAAGGTCTGTTCTCGGTTATGCTTTAACCTACACTCCCTCTATCCCTGCGACTCTGGTTCACAGGGCACACTACACATAAAATGCTCTATTTGACTCAAACAACCAAGTGAAATCTGTGTTTTATGAGGCTGTCGACTCCAAGGGCAAGACGAAGAATATACAACTGACCAAGGAGAAGTTTGCTGAAGCTCTTCATCTTCCAGTCTAGAACTTGAAGGAAATGGTGGTCCCATCTGCTGATCAACTGGTCGCCATGTTCAACGAGATGGGGGTATGAACCTTTGCTTCAAAGGATCAACACTTTCAAGAAAAATCAACTTCCTGATCTTTGGAGATACTTCTTCAGTATCTTCCTTAGATGTCTTTCTGGAAGAACCTCTGGCTTGGACTCGGCAAGCGTTGCCTTCCAAGGTCTTCTCTATGGAATCTACTATGATGTTAAAGTAGATTTCGTGTCAACTCTCTGGGCTGATTTCTGCTCCCACATAAACCACAGTTTGAAAGGAACAGAAATTGCAAATCCCAGATTCTGGGCAATTGTTGTACATGCTCACTACCAGCAAGCAGGGTATGTTCCTGATCCCTCGCTTGCTGAGATGAAATTCACTCCCATCGCTATTCCTACCCTAGATGAAGAACCGGCAACCTTCTGTGCCCAAATTCCTCAGGCTATGCTCTCCAAAGTGCCTATGGGATGCAATGAGGTAAACACATACATGAATGTTATTATTATTCCATACCCTGTACGTGATGTTACTCAGGAAGGGATTCAGACTGCAGCAACAAAGGCCCAAACAAAAGCTAAGGGCAAGAAGAGAACAGCTGGTGGACCAAGTGGTCCAAAGAAAATCGAGAAAAAGAGATAGACTTTGGTGCAGACCACTCCGAAAAGGAAACAACCGAAGAGGTCAAGGGGATTAGTCATCAGGGATGAGTCTTCGGAGTCTGAGAAAAACCCCGAAGCCATTCCAGAAGAAGAAGAAGAACACCAATCCTCACCAATCCATGAAACAAGACCACCCACTCCACCAAACACTACTGAACCACAATCACCACCTAAAACAACCAGACCACCTACACCTCCTAATACAACAACTCTACCACCCCCTGCTCCCACAAGTGCTCAACAAACAACAACAATCCACACAACTTCATCCAAAGTGCCACCTCCTCCACCACCAAAATCAACCTCCATCGAAACACCACTGATTTCATCCGCTTTGGATCCATTTTAGAACACTTCCACAACTGGTCTGGATACATCCCTACCGGATTATCCATTCCAAGATGACTTTGATTTTGAATCCAACGTTTCTTCACAACCCCCATCCACCGAAGAGGCCATGGCTGCCTTTCATATGGTACCTATCACCATTGAAGAAAACGATGATGAAAGTCTGGATGATTCAGACTTCATCTTGGGGAAACAATACAAAATCCTCAACCGAAAACTGGATGTCCTGCTGCAAACCAACACTGGCTTCGATCCCACAAAGAAGCCTGAAGCTAGTGTTGAGGACCTGATTGCTGGGGTCCAAAAATCCTTGACCGTGAAAATGGAAGAATTGGTCAAGGCTTCAGAACAACGTGTTCTGAAGAAACAAATAGAAATCCAGAGAGCCATTGAAGGGAAGCTCAACACAGTGGTTAAGCAGATGAATGAAAAGCATCGGCTCCTTAAGGAGCAAAATGATAAACAGATTGAGGAGCTGGTGAGAAAAATGGAGTTATCTAACTCCGAAGTGACCAAAGAACTGCATGGTCTTAGGACATCAACTGAGTCCTTCAACTCTCAATACTGATGCCCACAAACGTGTGGAAGAGCTCACTGCAGAATTGTCTTCCTCCGCAGTTGCCACTTTTGCCAAAGAGCTCCGAACCACTAATCAGGGCATCATCACCGTTGTGGTCACAAAGTTGAAGACCACCCTTCAACCCATGATAAACGTCTCCTTGAAAATGGAGAAATCACAGGCCGAAAGAGGGAGACCCCAGCTAACTGCTCTGGGTGAACACCTTGTTTATCCTTCACAAGGGGGAAAAGCCGAAGTCCCTGGGTCTCAAGCCGGAGAAACCGCAACCTCCGAAGCCCTGGTAACAACAACAACAACAACAGCAGAACAACAATCAACAATCTTGGGTAGACCACCCTTTATTCCTCCAATTCCCTCCAAGGCTGGCCCCATATTCGGAACCACAATGACAACTGAAGCAGGTGGTTCCAGTTCGCGGCCTTTGGTGAAAGAAATTCGCATTGCTCCTCACATGGAGCCAGTCAATCGGGAAAGGGAAGATGAGTACATGAAGATCCTCGATATAAACAGGATCGCTATTGAAAACCAGACGTTGACCGAGGAGCTAATCAAGGCCATCGGTTTCAATGACTTCCATGTTAATAACAGGCTTCCACTTAAAAGCCTGGAAACAAAGAATGACAAAAACCAGTAGCTGGATCTCCCCTACAATCCAAAGACATTCGCCTTTCTGCAATTTGAAAGGAATGTACCAAAAGATAAGATGCCAGAATACAAGACAAGAAAGGTTGCATTCCATACAAAGTTCATCCAAGCTCCGAACTATGTATGGAGTGAGAAGAAAATTGTGAAAATAATCTATATCAAGAGAGGAGAGGAGTATATAGGTTTTCAGAACCTAAACTTTTTTGTACTTCGGGGTGCTAATGAAGATGAAGAGTCGAAGTTCACCATTGCTGACTTCCCGATTATGAATCCTTCGGACTTCATAACTCTTCTTGACATCCTAAAGTTCTCGGCAGGAAATGAGTGCGAGGATATGGGGGTCTTCGCAACAGCCAAAACTCACATCTCCTCCTTCTTCAGAAACTATCTTCTAAGAGTAGCCAGGTTTGATATTGTTGTGGCCGAGCTCTTCAATCAATCTGTTGCACCCCCACCAACCACAATAGTAAATTTTGAACATTTGAAAGCTGGGCAGATTGTTGACAAGCCCTGTGGTGTGGTATTCAAAGGATTGTCCCATGACTATGAAACCATCGTGACTAAATTCTTTGACATTGACTTCATGGGTCGTTCCCCTTTGGAGTCTATCAAACAAGTTCTTGCCCTGGTCAATAACTGCTTCGTAAATAACTGGCAAGAGAAAAAGAAAGTGAGGGAACACCTCAACTGGTGGTTGACAGTGAGGTACACCTTGAAGCAGGCCTACAAGAAACACTACCGTCAACAAAGATAGGCTTCGGATGCACTTCACACAAAGGGGGAGATTGTTGAGCCTATTTGTGCTGAAGTGCCCAACCATCCGAAGTCCTCCTGTCCATGCCTTAGAAGTAATAAAGAAATAGAAGACCCCGAAGTCTGAAGACTCCGAAGTGTGATGCATGGAG
This sequence comes from Cichorium intybus, assembly GCA_023525715.1. NCBI lineage: Eukaryota > Viridiplantae > Streptophyta > Magnoliopsida > Asterales > Asteraceae > Cichorium > Cichorium intybus. The sequence goes on along the minus strand of CM042011.1, from coordinate 115,845,758 downwards.
GATCCGAAGGCTTCACAGCCTGTCAACCTTTTATGTGCACGCGTATAGTACAATACGTGGTGCATGAATCTCTTATCCTATTGGATAGTACACTAATAGGATATTCTCTGTAAAAGGTTATACTATGCGTATCACTGATTTAGTATAAATATCAGTGATACCATACCGTGTAGAATGCGATTGTAATACCCCATAGTAAAACCCTAAAATTATAATCAAGCATTCGACACAAGTTATTCAATTCACCTTGTTCATCTATTTGCTTCATATTACTCGTGTGTGATTGTTAAACCCTCATAGAACTGCTAGAACAATAGTCATTATTCAAATCTAAATTGATTTCAACACCCAACACATATATGTCTATTTGCATAAATGCATATGTTAATAAATGTATGTACACATGTACATTTGGTGATGGACGACAAACATACATGCATATATGTATATTTCTTTGTAGTTGATCTTCCATACAAGTGCATATGTGTATATGTGTATATATGCATACATGTCCATTTGTTAATGTATATATGTTTGTATTTGAATATATGCACAAATGTATGTGTATATATGTATATATATATATATATATATATATATATATATATATATATATATATATATATATATATGTATATATATACGTAAATATACGTGTATGCATATATGCATATACGTATGTGCATATTCTTATGTGCATATGTGCATACAAGTATGTGAGTATGTGTATATACATATTTGCATATGTTCATATATGAATATAAACAAGTGTTTTTATGAATGTTCATACGTATTTTCCATTTGTTCAGTTATATATGTGTGTGCATATGTGCATATGTGCACATGTGCGTTTACATATGTGTGCATATATGCATATGAATGTTTTTACATATTGTCCATTTGCTCATTTATATATTTGTGTGCATATATGCATATACATATGTTTTTGTGTACATGCGTATATATGAGTCTGTGCATATGTGTATGTTCATTTTTATTAACGTTCGTGTAGATTTTACGAAATTTATCGAGAAGATTGAAGGTGAAGACACTTGACGATCAAGGAAAGACCAATGAAGATTATGAAATTATTGTTGTATTTTTTATTATTTTATGTATGTATCTATCAAAACAGTTGTATATTATTGTTTTTAATAAATTAGTTTTTTTTAATATTTGTATAATAAATTCCGAAAATATGCAAATATGCACCTGCGACTGTGTATATATGCATATTGCAAATACATGACTTTAAACGTATTTTTATAAATTCTAAAAATTTAATTCCAAAAAAAACTTTATAAATTTTTTATTTCGAAAAAATCCGAATTTATAAAAAACGAAAATTATGTGTAGGATTTTTTTTCTTTTTTAAAATTTGAAAACTAAACTTTAATAGGCTTATTTTTAGGAATTGATAATATTGTTGCCAAAAATAAAAAAAATCAAAATTAAATGGAATTTGTTAAATGACGATCATGCCCTTATTGTATTAGATAACGATCTAATAGTTAATATAGAGTTCTCAATATCTCATGGTTTTTTGGGATCTCACAAGAACCCAACCATATATATATATATATATATATATATATATATATATATATATATATATATATATATATATATATATATATATATATATATATATATATATATATATATATATATATATATATATATATATATATATATATATATATATATATATATATATATATATATATATACTAATAAACAAAGCCATTTTAATGCCACTTGGCATGTCTAAGAAGCTAGAATGCCAAATGGCAGTCTTCTAAACCATCATCCTTCGTATATCCCTTAAAAAGTTGCCCTATACGTATTATTATCTATAGAAACACAATCAAATTTCAAAAAAGGTTATCAGTTAAATTTCAATATTTCCGAAAATATCCCTAAAAATCAGCCATGTTATTAGCTTTAATTTGGTAAAGTATCAATTATCATAGCTTAATTCTTATTATAAATTATAAACGACTCTTCATCTCTGTATTATTACTCTTCCTTACGATTTTCTTGAAGCAGGTCTCTAATAATTCTGAGGTATTTTTTTCCACAAAACTTTCAGTCTTCTTCTCTTTAACCATCTGTTTCATCATCTACATTTTTTTCGTATATGGATATGTTACAGAGATCTCATGATTTCTGTAATATAGTGTTAAGTTTACAGAAATATGCACACACACATCAATGCACACACATAGATCTCATGATTTATTTTTAAAGTTTCATCATCTATATTTGGTCCTTTGATCTGAAACACGCACACACACACACACACACACACACTGAAATACGCCCACAGAAAACTGCACATAGTTCTTAATTTTGTGAATGCAGTGTGTGAGTGTGACTGCAGTGTGTGTTTCTATTTATGCCAACAGGGACCAAAACTGGAAAAAGTAAATTGATTATTTTGTTTTATAGCATCCTACTTTAATTAACTCATAAATAAAAGCAATGTACTTTCAGTTATTTGGACACTTTCATATAGCATTTGCCTGCCCCAAATTCGATTTCGCCAAGAAGATTCGGAAAGTATATATGTTTAGGATTTTGGAGCTGTGATTTCAAAGCCATTGAGGATGAAGTATCTAATAGATTATAAACATCGATCATTTTAGATTACTGGTTAGTTTTTTATTCAATTTTAGTTTTTTGTCTTTTTTCTAATCGAAGATACATAGGTTGATTTTTAGATCAATGGGATGACAGCTGCAAGTACAATGGAATAATTTTAGTTTGATTTAATTTTTTCTGTGTAGACCAAAGTTAAAATCATACACAACAGGAATTTGGATCAAGTTCGAGTGACAATGGATGATGTTTGCAGCAATACTCAATTTTCTTTTTCAAACAATGTCTGGTGTGTTAATTTAGACTTTCCAATTGGATTTAGAAAAAAAAAATGTTCTCATTTTCCCTTCTTACTACTGTATCGATTCAAATATTTGTGATGTTGAATCTAATTTGATCAGTTCTGTGTTTACCTGACTCTGTATTCATCATCATCTTTCAACATTATAATGATCAGTTCTCCATTTACATGTTCTTGATATTAATCATTGATGCATCAGCGTCTCAACCATAATCTAATTTGATGATGTATGTATGTTTTTTGGTCTTTGTTACTATGGCTAAATCATCATAGGTTAATTTAATCTGAAAGTTGAAGTTTTTGTGTTGTTCGTTTGTTTTAATAACTTTTAGTTACTATTTTTCGTAATTAATTTCTGTTGTTTGTAAGCAATTGGTCAAAATGTTCCACAGGGAAATGCAGAAGTTTTTTTGGCAATCCTTTGTTCATGAAGATAATTTGCAAATGTTTGCATTTTCCATGTATAAAAGATATATTCGGATCTTTGAAGCTCCCCTCTTCGGCTTTGAAAAACATCCAAGGAATTTAGTATGTTTTATTTACAGATTGTGTGTGGGTATGCAATCTAAAATTTTGATATAAATCCAACCTCAAGGATGAACAAAAAAGAAAAACTTAAACAAATAAAAAAGGGTATGTTAGACTTTGCAAGATTGCTCTCTTTTCTCCGGATAAATGGTTATTGATTTGGAGGGAGTTACAAATTTGGTCCTCCTGGTATAGTGAAAACTACATGTTTAATCCAAGTTTTGAGTTGGTTGCAATATGTGTTCTTGTGGTTTCACTCTGTTTATGGTACTTTCAACTCACATGGCTACAAATATGACATTAGTCCCTTGTAAAATGACGATTTTATCATCATTATGTAGTTTTACCTTGAGATGTGTATGATTTAATGTTTTTTAAGTTGCCACCCATGTATTACACGGGTTTTTAATCTAGTCTAGTATCCTAATAAATAAGTAACTAAAAGCCACATGTCACCACCACATTCATTTGGCCACATGTCATTTTCTCATGATTTTGAATTTCTTAAAAAAATACTTTATTCATTACTACTCCTTAATGATCGGTTACAATTGGGCGTTACAATTCTATCTTCCCTAATTACGCTTTTATTAATACGAAACTGTCAATTAATTGTTTAACCCCAAATTTTGTCTTACGATTTCAAAAATCAAATTGCAATTTTAAATATATGTTAGGTATTTTTGTATTTTTCCAATGGTAAATCGAGATTTTTTAAGCACTAATTGCAAGATATAGCAATCTACTTCAATTTATTTGTGTATTATAGCATTCTACTTTTATATATTTCTTTTACATTTCTAGATTCTCAATTTTGTGTGTTTTTGTTTATTTTTAAGATACTATGCTATTTACATTAAGTTAGTACAATGTTTGATGTTAGATGTTCTTATTTAACATTTTCTTTTAATCAACCCGTGTAATACACTGGTCTCACAACTAGTATATATATATATATATATATATATATATATATATATATATATATATATATATATATATATATATATATATATATATATATATATATATATATATATAGATATAGACACCCCTTAATTGGTACTATTATTAATAACGAACTTGAACTTTATGAAGTTTTGTCAAATATTCCACATGTTTCTGAACCCATTTCTCAACCAGCCAATTCTAAACCCATGGCTACAAGTAAGTTTTTTTTAGCAATCTCACTATTTCAGATTCTATATCACAATCTTTTTTGCTACAACTTAGTTCATCTACTTCCAAACCGATTATTGAAAGTAATGTTGAAATTCCACTTTCTGATGTTTCTACTTACATTTCTTTATTCCAACATCTGATATGGTTGGTGCTTACTGGGTCAAAGACTCCGATTTTTTAAGAACAAGTGCATACCCCAACTATTAGCGAACCGATCAATTTTATAACCACTCAACATTTGAATGATTTATTTCAAGATCAACTAAGAAATCCATTAAGAGTGTCCATGCCAACTACTACTCCAGATACTAATATTATGACTTCTCCTCCTCTTGAACCATCTGGAGAAGGCAAAGGGTTTAGTGGGGCTGATATGAAACTTGCACTTATTGTTGTGGAAGTAGAGTTGGAACTTGATGTAGACGACGATGATAATATCATGACTAAACGTGATATAAAAATCTTGAATCATACGTTGAATCTTTTGGTGTCTATGATTAACCAAACTACTCAAGTCATGCAATCAATAAGCTTTACAAAAATTATTAGCAATTAGAGAAGAAGTTCGCTACCCAACAGAAAGCAGAAAGCAGTACAGAACTTGGTGGATTAATTTTTTGATTTCAAGAATATTGTTGAGTTTTCTCTTTCTTATAAGGTAGATGATATGAAGATACTGATTTGTAAATACATACAAGATTTGAAGGATTCCTATTCAAACCTTGGTGATTTGGTGTCAAAATTGGCTGATAAAATTAAACTAGCAATGTGACAACCGTGTCCCGGGAGGGACTGTAGATCAAAAGTAAGAACGTTTTGGCCTTTGGTGTGGCCAAATAACGATGTTAAGGTCATTATGAGATAAGAAAAATATAACGATCAAAGCCTAGGAGTCAAAACGTAGCAAAAAGCGGAAAAAATCGGACATTTAATGTCGGCGCCTCGCGACGCGACGGTGATGCTGGTCGCGACGCGAGAGCTGTCGCGAGATCCGGAAAGTGCGCCGTAAATTGTGCAATCAGGCAATCATTCGAGCTGAGTCATCGCGACGCGACGGGAGGCATGGTCGCGACGCGAAGGGCTATCAGAGGCTATAAATACGAGGCACAAGCCTCATTTTTTAGGCAGAACACACACGAAACGCTTATACGATATAGGAGAGTGTTCTGGTAAGGAGTATATGTTGAGAGATGATAGTAAGAAGTAAGAAACCAGCGGTAGCTAGCGTCGAGGTGCTCGGAAGCTGTCAGAAGTCCGGAACGAGAACCGTGTCAGGACTCCGGGAAAGCACCAAACTCAGGTGAGTAATCGCTACCGTATCTCCCTAGTAGTTTCTACGTGTTGAGCTATAGTAGAAAGAAATTATTGATGCAGAGTAGTATAATTATGATATATGTGTTAGTAGTTGTGTGGAAAGTAGTTATGCTATAGAACCGTTGACGAGTCTGGCCCATGAGAAGTAGTGTATCACAGGATGATACTTAGCAGTGTAATTAATCAGTAGTGTAGTGTCCATGCGAAAGAATGACATACGAAATAAATAAAAAGATAATGTGTAGATACTGTGTGCCAGCTCCATATGTTGCACCAGTATTGAGTTAATAAAATAAAGGGGATATAGATATCCCATAAAACAAGATCGTATAGACAGTACCAAATAATAAATTTGGTTAAAAGGAATAGTATCGCCAGATAACCCGGTGCGGAACCGGTAAATATTTATAACATAATAGTAATGAATGAGTAGCCGTATAATAAAAATAGGCGGCATAATAGTAAAATACAGAACAGTATATGATACCGTAAGTGAGTAACGTTAGACAGTAAGACAGTAGAAGGAAGTACAGCAAGATAGACAGTATGGTAACATTATAAGTTACCAAGTAAAAGAAGAAAGTGCAGACAGTACGGTAACGTCATAAGTTACCATACAGTAAAAGAAAATAGTAAAAGAGTAACATTATATGTTACCAGATAGTAGAAGAAAGTATAGTAAGAGTGTACGAGAGAAGTGAGTTCCGTCGGGTAATACGGTAGTTTCACAGTATGATCGTAGGACGGTCATGTGTAGTGAAATGAATCTGTGAAACGAGTGTGGCTACTTAGGCCATACTGTGATTCGATTACTCACTAAGCTTTATAACTTACCCCTTTATTTATGTGGTTTTTGCAGGTATAGGTAACGCTCAGCTTGGATCATGGGACGATCCCTGGTGATATTATCTTGTAAAAGACAGGCTTTGGAGAGCCGGGTCGTTACAAGCAATAAAATGGTTCATATATCTTTAGAAACCACACAAAATCTTGTTCAAGAGGCTAAGGCTTGCAAACTTGATATACATGATTCCTTGAATAAAAATCAAGATCATTTGAAATATTTGGAGCCTTTGATTAATGTTTATAGTATGAATCAGTTTCCTACTACATACAATGAGAAGATGTTAGATGCAATCAATATTGTTCATCAAGCCTTCAATGCTTAGATATGGTAACTATCTATGCTTCTGAATGATTTATAATACTTAGGATGACAACATTTAGAAGCTTAGCTTTTGGTGAAAATGAGTTTCTTGACTTTTTTTTTACCAAGGAGAGCTTTTCAGTTGAAAACTATAGTCTTAATCAAATTGATATTCCAAGGGTTATTACAAGTTTAGGAGATTCATTACCAAGGAGAATCTTGTGTTGCTATAAAGAGATTATAACAAAAGGTTGATTCGATTTCATGTTTTTTTTGGGCAAACCTGAAGAATATATTTGGAGTTCAAAGCAGATTCCAAGTATTATTAAAATCAAGAAGTCTAAGCATTTTGAATATTATTTAGAAAATTATTCTTTCAAAGTTTTAAGAGGTGTTGTTGAAGAATGTGAATTTCATTTGCAGATTTCCCTTTTATGAATCCCAATGATTTAATCGTCATGTTAAAGTTGTTGTTAGAAATGAATGTTCCTTCGCATACTATAATTGTTCCTTAAAACGGAAGTTCCCTTGTGTTCTACGACAATGAGATTGCAAAAAGGGATAACAGTTTAGCGAAACGGTTCAAGAAAAGTGTTGTGAATCCTAATGGAAAGTTAAATGACATGCAAGCTTACATAGATGGAACTATCCTTTAGAAACCTGAATGGGGACATGCGTTTATTCATTTAAAGGATAAAATCTAGACAAAATCTTTCTCTGAGATGGATGAAAAACATCGTTACACTGATGCAGCCATTGAAGTGATTTTGAAGAGGAATTCCTTCTACTACAAGAATTTTGAGAAGGATAAGAAGGAAGTTAAATATCATTTGAAGTGGTGGATTAAAGTTCATAAGGTGATTTCAAAGGTTGTTGATATGATTTTATATTAACCTTTGGGGAACTTTAACTGGTCACAAAGGGGGAGAATGTTGGGCTCGCTAAAGCATTAGAGGATTTGCTAAAGTGTTGTGATAGTCAGGTTTAATGAGACCTATTTTGCAGCTTGCTAAAGTGTTTGTTTTGTACTGAAGTCACTAAAGTGCTACACACTTCTTTCAGTACCAGCCATACACTCTCTAATATGCACCTAACCTTTAGCGTAAGTTAGTGTAGGCAGTTTGTTCATTCACATGTTTAATCCATGTGTCTTTTTGTGATTAGCTATTTGATTACACCAACTCTGTAAATTCTCTCTATATAGGTATTATATGTGAGTCTGTTACTTAGATTTTACAAGTGTTTATGTGGTTAAACACACTTGAGCCTTACTGTGTAATAGATTTCTGTTAATAGATTGAACTTATTGATATTTAGATGCCATTTACATTTTATATATTGTTTATTTAGATGTCATTTACATTATGTATATTGTTTGATTTTACAATTTGGCACTTGTGGATTTGCACACTTAGTTTTAATGTTTGAAATGTTAGTTATTTTTAGTTTAAACTTTAGTAACATCATATCATTCATTTATTTAATTTCAAAATTCTCTTTATATATTTCTTTTGATTCAGACATAGATAATCAAACATTGTTATCTTTTCTTTATCAAAGTAATTAATAAACTCAAAGACCTGATACATAATGGACAAATCCCAGATAAAAGTTGAGTTGTCTTGGCAGCTTGAGCTAAATAAACTTCAAAAGTACTAGGCTGGTGCAACTTCAATCATCTCTTTTCATTAAACACATATTCTTTTTTTCTTCACCTTTTCAACAGCAGATGAAGCATCCTCAGCTTCCTAAATTTCTTCTTCATCCAATAAAACATTTGAACACATATTCTATGTCGATGCAACAAGTCTCCTGTATTTTCCATATAGGAATCCTCTTTTTGATCAATTTCTCTTGTTTTGCAATCCTAGAAAAAAATGTCCAGTTTCTACATACTTGAAACATTTGCCAACTGAAGCTCACTTTGTCTTCTGTTTATCAACTCAAGAGTTATTGTCAGCTTGAAGCTTCCTTGGCCCAACTTCAGTTCTTCTTGGTCCAAATTTGCTTCATTATCAACTCAAGAGTTGTATTACTTCATTATTAGAGCAACCTTAGATGCTAGCTTTGAAAATTTAGACAATTTCTTATTATTTATTTCTTCATCTATTTTAGCTTGACCTTCACCACTAACTAGTTTTTCAAACATCTTGTTTGTTGATACATGGTAGTTATGACCTTCCATATCCCTGATTTTCTCAAATTTTTTATCCTTGGTTTGCTCATAATTCCTTATATTACTAATCATTATTTGGAGATCCATTGTTCCGATTTTCTCATTATTCATGAGAACATCAACATGAAATTCCCATCTTCCATCAAGAAAGTGAAGAAACTTTCATACCAAAATAGAGGTAGTCTTCCTCATATTGAACTTTCTCAAATCATTAACTAGAAAATTGAATCCATCGAATGTATACGCTAAAGATTCATTCTTATAATAGAAAAAGTATCCATAAATTTGGTTAAGGTTGTTTTCTTGATTACCCCTAACGTTTCCAGATCCATTCCATGCCACCTTTAGTGTGTTTTTTCCTTGCATTTGCATATTGCTACTCTAGCTTTTACATCAAGATTCATTTTTTGTTTGTCATCTTCTGTCCATGAAGATAATGGGGTTCTTACACTCATTATGGGGACTCAATATTCCATGATTTAACACTCATTGGAATATACAACCCTTCAGTGATGATTTCAAGCATGTTGTAATCCATGGTTTCAAGAACCGTGAGAGTTTTGTTGTGCGGCATCGTGAAGTTTTTCTCATTGAATGGTGGAATTTTTTCACTGAGTTTGATTGAAACATCTTTGATGAAGAAAAGGCAGTTGATGATTGCACGAGTAGATCAATTTATATCAAATTCTCGAATAGATGGGTTTAATATAAGCTGATTTGATACTAGTTGTTGGTCCCTAAATATTCAATCAAAATAACTATGAACATATAGAACACACAATAAAACTTCCAAAACTGAATTTTTATTTAAAAATAGTTTCTTAGAATGGAGAATTGATTAGAAACTTGTTAATATCAAACACACTGCTTCAATCTTACACCTTTCACAGAGAAAACTATGTTATACGCTTATTGATGTACATATAAATCAATCCTAACATTACATAAAGATTGGTTCTAGTCTTCAATGCAAGCACAAACAATATAGAAGTCTTCTTTAAGTTAGAAAGCTTATCTTGAAGTAAATTTCTATCAAATCCACGTCAAGAATCTTCAGGGATTGGTTAGTTGATGGATAAGTCTTACAAGACATGCTATAAATATTTAATAAACATATCGTCACATGAGCATCTTTGACACACGTTGATGCAGTCAGCTCGATATACTCGACAGATGGCTGGTAACTAGTTTGGTGCTTTTGGTGGTATTTGTTTGAACCAAAGGAGTATATAGTTCATAATGTTAGACTTGACTCAATGCCAAATACTTAGTTTTCAATTTATGACACACGAAACCAAAAAGCTATTTTGTTGCACGGTAGTGAAAAGTAGAATATCTAGAAAATAACAGGTCAAATTCAAACCAATGAATCCAATTTAGAACAACCGGTGTACATTGGATATCTAATTGTAATTGGATTGTGTCAATTCGTAAATTTCAATATCCAAATTAGAACGGTCGGTTGATAGATAACAATCCGGATCTAATCAAAACTAAACAAATCATATCCAATTTTTATTCAATTAGATATTTAATTTATCCAATTACAATTAACACAAATTATTAATACATGTATTTTCATTATTCTTCTATTAATCAATTCCCGTAATTTTTGCGTTTGTGACATCCGAATTTTTTGTGTTTATGACACGCGGGTCTTTCCTCGGATCCGGGTCTTCCGGATCCGGGTCCTGGTTTATAAAGCAAATTATTAACACTATAATGAAAAACAAAGAAACATGAAAACCTCAATTGAAATTTGAAAGCCCTAAATCACTACTTAAAACTTTCTTGAGTTCTTCCTCGTCTCTTTCCTGCTTGGTTCATTAGCTACACTAGGTAGTCCCACAACCAGCCAAATACATCTTCGTTGGCAGCACTTCCAATTCATCACTCATTTATCACCACATATTGTTGTTGTCCGACTCCATTTCTCTTCTGCTTCATTAGTCCACTGGCTATCGTAGAGACTTACACCCACACGTCACTCCATATTCCTTACTCCATATACAATAAACAAAAAATATTATTTTTATAGTTTGGTGATTAATTCTGTAATGTTCTATACTTTAGTTATTTATAGGTTCAATTGTTCAATATTTCAATAGTTTGTTATCAAATGTTATAGGTTCAAATGTCTAATACTCTATTAATTCTACTTCAATTATTTATTATTGGGGAAATATGTAAAACACATATTTTATCCTTTTTCTTTTTTGAACCTCAAGTAAAAGTATCGAAGCATTAAAGATTTGAACCTAGAACATCTGAACCTGGAGTATTAAAATATTGAGCATCTAAACTTACAATTAACTGAAGTATACAATAATAAAACATCACTCATTAAACTATAGAATAATTGGTTTTGTATTTTAGATGTAGAGTGGGGACTAGGGAGTGACATGAGGGTGTGAACCTTTGCGATGACTGACAGACTAATACAGACCAAAGAAGAACTGATAGCGAGATTGTCCGGTGTAGCAGATAAATGGGCATGCTAAATTGAGTGATGAACATGAAATCACAAAAATTACATATTTAGGGCTTTCAAGTTTTCAAAGGGTTTTCATGTTTCCTGACGTTTTTCATTATAATTGTAACGTTTTTATATAAATAACTAAAAAAATATATGTATTAACAAGTTTTATTAACCGAAATTGGATAGATTGGATAATAATAGGACTATAAGATTCAATTGGATGATAATCATAAAGCATAAGGGAAAGCAAACATCGGTTTCCCAAAAAAACCATTGATTACGATTGCTATAACAGAATGGATACCAATTAGATTAGATCTTTTTTGTCTGAATTATCTTTTACGAACTGACCAATCCAATTTGGGTATTGAGATACCGATCCAATCCAATTACAATTCGATACCCAACATAAATCGGTCGTTTAGATTGGATTTGTCGGTTTGAATTAGATCAGTTTTTTTTTTCCTATACACACCTGGTTAATGAGAGATTTTGTTTATATTTTTAACTAACTGTTTAAAAAAAACTGTACAGGAAGCGACTATTTTTTGTCTTTATATCTAGTTATAATCATCTTCTAATATTTATGAACTTCTAAAAATAACATTTATATTTATCAGCTTTTTATAAACTTAACTTATCTTTTTATTACAAAAGTTTTGTAAATTATATTATTAGAAAAATAACTTATATTATAATTGTATGCATTTATTATAGATTACTAAATTATAATATAAGTCAATTATATGCTTTATTAAAAACTATATTGTCTTTAATTATATGACTAAAATGCATAGATTAAACATTGAAGGACTTTATTATATTAGTAAAACTTTAACCTTATAGAAGTTAATAGTAACATTATATATTGGATTTTACTATTTAACAATGTAATATTTATCGTTGGTTGCTAGCAACATTACAACAAATATAATATAACAAATAGTATTTGGTGTTTGAACTGCAGGTGCACTTAGCTAGAGTTCTAATGAAAATTGTATAAAACTGAACATTCATTGAAATTAATACTTTTGTTGTGTTTGATGATAAAGCAATCGGAAAACATTCAAAAATTAAACAAAGAAAGGTGTCAACGGCATTACAAACCCACAATCACATGCCCGCCGTCCGTCATATTCCAAATGCTCGCACCAACCATCTGCCGGATGAAACATACCCATATGCCGCGTACAATTCAAGGTTGATGTAACACAGACAATGATCGATCCTCAGTTTCATCGTTGTATCAACACCTTTTGTTTAACGTTCCTGACGAAATCGTTATATAACTAGTGGCAAATAAGACCCACGAAGTAATCTATATCTGTTCATGACAGGAAGAATGGCACGAGCACTTCAGAAAAGCTTGCTGGTTTCAGCCATTGTTGGAGCGATGATGACTATCATGAAGGTTGCTGGTGTGACGGTTGCACCCATATACATATTTGGAGACTCCTCAATGGACGTCGGGACAAATAATAACCTGAAAGAGTGCACTGCAAGGGCCGATCACCCTTACTACGGTGTTGATTTACATTCGAAACCAACTGGAAGGTTCAGCAATGGCTACAACGCTGCTGACGCTATTGGTATTTCAACTCTTTCCGTAATTAGTAATAATTTTGCCAAAAATAATTGGCGATAAAATCTCAATGATTAGTCTTAAAACTCAAAATAAAATAGAGAGATTTGTCATGTCATGTAACAAACAAACAGACCCCAAATGTGTCAGTGTCTCATGTAAGTCTCTGTTTTAACTTTGAGTTGTGATGTAGTTCAGCTCTTAGGTGGTTACGAGAGCAGTCCACCACCATTTCTTACCATTGTTAAGCGTAATGAAACTTTCCAACAAAACTTGCTTCGTGGGGTGAACTTTGCTTCCGGTGGTGGTGGACTTTTTAGAGAAACCGGCCAGGCTAATTATGTAAGTCAATTTCTATCGATCAAGATGACATATTATTCCTGATAGCTGGTGTTTGGTGTCAAGAAGCTAATTATGTAATTGTGTGATAACAAGTATACAATGTGAATACAGGGAAGAGTAATATCATTCGAGGAGCAAATTGAACAATTCACTACTGTTGCAAAGAATATAACGGCGTTATTAGGAACTTCGAAAGGCGATCTTCTGCTTCAAGAATCTATGTACATCATCAGTATTGGAAGTAATGATATTGTTAACTATATATTCAACCGCACCATGACACCAAAGCAACTCATCGCTAATCTTACGGACGCCTATGCCACTCATCTACAGGTTTTTTCTTAACAAAAATTTGAATACGACAGCTCTAAACCTATGATGCGGACAAGACATGGCAGTTTGTACAATGTATATGCATTTAACGTAACTAGGAAAAAAATAGTATTTTTCACCGCTTGACGGACTCTATGAGACATTGAGACCACATACAGGCCCTACCGAGCTCTTGTATGTCCATATTTTTTAAGACAAAAAGGTGTAACAATGTGGGAAAAATACTCGTTTTCTATCTCTTATCCATGCAAAAGATATGAAAGCTCTCCTCTTCCTGATAATAAAAAATAGCTAGAAAACTGACATTTCTTGGTCGTGGTTAATACTTTGAGTTTAATTGACAGAATTTACACAGTTTAGGAGCAAGAAAGTTTGGAATAATTAGTGTTGCAGCACTCGGTTGCGCTCCGATTGCACGCTCGATCGCATTCGCTGGAGATTGTGTAGATGAACCTAACGAATTTGCAGTAGCTTTCTATACGTCGGTCCAGTCCCTCCTGAAAAATCTAAGCTCTACGTTAGAAGGATTCAAGTATTCGCTTGGAAATGCATATAACATGTCCATGAATATCATCAAAAACCCAGTTGGTAAATGTCAAATAATCCATCGTTTATGCTTTCTAATAAAATTCCGCCGCCAACCTGTTGTCAATGGTCCATTTTTTAGTTACCAACGAATACGTAGCTAATATGTTTTTAATAAAAATTGTCGCTAATTTTCTAATAGTGAGTGACAATTGACTCGATTGAAGGGTTCAAGGATGTGAAAACAGCTTGCTGCGGAAATACTACAAGCCACCCGTTTATCCTGTGCAAGTTAGGATCACCTCTTTGCAAATACCGAGATGATTACTTGTTCTGGGACGCGGTTCATCCAAGCCAAGCTGGGTCGGAATTTGCGGCTCGTATTCTGGTTTATGGTGACAAATCAGATTTCGTGACGCCCATAAACTTTAGTACTTTAAGACGGGCTTGATTTCATCAATGAAGAAGATAAAAATAGCATCATTATTGTATCCCATCAGGCGCGCAAGAGCTCCCTGTCATGGGTTGTATTTCATAATGAATAAGATGAAATTATAATGTACACTTGTTTCTTCAAACATCTGCAAGATCATGTAAGGCTGTGTGGTACGGTTACGATATCATCCTCCTAATAGAACACCGACTGATTTTAAATAGATTTATAAAATTAAAAATAAAGCCTATGGTGAACCTAAAATGTATAGGCATGTTTGGATACCAAAGGTTATAGTCAACGGTGAGGAATTAATTATCATAGAAACTTTTTGGAATAGTGGCTGTTAGCTTTTAGGGTAATGAATTTTTAAAATTGTTCAGATTTAGTTATTGAACTTATTTTTTGCTTGATTTATCTATGAATTTTTTCAAATGGTTCAAATTTAGTCACTTATGTTTTTTTTTTTTTTTTTGTACACATATGATCATTAAACTTAATTTTTTTGTAAACATATGACCAATAACTTAAAGGTCATTTATGTATAAAAATAAAACATTAGTGATTAAATATGAACAATTTTAAAAAAGTCATGGGTAAATCAAGCACAAAAATAAGTTCAGTGACCAAATGTAAACAAAAACAAAACATAAGTGACTAAATATATACACGGGACAGAGTTTATTACCCTTATGGATCATTATCTCAAACTTTTTCTCCCGATGCTAAGAGTGTTACAATTAGATGTGTTCTTTGTATAACTGTTGAAAATGATTAGAATTTGAACCAACTAGATATTGATAATTATTTATTTCTTTGAGAGCTACATGAGGAGGTTTATATGTGCCTTTTACCACCTGGGTATCTCAAAAATGATAAATGTCTATGTAAACTTGTGAAATCTTTTATGGTCTCGAGCAAACCCCTAGACAATAGAATGAGATGTTAACTGTGTCCTTAGTTAAAAATGGGTTTAGGCAAGTAAAATGACTACTCATTATATATTAAATATTCTCCCAATGTTTTTTTATTGATTTCCTTGTTATATTGATGATATTATTATTACTTGAAATAGTATAAGGGAAATTAGGATAATATGAGGGTTCTTGAAATCCATGTTTCTTATAAAAAGATCTTAAAATTTTAAAAATCTTTCTTGGAATAGAAATTATTAAAAAAAATTCTTAGAATAGTAACACCTCTCTGATCTTGAAATATGGAATGAGACTAAACCCTTATTAGCGCATCTGAAAGTCTGGGGTTGTGAGGCTTACATCTGTCATGAATCCATCGACAAACTGGAACCCAGATCAGAGAGGTGTTACTTTATTGGATATATTGCTAGTTCTTTTGGGTATTTGTTTTACAAACCTTCTGAAAACAAGGTGATTGTTGTATGAAGGGCAGTCTTCCGAGAGAGGGAGCTGATACACCAAGACGCCAGTGGGAACCAAATAGATATTGATGATATTCAAGAGCCAACCAATAAAGGACATGATGTTGGCAGTAACGCTTAATTAAAGGTTGAAAAACCTGTTGAACCTAAGCCAAGTACAGCTGAGGAATCTGACATACCTCCACCTCCTGTTCGGAGATCTGATAGAGTACGTCATGCACCTGAGTTTTATGGTTTACATATTACTAAAGGTGATGAGTCAAAAGTAGATGACGATGAAACTACCAGCTATCAAGAAGCAATGACATGCCTAGATGCTGCCAAATGGAAGGAGGCTATGGATAGCGAGATGAAATCCATGTATGATAACCAAGTTTGGAGCTTTATTGATCAAACACCCGGCCTTAAAACAGTTGGATGTAAATGGGTCTTCAAGAAGAAGACAGACATGGATGGAAAAGTACACACATACAAAACCAAACTAGTCGCAAAGGGTTATACTCAAACCCAAGGGATTGACTATGAGGAAACTTTTTCACCAGTGGTGATGATTAAATCTATGAGGATATTATTTGCCATCGTAGCATTTTATGACTACGAAATATGGCAAATGGATGTAAAAACCGTTTTCCTTAACGGAAAACTTTCAGAGGATGTGTATATGACACAACCAGAGGGTTTTGTACAGTCCAAATATCCCAATAGAGTGTATAAACTTGTGAAGTCGATTTATGGACTCAAACAAGCATATCGCAGCTGGAATCTCTGCTTCAATGAGAAAGTCAAAGAGTTTGGATTTTTGAAAAGTGAAGATGAGCCATGTGTATATGTCAGAGCTAGTGGGAGTGCTGTTGTCTTGTGTTGTATGTTGATGACATACTACTCATAGGAAACAATGTTCCAATGTGCAAAGTGTTAAAACTTGGCTTGGGGATTGTTTCGTTATGAAAAACTTGGGAGAAGCAGCATACATACATGGTATAAAAATCTATAGAGATAGATCTAGGCGACTCATTGGTTTAAGCCAGAGTACATACATAGACAAAATCTTGAAAAGATTCAAGGTGCAGGATTCCAAGAAAGGATTCGTGCCTATGCAACGTGGTATGACATTGAGTAGAGACAAATGTCCTAGTTCTAGTGATGAACAAGAAAGAATGAGTTGAATCCCATATGCTTCAGTAGTGCGATCGATCATGTATGCCATGTTATGCACAGGGCATGACGTCTCTTATGCCTTGAGTATGACGAGTCATTATCAGGCCAATCCTGGTGAAAATCATTGGACCTTAGTCAAGAACATTCTTAAGTATCTGCGGAGTACAAAGGAAGTGTTCTTGGTCTATGGGGGCATGGAAGAACTTACTGTAAGTGGTTATAGTGATGCTAGCTTCCAAACCGACAGAGACGACTCCTGTTTGCACTCATGATTCATGTTCTTACTGAATGGTGGGGCAGTAACTTGGAGGAGTACCAAGAAAGAAACAGTAGCTGATTCGACAACAGAGGCTGAGTATATTGTAGTTAATGAAGCTATAAAGGAAGCCATGTGGATAAAGAAGTTCATCAGGGATCTCGGTGTTGTTCCTAGCATTGATGGTCCAGTTGAGATCTTTTGTGAAAATGAGGGTGCAGTCGCCTTGGCGAAAGAACCCAGAGCTCATAAGCACACAAGGCATATACACCGGAAGTACCATTATATCCTGAGGCTCGTTGAAGATGGAGACATCACAATTAGTAGAGTTACATCAGAAGATACTCTTGTTGATCCATTCACTAAACCTTATCTCAAGCCAAGCATGATTCTCATACTAGGTCGATGGGCATCAGATTTGCAAATGAGTTGGTTTGAGTGTATTTAATTTAGTTTGATTTGTGTTGGGAACTTAAGCAATGTAAAACTCTATCTATTTTGAAGATTATTATGTGGAGAACTTAATATATGCATGGAGGCAGCCATTTCATTAGTTTATGATTGTGTTCCAATTTTGCATGTTTTATTGACTTCCCGAATAAACCAATTATTATTCAAACAATCCACAGTCAGTCATACTTTTGGAAATAAGTATTGATTCAAGGATGACATGAGGAATTAGTGGATTGTCCATAGAGATGGACATAGCATAGAGATGCGCTAATTCTCATGTGTACTTAATAGGGATTAAGTATGGGAGTAACCTATACTTAGAGATTACTTCATGGAATCTGCCACGAGTAATTCTAAGATGGTAATATCTTATATTCTTCAAGTGGAGATGCATTAATTCTTAGTTCTGCAGTGTGTTATGCCTTGGTTTTCTCCAATGTTGTCCGTAACTGGCAACCATACAGTGAATGTCCAGATATGACATGATGAGTAGGCGAGATAAGTGTAGTCAAAGTTTATTTGTTCCTTCTGCCCTAACAGGAAAAGCGATATCTGTGGGCCCTTCAATGATTTGGTGTTGACGGCAAATGTACGACCGTACTCGAACTGAATTGATATAGAATTGATAAGTGCAGTTTGTTGTGGTCATCACAAATCTCTATCGGGAAACATAATCTTGAATGTTTGAGACTGACAGAATTCCATGTCAGACGTTTATATGGATATCTTGTAGAACAAAGGAATATTTGATCACTTGCCTAAGTTTCATTAGATGAACACGGCACTTGTCTAGGATGGCATACACCTTGCTAGGTTAGGGAATATTAGACCATACAATTGTTATAACAAGTGCAAGTGGGAGACTGTTGGTTATATGTTCATCGTTATAACAAGTTGGTAATATTACTATAAATAGTAGGGTCCTTTTGGGTTACACGCAAGAGACAATTTAGCTAAAAGAGATCGAAAAATAAACTTGAGGGGTTAAGTTTATTAATATACCAAAGTACAGGTATATTAATTAGAAACTAAAAAGGATAAAGAACTAAACAGAAATTATCAACAATTTGAATTTCAAATAGTCATTATCCACAATGGAGGAGATTTAGATGAGATGCACTATAAATACAACCCTAGATCTGAGTTCTAGATGATCCGAAAACCCTAAAATTCGTCACTCTCCTTCCCACCCTCGGTATACGGCCGATTTCTTTATAAACGTTGAGTATTACGTGCTAAAACTTCAAGCAAAGGTAAATACTTCATCAACGGGTGTTGGATCGTCGTCTTGGGTGCGATTTCATTAGAGGATTTATGCTTTGGGCTCTCGACATCCTAGCAAGATTAGATCTAAGATCTAAAAGGTATTTCTCGAACCCTCTTGAATTTACAGTTACAAAAGTGTTGATCCTGGTTGAATACGATTTTGTATTAAGTTTCTGCTGCGTTTGTTTTATGTTATTGTATTCCAACATGGTCCACTTTTTCTTCTGCAAATGTCTACAGATGTCGTCTGCAGAATGTAGACATTTTACCTCTTAAAAAACAAACATCATCTTACTTTTTATTCTTGGTCGTTGGATGCCCTCGTATCATCATAAGTGGGAAAACACACCTCCTTCGCCACCACTTGTTTGCTGCTACCTTTTGAGACACCTGCCTTGCAAGAATGAACCTTATTTTTTGCCTCTTGTTTGCTTCCACGTTAAGGACAAGTAGATTCGTTGTTGCATGTCTTTGATTCTTTTTAACATTGTGTGATCTTTTAGTTTTAATTTTTCCCAAAGCTTTCTCCACCGTTTGTTTGTTTCCATCGATTATTCTACATCTTCAAATTATTTTGGTGAGGCGTGTTTTTTCAGTTTCATTTCCCATATACATTATTGAAGTTTGACCTTTCGTTGAGCACTTTTTTGAATCGTTTCAAATTTCATTCTCTTCTTCGATTAGTATTTAGTCTCTACTTCTTGATATGTGGTTACTATCAGATTTCATGGCTTAAGTGTATGTTGGCTTTTTTGTTATGTAGTTGTTTATTGTGGTGTAATTTATGTTCATGCATTGATATGTATTTATAGTGACTTTCATTTACTGATAGATGTCTCTTTATTGGAGTATCATCGGATCATTTCAAATTTATTTCAGGTTTTCATTCGTAGTTAATTGTGATCTGATTATTTTTTGTTATTGTAGTGGAATTATTTTTTGGGGTTGATGTGGTGACTTACGTGTATTAAAACAATATGCATATATTCACTTTTCTTTTTGTTTTTTATTACTGTGGTGGATTTATATTCATCCATTAAAATGTATTTGCAGGGTATTTCATTTGTTGGTGATGTGTGTTTTTGGTTTAACTTTATCGGACCTTTTGGTATTTATTTATGTTTTCATCTGTAATTAACTTTAATTTGATTTTTTGGGGATGATTGTGTAATTAATGTTAATGCCATCAAATGTGTTTGTAGAAGTTTGGGTTTGTTGATGGTCATGATTATTGGAAATCATGCCCTCAGGCTCCCTCACAAACCAAAAACACCCTCTTTTTAATACATGTTTAATACCTGAGAAATATATAGTGAAAGGAAAGAAGTAATGGTGACTCAAAAGCTGCTATACTATTCAGAAAACAAATGGCTTTTATAGCCTACAAAACCTAACAGGGGAATAAATCAAATGCAATACTAGAAACTAGCCATTACCACCTAGAAAATAGAACACATACAATGGCAAAGTATAATGCATTCAATGACCAAGTATAACATGTGTAGTTCATATATACTTAGTCAAATATCTCTTATTCAAACAATAAATAAATCAACCAAATACCCATACCCATAACCCAATTTAATCATCAAAATTACCCAACATTCACCCCCGTAATCTTGATGACCTTGACCCGTTTCTTCATCACAGCAAAGTCGATTCTTCGTTTTGGATCAAGTTTGCTTCTTTGTCGTTGTCTTTGTCGTTCCACTTTGTGCACTCATAGCTAAAGTGCCCAAAATCTCTACAATCATAACATCGAATTCCAATTTTGTCACCTCGACCTTTTCCTCCTCTTCAACGTCCTCCACCTCTTTCATAGTCCTTCCACGTCCTCTTCCGCATCCACTACTTTCACCATCTTTTTGTTCACTTGTTATTATGAGTTAATCTTGCTCTTCATCTTTTTCTCAAGACTTGGAAGCCTTTCTTCATAGGCTTTAACCCTTCCAACCGCTTCTTCAAATGACATAGTTTCAAGATCGGAATATTGTTCAATGGGAGCTACAATTGGCAAATACTTCTTTGGAACCGAATTGAGAAATTTTCTTACAATCACCAACTCTTCAAGAGTTGAACAAAGACTTTTGAATTTGGCAACAATACCACTTATTTTGCCCGAAAAGTCATTGATTGATTCATTGTCTTTCATCTAGATGAAAGACAATGAATCAATCAATGACTTTTCTTAATGTTTGCATCCTTGCCTTTTGGCACCTGTTCGGCTCCCATATACCGGACCTTGATTGGTTCCCAAACATCTTTTGCATTCTTTTGTTTAGCAACATGCAAAAGAACATTCTCTAAGAGGGAATCAATCAAGGTTCAATATATAGGAGCTGAACGGGTGCAAAAGGCAATGATGCAAACGTTAATAAACAAATTGGAAATGCTAAAGATCAAAGAGTTGAAGCAAGACTTTTGAATTTGGCAACAATACCACTTATTTTGCCCGAAAAGTCAAGTTCGGGGAAAATAATGAAAGGAAATCAGGCCCTCAAGTTCCCTCACAAACCAAAAACACCCTCTGTTTAATACGTGAGAAATATATAGTGTAAGGAAAGAAGTAATGGTGACTCAAAAGCTGTTATACTATTCAGAAAACAAATGGCTTTTATAGCCTACAAAACTTAACGAGAATAAATCAAATGCAATATTACAAACTACGTACTCACTACCACCTAGAAAATAGGACACATTCAATGACCAAGTATAACACGTGCAGCTGCTATATATTTAGTCAAATATCCTATTCAAACAATAAATAAATCAACCAAAGACCCATACATAACCCAATTTAATCATCAAAATTACCCAACAATGATTCTATTGGAGCTTTTTGGATTTTCTTTGAGGTTCTCATCTTTAGTTTACTTTGGTTTAGTATTTTTGTTATTGTAATCAACTTCCGGATGTACAGTGAACTTGTTGTATTTGTTATTCCAAGGTGTGTTCTTTTATATGATTTGGGTCGTGTTTTTTAGTCTTCGGAGTTATTGATGTTCATTGCTATTAAACAAAAGGGTAATGTATTGTTTTTCGCTACATCTGACCATATGAAATCCTGAACCTTGATGACACAGAGGAACAACACGGTGTAATTAATCTTATACACAGAGGAACATTGGCTATCCATGGACATGAAATCCTGTCTTATTTCTGTGCCAAAACTTTCAGCACAGTAGAGATGACACACAGACAGTATTTATTGAAGATAGATGTTTTTAGTCAATAATCTTTGCGAGATGGAGACTGAGAGACCATCAAACCATCGCCAAACTACTAAAATTCATTGGGGTTACGTATTCGGTCCCTTCACCATAAACAAGTGTAAGAGCTGCAAGTTCGGATGCACTTTCAGTTGGATGAAACCTATCCCAAAACAAGTAATCACCCCTATTCGAGCAAAGATTCACACCCTCTTCACAATCACCTACCCCGTTGAACAGTCCACTTCCACAGCATGCTGTTTTCCCTTCCTTGAACCCTGAAAATACGTTCATCTGTTGTTAGAAGCAATGAAAAAACCCTAAACCCTGCATCGTAAATGAAAGTTTGCAGAGTCTTGATAAACACAAGGAAGATAAACATACCGTTTCCACGTGGGTTGTCGATAACGTTCATGGTCATTGCATAGGTATTCCCCAGCGAATACTTGAACCCTTTAAATCTCTTACTGAAGTCTGTCAAGAGAGATTGCATTGACGTGTAAAACGATCTAGCATTAGAGTTCAACTCTTCGTAACAACCACCGGTAGTGTTATACACACGTGCAGCCGGACAACAACCAATTGGTGGAATACCGATGATCGCAAACTTCCTTGCGCCTAGCTGGTAAAGATTCTGCCAATTTCTCCTCATGTTCAGACATGCATGCATGAAATTCACCATAAAAAATGTATATAACACATCCTAGTGACGATCTAATGTACCAAGAACTTCACAATTAGTAAATTTTGCACGAACCGTTAAATGTTTGGCGTAGGTTGCAGTGAGCTTTACAATGAACTTCTTGGAACCTCCAGGCTGACCGGAGAGTACAGATTCTACAAGATCGTTGCTTCCAATACTGATGATGTATATCGAGTTTTGAATTAGATCATCAGCAGTTTTCGGTGAACCTAACAATTTTGTGATGCTCCTGCGAACTGTGGCGAATTGTTGGATTTGCTCAGCAAGACATATAACCTTATTCTGTTTTGTTTAGCAATTTGTCAGCATATACACGTAACGTCAAATTTTTACTGAAAACTACTAATATAACT
Source organism: Cichorium intybus (assembly GCA_023525715.1). Classification (NCBI taxonomy): domain Eukaryota; kingdom Viridiplantae; phylum Streptophyta; class Magnoliopsida; order Asterales; family Asteraceae; genus Cichorium; species Cichorium intybus. The sequence continues at coordinate 115,822,021 of CM042011.1, read as the reverse complement.
CATCTTCAGATAGCCTCTCTAAGTAGAATACGGTTTTCTGAAGATAGTTTCACATGAACTGATAAAAACGATACGTCTGTTTGATCAGATTCCAAAACTTACAAAATTAACTTGGCCAGTTTCGCTTAAAATTCCAGACCCTCCCGAAGCAAAGTTGGCTCCACGAAGTAAATTACGCTTAAAGGTTGACTTACGTGCAAGAAGAGAGAAAAAAGATGGTGGGCTTAGTTTGTAATTCCCCAAGAGCCTTGCTGCATGCATAAGCCAATTCGAAATCATATATACAAATACCTTTTTCTCTGTGCCATGAACAGGAAGACAGCATGAAACACATTGAGCAATGGGTTAAGAGAAAGATATACCAATTTGATCAGCAGCATTTTTGCCATTACTGAATCTTCCCGTTGGTTTAGAAAAAGGAAAGTCAATCCCATTGTAAAGATGATCAGCCCTGGCAGTGCAGTTTTGAAGGTGGTTGTTTGTCCCAACATCCGCAGTTGAATCCCCAAATACGAATATGGGTGGACTACTCTTACCTGCTTCTGCCACTACCGTCATCATCACTACTCCATTAATGGCCACAAATATTAGAAACAGGAAAAGCTTTGAAGTCGCCATGTGATGGATCACTTGTTAGCTAATTGCGTATTGTTTCGATTGAACTTCAGCTTTTTATAACAAAGTGTCTGGGTAATGGACAAAAAGAAAAAATGAAAGCATACATCATTGTCTTGAATTACCCTTAGTTATAATCCCCAGTTTCCACCGTACATTGCTGTCTTCACAAGAAATGTACGTAGATTACCATGGTAATATATATATATATATATATATATATATATATATATATATATATATATATATATATATATATATATATATATATATATATATATATATATATATATATATATATATATATATATATATATAGAGAGAGAGAGAGAGAGAGAGAGAGAGAGATACCTGTGATCTCATGGAAGTTGTTTCAGCCCAATAGTTGCTCACTAACCATCATACCCATGGCAGGTTGGTTATAGACAAGAGCATATAACGACATGTATAATAAACAACATAAACATCAAGATCACAAACTCAAAGACAAAGAAACTGAGCATAGGTACAGGCCAACACGAGAATATTTACCGGGCATGAGTTGCAATGGGGGAGAAAAACCTTGGATGGGGCCTCCACGTTAGGGGTGAGCGTGGTGCGGTCAAGCGCGTTTATTGGCCAAAACCGTACCGCTAACCGCAAATGTGGTTATTATATTTTCAATAACCAAATGGTGTGGTTAATAGTGCGATGCGGTTATGCGGTTGCAGTTTTTGCGGTTGCGGTTATTTTTTTTGGAAACGGCAATTTTAACACCTTGAGGGTACTCAGCCCTGCACCCAGGGCGGTTTGCGATTACCTATGGTGCAAAGCCTTTCCCCTCCACCTGTTTATTCGCCGCCCAGGGAAAATCCCCCACATGGGGTTAGTTGGAGTCGAACTCCAGACCTCCCACCATATGGGTATATAACCCGGGTGCATCCACCCAGCTAGGCTAGGCTTCACTTGCGGTTGCGGTTATTAACCGCATATATTTGGTGCGATTATTTTGTGCGGTTATTATGTGCAGTTTCTTTAACTATATGGATTTGGTACTTTATTTACGATTTAACCAAATAAAGATTAAAATAAACAACCACATATTAAAATTCTCTCAAACTTACAAGTTACAACTACATATTAATTAGTATAAAAATTATATAATTATTTAATTATGCGGTTAGCGGTGCGGTTATGTTTGCGGTTATTGAATACGGTGCGGTTGCGATTATATCGGTACGGTATATGCCATATAACCATACCGCACCGCGATTTTGCGGTTATTTCAAAATTGAAAACTTCACCGTCGGTTATTGTTTCGGTTGCGGTTATTCAGTTTCGGTTTTTGCGATTTTTTTATCATGCGGTTCGGTTTTTGCTCACACCTACTACACGTATACCGAGATGGGCCAGTTGCATGAGACGAGTTGTTCGTGAAATGGCACATTTTAGGCGCAGCACGTCATATCGCCGCTAGGAGCAGAGGAGCTTTTATTTTTAGTAAGGTTTGGGTTGGATCGTCCCGGCCAGAGTTGACAATGAGTTGAGTTTATGGACACTAGTAGAAAAAAGGTTTTTCATAACAGACGTTGCTTGTCGTAAATAGCCATAGATGACAGACAAATTTCTGTCATTGAAAACTCATTCATTCATAAATGAAAGACAACAAATGTATGTCATAAATTTATGACAGTCATTGTCTATCATAAGTGGCTGAAGATGACAGACAACGTCTGTAATTGAAAGCTACATCATAAATCTAAGATGACATTTATTTGTCTGTCATAAATTTACGTTTTAAAAAAAATTCTATAAATTTTACCAATATTAATCAAACTAAATCACACATTTAATGTCTCATATACAAAATAAGATATTAATATACAAAAAGTCAATCCATTGCACAAATTATAGTCAGTCAAATACAAAGTACCTCTTCCAAGTTTATTTAAAAGTAATTCTCAAATACAAAGTACACTTCCAAGTTTATTCAAAAGTAATTGTCAAATATAATATCACCGGTAAATAAATATTATGACATAAGTATCCTAGTCTTTGTTGGGATTCAATCACATAAACATGTGATCATATGCAGCGGAAGACTAAAAAGATCAAATCACATAAATATCCATGAATAGAGTTTAGGATCATGTAGTTCATATCAGTTATAGCTACTTTAAACATAAACAGAATATACCTCATAAGAATCTCCTTCTTTAATTTCTGGTTAACAGTATCTTGCATTAGATGAATAGGACCCAAAGTAGAATCCCTCTAGTTGATTCACACCTAAGATCTCCAGAAAACCAGACAGATCATAACTTTCACTTGGGAAGGAAGCAACTCTAAACCCTAGAGAGGGATAGAATTTCGCAGAAAGGGAGGAGGGGAGGAATTTTGGCGGCTCCTTTTAAGGTGTGGGATGCCTTAGGGTTTGACCCCAAGGCCTCTATTTATAGTGCAAGGCTCCTAGGGTTTCAAACTTAAGGAGCCTTTTGGTAGCCGTACCCCCTGGACTTGTTTCCATTAATTAAACCTTTAATAAATTATAATTCAGTTCCTTTAATTGATTCTAAATTAGTTCTAGATTAATTTAATGATCTAGTTTCCAATTAATTTATTTTTCAATAAGTTAATAAACTAGTCATTCCTTTTTATATTTTCTAACTCTGTTTGTTTTTCTGGGTCATGAGGGCAACCCAAAAGGACCCTGCTATTATTAGAAATTACCACTAGTTGATGACATTGGACACTAATTACAACAGTATCCCACTTGGACAAGTTGTCAACTTTGTGTGCTCTCAATAGTGATAATCAGCAGAGAGTATGTCATCCAATGCAACTGCCGAACTCTGATTAAAGAAAAAAGACGATATTGGATAAGTGATCAATTATTTCTCCGTTCTTCTAGATATCGTAATGAACCTGGGTCATGGATAAGGTCAAACCAAAAAGTTCAAAATTATGTTTCCCAATAGTGATTTATGATGACTTTGTCAAACTACTGATTGAACAAATCAATCTAGTCTAGGTTTGGCCAAACACTTAATGTCAACATCAAATCATCAAGGGGCCCACAAACATCGCTTCTCCTTGTTAGGATAGAAGGATCAGATAAACTCTGACTACATAGTCTTTGTATATTTCATCATGTCATACATGGACATACCCTTTATAACTACGAGTTACAGTTATCGTTTAAGCAGACCAATGCATAACAGAATCATAGCGCAAATCCTCATGCATCTCGACTTGAAGAATAAAAGATAGTATCATCTTAGAATTACTTGTGACTTGATCCATGAAATAATCCCTAAGTGCGGGTTTTTCGGTACTTCAATCCCTATCAAGTACTCATAAGCGTTAGTCGCAATCTCCATCATATGTCTAATCTCTATAGACAATCTACTAACACTCCATGTCAGTCTTAAATCACTACTTACTTCCAAGAGTATGACCGACTGTGGAGGTTTGAGTAAATTAATACTCGAGAAGTGGGTTCTAAACACGCTAAAGCGAAACACAGTAATAAATTAATGTAAGGGTAGCAATCCAGCTCATTATCAAGTCTCCACGTGATTACCACCAAATCAGATAAAATTTTATACTGTTATATGTTTCAATTTTATCAAACTAATAACTAAAACACTTATGTCACATTGCTCGCAAAATCTAACGCCTATGGACCTTAGTATGACCTTCATGCTTGGTCCGCGTTAATGCCTTCGTGAAACGATTAGTCAGGTACTCTTCCGATGAGTCCCTATTCGATGCGATGTCTTAACTCGGTTTCTAAACATAGCAGCAATTCCTAAGTATATTCTCTGACTTCTCATGGTCTTCGGGTTCCTCAGTCAAGGCGACTGCACCCTTGGTAAGAATATTTCAAGGAGTTCATTTGTTTTGAGGACAACACCAATATTACCAATGAAATCCTTCAACCATGTAGTCTCCTCTATAGCATCACTAGTTGTTATATACTCGGACTTCCATTGATTTTAACTTGGAACATTTCCTAAGTTATCATTCCACTTTTAATAGGAACACTTATCCTGATAGTGAACAAGAGTCATCTTTGGCATCACTATGACTAGTTACTCTTAGTTCTTCCTTTTCCTCCATAAACCAAGAACACATTTCTTATACTCCTTAGATGTTCTTCACTACAGTTTCATGACTTTCTCTAGGGTTGTCCTGAAATAGACTCAATATGCTCCAAGCACACGAGATATCAGGTAAAATACATATCATGGCATACATGATCGATCCTATAGCAGAAGCATATGGGATTTAACTCATTCTTTCTAGTTCTTCTCTAGTACTAGGAAATTGATTCTCAATCAATTTTATGCCATGGGTAGAGACCCTCTCTTGAAGTCATGCATCTCGAATTTCTTCAAGATCATACTCAAATTGTACTTTGGCTAAGTCCTTTTGTAGACATTATGATCTATCTCCATAGATCCTTATTCCACGTATGTGTATTGTATTTCTTAGATCCTTCATAATGAAACATTTCTAAAATCCAAGTCATTACACTTTGTAACAATGAGAAATCATTTTCTATATGTATGTCATCTACATACAATACCATGAAGACTACAATACTCTCACTAGCTTTGACAAAACTTATACTTTCTTCTTGAAAATCCAAACTCTTTTGACCTTTTCATGGAAGCAAATGTTCCAGCTGTGAGGTGTTTGGTTTGATTCCACAGATGAATCTTTCAAGCTTTGCACACTCTATTTGGATATTTGTCATGTCCAAAACCCCATGGTTGTGCCATACACAACCCCTTTGTATTCCATTTAAGGAAAGCAATCTCAAACATCCACTCTGGCATGTCTCATAAAATGCAGATGTGACAAACAATATCCTAACATACTCATTCTTAGCTGTTGGTGAGAGGGTTTCCTCATGATCAATTTCTTGAGTTTGAGTATAACCCATTCTCAACCAATTTTGCTTCGAATGTATGTATATTCCTATCCATGATGTTTTCTTTTAAAGATCTGATTACTCCCACTGGTTTTTTAGGCCAGGTGTAAGATCAATCAAATTAATCATGGACTGAATCTCACCTTCTAAATCCTCTTTTATATGGTAGCTACTCGGCTCACCAATGCTTCCATGTAGGTAGATAACTCATCCTTACCAACCAGTGTTTTACCACTAATCAGTCTGTTACTCTCGGTCGTAATATGAAAAAACCATAAAACTCGGGTGAGTGACCAACTCTACTGGATTTGTGAAGATGTGGAGATATGTCAGTTTCATCAACAGGAGTCTCATCCTCTTGTTTAGTGCTAGTGTTAACTAAAAGGTTCTTCATTGGTTGACTCTTGAATCTCATCAAGATCAATCTTATTCTCACTAGCATCTTTGGATATGAGTTCTTTCTCAAGGAAGACCTATCCTTCGTGCCACAAACACTTTGTTCTTAGAAGGCTTGTAAAACAAGTATCCAAAGGACTTGCAGGCTTAGCCAATGAAACGACACTTCTCTGATCTGGGTTCGAGCTTGTCTTGAGCTTTAGAACCCCAAACTTTCACATGTGCTAGTGAAGGATGAACCCCACTACACATTTCATGGTGTCTTTGCAACCTACTTAATTGATACGAGATTTAAGATGCGGCTTGTTGTTTCTAGGGTATAACCCTTTGAAACTAATTGGAAGTGTAACTTGACACATCATGGATCGAACCATGTTCAACATGTTCAATTTCTCCTTTTAGACACACTACTTTGCAGCGGTGTTCTGGGAGGAGACAACCTGTGAAACCATTTCATAGTTCCTAAGATGTTCGTAGAATATGATACTTAGATATTCTAGCCCAGTTGATTTTCTACATTGTTTCGAAACTCTTTGAACACTTTAAAGCTTCTAGCTTATATTTAATCGCATAAATGCATCCATATTTACTGAAATCATCAGTAAACGTAATGAAGTATTGCTCATCATGTCTTGTGGCAAATTTGACCGTTCCACAAACATCTGTGTGGATTAGTTCCAACAAATCATTTTCCTCTTTCACAATTTCCTATGAATGACATTTTTGTCATCTTCCAACTAATCAAGATTCGCATACATCATCTAACTCTAATTCAATTGATTCCAAGTCTTGTCCACTTGGAGCTTGGTGAGGTAATTCTTGTTTAATGGACAAGGCGACAATGCCACAAACATGATTTATCCAACACACTTTTCGGATGAATCAACGTTTAAGATTATATTATTACTACTGCTAACACACTCATATATGCCATTGTAAGGATAAATTTTGAAATAAAACAACCATGCTTACAAGAAAAAATCACCATTTTATTATCAAAATAAAAGTACAAAATATCCTTTAAACAATGCGTAATACGAAACAGTGTTGTATGCCAATTTCGGCGAGTAGCAAAAAACTAATAATGTAACTAAACACCACTAATTAGCATGAGTTGTAATCTCTGATCCTTGTAACCGCATCAATACTTCTATATCTCATGACTAGATCAAGCTGCTATGCTTCAACTTCTTACTTTCACTTAGTCCCTGCATACAGCACAAATGTGAGTTAACACCTCCTGTATCAAGGATTAAAGAATGAGAAGTTGATTATACTATGGAGTTCAAATATACCTGAGGTGTCAAAACTCCTTGACCTTGATCTTCTTCAGATCCTTCACGTATATTGGGCACCTACGTTTTCAATGTCCCTTCAGCTAGTAGTAAAACATATGGCCTGACTCGAGTCACTGGTGGGTGCTATGTCAAAATAAACTTTTCTCTTAGAGCTTTGGTTAGACTGTCCAACCTTAGCCCTTCCATTTCCTTTGGGATGAGAAACTTTCTTCTTCTTAGCATCACCATGATGAATGGTCGAGACAGGAACAGTGGAATTTGAGCTACGGGACTGCTTCAACTAGTCTCTGTAGTTTCAGCATATTGTGCAGCTCCATCAAGGCTATGTCCATATATTTCTTGTCATAATTCATAAGGAACTCATGATATGAACTAGGAAGCGAGTTAAGCACCACATCCATGGCTAACTCCTCTGGAAAACGGACACCAAGATTATACAATCTATATATGTACGATGTCATCTTATGAACATGTGTACACACATGTAAGACCCTAATCCCGAGAAGTCACATTTCGAGTTTTAAAGAGTCAAAGTGTAAAGCATGGAACCATGTATCTGTAAGGTTTTCTGTAACTATGAACAAAATAACCTAAGTTCACATGCAACCTATATAGATCTAAGTTTTTCTTCTAGTTAAACATATAACAATTCCTAAGAGGCTAGAAAGAATTAAACTAAAAGAAAGATCAAGAATAACCAACCTTTAGTGAATCTTGGAAGCAAAGCAACAGAAACCTCTTGCCTCAAATGTAGTCATACCCTAGCTTGGAAGTGTTGGCCGAAAATTCCTTCAGAGAGAGCTTCAAAATCGTGGTCTATGTAGGGTTATGAGCCTCCCTATTTATAGGCTCCAGTGGATGGCCAGATAAACCCTAAGAGATAAACCTTTTGAATTTAAATCAAGATAAACCTTTTATCTTATCAATTCAAACAATTATCTCTTTTATATATATATATATATATATATATATATATATATATATATATATATATATATATATATATATATATATATATATCGATTATATATATATTTATATATATATAATCGCCAACCACACACTCACTCAAACTGTCACTTACTCAACTATTGAATAATTACAGTTTTAGTCCCTACATGATATCTTTGCGTCATTGGCACCAAGCCAATCCATTCCAATTATCACATCAAAGGACTTAATTCCAATGGGAAGAAGATTAAGTTGAAACCTCTTGCCATTGATATCAAGTTCACAATCTCGGTACATATGCTGAACTTCAACAAACTTCCCATCTACTACTTCCACTTCAAAGATCATGTCTAGCAATTCTAATGGTACACTCAATCTGGCTCCGAATTCATGGGACACGAACGAGTACGTAGAACCAGAGTCCAACAACACATACGCAGGTATCAAGTTAATCAATAGTATACTTGAGACAACATCGTGCGTCTCCTTTGCCTCCTCCCGAGTGATCTGGAAAGCTCAAGTCTTCACTTTTTGTGGCTCCGTCTTTTTCTGGGCTGTGGATACCATGGTCTCTCCCCCTTGTTTGGGCAGTTGGAACTGTAATGCCCAATCTGGTGGCACGAATAACACTCCACTTCACTAGCTTTCTTTGTCTTGCAGTCTTTCATTTTGTGACCAAATCCGCCACAGTTAAAACAGGCACTAGACCCCGCACGGCATTCACCACTGTGTTCTCTTCCACACTTCTCACACTTCCTTACACTCCCCTGTCGAGTCAGACTCAGGCTTGTTTTCCCTTTCTTCTTTGAATTCCCGATGCTGCTCACTGTCTTTCTCTTGTCACTAAAACTGGGTCTTTCATCATTTTGACGTTTTCCCACATCTTCCACGTTTCGGGCAGCAATTATAGCACCGTCTAAAGTATTAGCTTTCTTCAATTCTAACTCATAATTCCATGGTAACCCCCGAACATAGCGGTTAATTCGAGACCGCTCGCTGGGATTGGATTCTCCCACAAAAGGCAGCATGTCACAAAACCTCTTCGTATATTCGTCAATCGACGAGTCTCCTTTCTTTATCATCAGGAAATCTTCGTTCATCTTCTCCAAATCTCTTGTGGGACAGAATTTATCCTTAAGACATGAGACAAATTCGGCCCATGACCAGCCATAAATAACGTCTTTTCCCAAGCTTTCATACTTGGTGTTCCACCATACTAAAGCATCGTCTTTCAATTGTCGGGACGCATAGTTGACTTGGTCTTCTTCACTACACTTACTAGCTTGCATCTGTTGGATTAGGTGTCTAAGCCATGACTAATAATTTGTATTTACCTAATTAATAGAAGCAAAGTCCATTTGGGTTGCCCTCATAGCTGGAATTTTCGTGACCTTCCTCTGGCTTCCTGGGTGTGATCTCATTTGAGGCAGGACACTTGTGCTGCTTAGCTTCGAGATTAAAACTAAAGAAAACCTTTCAGATATTATTTCTCTCTGGAATTTTCGTAACCTTCCTCTGGCTCCCTGGGTGTGATCTCATTTGAGGCAGGACACTTGTGCTGCTTAGCTTCGAGATTAAAACTAAAGGTTAGTTTTTCTGATTTATTTTTTAGTTAATTTTTGTTTGGCCTTAGGAATTAGTTACATGTTCAAAGTAAGAAAACATAGATCTTTTCTAGGTTTCATGTGAACTTAGGTTATTTAGTTCATGGTTGCAGAAAACCTTTCAGTGGTATCAGAGCATTTGGTTGTTTTCTTATTGAATGGCTGTAATAGTTTTCCTAATTAGGGTTTATTGTTTATAAATCTTTTGGGCCTGATTTCGATTTTGGGGTTTAGGGTTTTTGAAACCCTAGCCCCTCCCCCCTTCTTTTTCGATTTTCCTGGTTAGGGTTTTAGGAGGTTTTCTATTTTTGGTAACTTTAATTGGTTAATTAAATGGATAACCTTAAACCCATTTTGTTTGAATTCGATAATTAGGGGTTTAAGATAGGTTTAAATTGATTTGATTAATTTGGAAAAACCTATCTACATTTGAATTAATTTAATTAATTGTTTAATTAAAAGATAATTCAAGGGATTTAATTTAATTTTGATTTAATGGTTAAATTTCGAAAATTAAAGGATAAATCCTAAAATATTTTAAAAAGTTTAAAATATCTAGATTTAATTAATTTAATTAATAGTTTAATTAAAAGATAAATTAAATCAAATTAAAGGTTTAATTTAATTTGAAATTTAATAGTTAAATTTCAGGAAATTAAAAGATAAACCAGGAAGATTTTAAAAGATTTAAAATACATCTTATATATATATATATATATATATATATATATATATATATATATATATATATATATATATATATTATTAATGGTTAATACTATATGTATAAGATAAATTGGTTTGTCAAATCATTAGTAGGCCTCATTCACGAAGCTGGTCTATAAAGTGGGTATAAGGAGACTGCCTATAAAATGGCGGTCTAATGGGTGTTCACTCTCACCCACCGCTCGCCTGATCAGTGGAGGGTCGTTAGCCGAACAGTTTTGATAGGACCGCTTAATCATTAAAAGTATAATGATCAAAGTACTAGAACCCGTCCAAGAATTCCCAATCTAGTTACTTTAGAAAAAATGTGAATTTGATGCTAACCCATGAAATTGCACATTGCACTTTATGAAACGTTGGTGGAGCGTGTGTGGGTTACCGGCACACCAATGGGTGTTCATAAAGAGTGGCAATGGGTTTCTCGGGTGTTATCATTGTTGATGGAGCGTGTGTGGTTAACCGGCACATCAATTTGAGATGATAATGGACCCCGAGAGTACCAAGCTAATTTGCATGGTTATTCACACCCGGTTTGTGATCCTCGGCATCCCAGTCACAAACGATGGGGCATATCCGAGATTAAACATGCCATTGAACAGTTCAATGAATCTCACAGATCTAGGAATTTCATAAGACTGAAATTGATAAAAGTTATCTACCTTAATGACCACTGTGTTGTGACTACGGCATCCCTCTTCACAGCATAGTTGGGGTATTTTGGATCCTAGCCTTGTTAAATAATGTATATTGGGTAATTATTTAAAAGGATGAATTAAACGAATAAATTCAAATTTTATATATGTCTGAAGAAAGTGTCATTCTCCTCCTTCTCCTCCTTCACCCATTTCTGAGAGCTTCAGAAAGCACCTGTTTAGTATGGTAAGGCTGACTGGCCTGAACAATGTGATATGGTTTTGCAATTAGAGAATAGTTCTTATTTTTGCTGGCAAACCATATCCAACTGAGTGTCCGCTCCCATACATGACATCACACAGCAGCTTGTGATGAGCATGACTCCTTGACTATTGAGTCCAAGGAAGTTCGTTGCCTTATGCTATTGATCATTAACCCCGAGTTCCGCAGGGATTTAGAATTCCTGGGGTCTGATAAGTTAGCACAGCTAGTCCAGGAAAGGTTCCGTGAACTGGTTGAATAAAGGGAACAAACTAGGATCTTCAAAGAGCTTGAAGTTGCAAGCTAGAAGGAAGTAGCACCAGTTTGCGTGTTCCCGAGATTGAGGGATACATAGGCGAACAGTATAAAACTGGTTTCCCTTTGTGATCGGGAGTTAAGCATTAGCTCAACTCGCTGATCTGTTCATCCAGATGAACAGAAAGGGTAACCGGATAAGACAATTGTGGAAGTGCATTCAATGTCGACTCTGTATGAATCGTTCATGGAGAAGTATAGTTCCATTAATTTAGCTGCTTCAGGATTGAGCCCAGTATTAAGGTGCATCAAGAAATGATCCAGATCGTCTGGACCGATTGTTCGATGTTTCAAACTGGGAATCCACAAGGTGGGACACAGTCACGAAAAGATTGCAAAATGCTCCAAAGCCAAACCGTTTGGTAAACTCATAAATATCTTAGAATTCAGAGCACCTGATCCTCATTTCCTTGATACAGGATGTGTTTCACACATTTGCTCTGTATGCACGAACTCTGGAGGATGCGGGATGGTGTCGCACAGGAGCATATTCGGATTGGATCTGGAGCTCGTGCGGTTTTTGAGTTAAGCTAGATATTTGTTCTTATTATTAGTTTATAGATACATACGACATGGATTCGCATAGTACATTGTTCTGAGGATAAATCTGGTTTAATGAAATATTTTTTTTTGAAACATGATTGTTTTGATTGTCCTTGAAATGTTGTGTGAATGTGTTGATGACGTAAATGGTAATAACTTGAATGTTGATACATCCAATGGGATTGGATTTGTAAATTGTGTTCTGTATGATTGTTAAAGTGAATTTTATGAGAATCACTTCAACCAAAGGTCCAGTTGGATAGGACTTTGGAATCATTTGACTTAGAGTCACATGATGAATTGAGTGCTTAATAAAATTCATTGTGGCAAGAAAGGAATCGCCCAAAGATCCAATGGATAGGATTTTGGAATCAGTTGACTTGGAGTCAGGTGATGATTGCATGTCTTGAACAATATTAATAAAGTCATAAATTTACATGGAACTGTAAAGGTATTAAGATTTTGAGCAACAGACACATAAGTTACTGTGTATTGCTCGAATCTTCGAACAGAACACGATTAGTTATGCTTCATGATATTTGCCAAATGGTTTGACAAATATGGCTTCGTTTATCGGAATAAGCGATTGATTGGAACCTTGAAGTGTTCAAAGATTTCAAAGGAAGCATAAGATCAACAGAACCTGAGTAACAACATAGACTGAGAAAATGTTTCACAGTTTATCCTCTTCTAAAAACACTAATGGTTATAATGTGTCTTAGGGAAGATGATGGAGCATTGATCGAAATAGTTTTGATCCTTGGTGTATAAGATACACTGGATACATTTCCGACTAATATTTCAATGAATTGAATATTCAACCAGTCAGACCGCAGAAGCCATATTCCGACCACATCTTAGACTAAGTAGGTTATGTTGACACTGTCTGAAATGTAAAGCTGGGATCATCCCACTAGTACATAGAAAGTCCAGGGTCATGTAGCATTCGTCTGAATCTCATGACAAGCCTGAAACTGATAAGCAATGTCGTTTCATTGGCCATTCCGGTTATCCTTTGAAAGAAGAGTACTTTTAGAAAGAACTCAAGTTCTAAGGAAACAGTGGGAGTAAGAATAATTCTGAATGAGTTCACGGCTTAGCCAAGTGAAAGAACCTTTAGTCACCACTGGGACTTGACCAGAAATTAGATTCCTGTTAAACCTGACATACCCTCTCTTCGCTTGACCAGTAGTTATTGTCACTGTCATAAGGAGTTATGATTTGGGTGATATATCGGGTAGTGGTAAAACACTAAAGATGGTACGGATAAGTAATTCGACTGCTGGAAGCATTGGTGAGCCCAGTTGCTGCCAAATAAGAGAACCTTACCGCGAGACACAGTCTATGTGACAGTTTGATTGATCTTTACAACTGGTCTAGGAACCAGTGGGAGTAATTGAATCATCAAAAGAAGGGAACATAGAAATGTACTTACAGAACATCTGGTTGAATGAGTCATCAATTGGAGTCAAGCAATTGATTCTGAAAGAAGCACTCTCAATAGAAGATGTAATCTGAGAGGATTCTGCGTGGCATAGTGTGAGTCGTTAGTGGAGCGTGTGTGGTTTACCGGCACACTAATATGGACTCACATAGAGCATGCCATTACAAAAGGTACATGGCCCCGGGATTCGTCCCATGGGCATCTCGCAAGAAAGGATATTCGGATTCTCAAAATAGGCCAAAAGGTTTGGATTTTGTGAATAGCCTGAAAGATTTCCTTTAATATGTCGGAAAGGTTTGGATTTCGGTTTCGCAAAATGTGCCATAAGTTCTGGATTTTGTGAATAGTCCGAAAGAGTCATATGACGGTGTCAAAGCCAGTGGGAGTATCGTTGTTATCTGCTATCATTGTATGTGGGTTACATACTGGTTCTAGGAAACGTCTCTTATCATTACAAAGTGTAATGACTTGGTGTTAAGAAACGGTTCGCTATGAAAAACTTTAAGAGATACAACATACTCAGGTGGTTGTGAACATCTATTAGATAGATCAGAACTCTACCAATATGATCTTGATGAGATTCAAGATGCATAACCCCAGGAATGGAGTTTCCTGTCATTGCAAAGTGTAATGAATTGGCATGAAAGAAACAATGAAGGTGCAGCATACTCACGTAGTTCATAGACATCTATCAGATAGATGAGACAGTCAGTATTGACTTAGCCATTAAGAATATGATCTTGATGGGATTCAAGATGCATAAGAAAGAGTCCCCGAAAGGAAATAGTTTCCGGAAATCATGATACAAGGATTATTGGTAATCTTAGGATTCCGAAAGGGCTTGGAATGAGATTACATCAGGTTCCTCGAGCCTCTTGGACAAATCAGAAGTGTTATGAACATATCCTGATGACTTAATGCTTAGAGCATTGTAAGTTGGATTCAGGATATTGCCTGGCTGAGAATACTGAATGGATTTTTGAACAGACGTGAGAAATCATTGGGAAATGATTAGGGTGATTGATTTGAAAGGGTTTTCAAATCGGTAATTGTTTACACCAGAGCGTGGTGCTGTAGGACTTCATGGTTAAAGAATTTCGTTGGTTTCTGATGGAGCGCGTGTGGTTCACCGGCACATCATGACGCCTCGAAATTGTCTTAGGGTGTAGTCATGTAGACTAAAGACCCGAGAACCATGGGCAATCACGGTACACATCACCGGAATGGAGTTGTGAGAGAGAATGACAAAATGACAAATTGAGATATCATCGAAAGAGTATCCGATAGGACCATCTGCAATAAAGTGTATAAGTGTTAGACACTTGGATACATAGAAATAGTGAAAAGGTCATAGACATAGATATAAAAGGCCTAAATTGAAAGTTTAAAAGAGAATAAGAAACCGATAATAGTTATGATAAATCCGACTTGGTGATTACCTCGTAATAAGCAGGAGTAGCTACCAGTCAGATTTTATGTTTCACTTTTGCATGTTTACTTCCTGAATGATTGGATTATTCAAATATCCACAGTCACTCATACTTTTAGGGAGTAAGTATGAAGGAAGACTGTCATGAATTGGTTTGTAGATTGTCTAAGGAGTTAGACATAGCAATAAGATTGCTGCAACGTTCATGAGTACTTGGAAATGGAGATTTGAGTATTGGATAAACTCGCGCTCAATGGATTGCTTCATGGATTATATCACGAGCAATGTTGAGACGAAAATATCTTATGGTCTTAAAGTGGAGAGATATGAGTTATAATTTGCAAGGCGGTTGTTCATTGATAGTACGAAAACGCATCGGTAACTCGGTGTTATAAAACGTGCTGTTGTGAGTGATTTGTCGGGTGAAAGATATAACATATTAGTCGAAGCTTATTCGTCCCTTGACCCAGACGGGAAATAGATATATGTTGGCCACTCGATGATTTTGAAGTTGACTGAAGCGCTGGCCAGCCAGGACTAAATTGATTCATTCAATTAGAAGTCTAAAAGTCATAAGCAAAATCGGAAATCGGGAAACAGTGTGTCAGACAGAGATTGATCTCAATCCATGTCTCATGTATGAAAATATCTTGTTGGACGGAGGATCATCTGATCACTTATCTATGGACAGAACTGACTAGGTCAGAGTTCGGCAGCAGTTTCTAGGAAGCTACAATTTGCTGATTAATTAGAGGTTAAATTGGTAATTATAGTCATAGACTTATCCAAGTGGGAGACTGTTGGATTAGGTGTCTAAGCCATGACTAATAATTTGTATTTATCTAATTAATAGAAGCAAAGTCCATTTGGGTTGCCCTCATAGCTGGAATTTTCGTGACCTTCCTCTGGCTCCCTGGGTGTGATCTCATTTGAGGCAGGACACTTGTGCTGCTTAGCTTCGAGATTAAAACTAAAGAAAACCTTTCAGATATTATTTCTCTCTGGAATTTTCGTGACCTTCCTCTGGCTCCCTGGGTGTGATCTCATTTGAGGCAGGACACTTGTACTGCTTAGCTTCGAGATTAAAACTAAAGGTTAGTTTTTCTGATTTATTTTTTTAGTTAATTTTTGTTTGGCCTTAGGAATTAGTTACATGTTCAAAGTAAGAAAACGTAGATCTTTTCTAGGTTGCATGTGAACTTAGGTTATTTAGTTCATGGTTGCAGAAAACCTTTCAGCATCACCTGTTCGATTTCCCGGATCCATCTCATTGTCACCTTCGGCTCAAAACTGCCGTGGTACTCGGGCGGTTTACAAGCCATGAAGGACTTAAAGGAACAGCCCTTCTCTTTCTTCCTGTTTTCTCCACTAACTTCTTCCTCGGTCGTCTTTTTAGAGAATTCTTGTGAAGAATGGGCACTGGGTTCACCCATTCGGCTATCGATAATGTTATTCACATCCTGCTTCAGCTCATTTCGTAAATTATTAATCAGATACTGGATAGCTTCCATAGTGACAGGTTGTGGTGGTGGGTTTGGTTCAGCCCCATCATTTCGAATAACATGTACGGGTCCACTTCCTCTTGAAGAAGTGTGACTGCCCTCACCCCTGTCAGCTGATGGTGTCTGTCTTCCTCCTTCCATTACTATATAGATAAACAAAAAATTTCTGTTTAATACATATTTCTATATAGTATTTCATAAGCGGTAGCATGTTATCTCCCTATCTTGACTGCACTTTTATAGCAGTCCTACTCACTCTATAACTTCTATAAGTCTAAGTGCACCTCTATTTTACTAAAGCACCTTACTAGTACTCTTGCAAGTTTAAGCCTAGGATGGTATTCCAACCTAATTCGCTTAAACTATGGCTCTGATACCAAAACTGTAACACCCCTTTCTCAAACCGTAATTTAATACAGTTTATATTATAAAATATTTTACAATGCGTGACTATCAAATAGTCACTTATTTTTTTTTACAAACTTATCTCAAGGGGTAATTACAGACTGCATACAGAAACCATAATTTAAACTTATCTGTATTATACATTGGTCCCAACTCCAGCTCTTGCTCCTCTCACCTAAGTACATAGCATTTAAAAAAAATATACATGAGACATAAAGCCTCGTGAGTAATATGGGTTTTAGACCCAAAACTTTTCTGCTCAAAACTTAAATATTAACAAGTGAACTACTTAAACTTATTTTGATAACAAATCTCAACATTTATTTTCTTCTCTATTTTCAAATTTCAAAAAAATGCTTTCTTTCTCAAAAACTGCTTTTTTTTTCAAAAACTGATTTCTTTCTCAAAACTACTTTCTTTCTCAAAAACTGCTTTCTTTCTCATTTTCTTGTGACCAACTGAAACTCATGAATTAGATTAGTTTAATTCATTCTACTAACTCCCCTTCGCGGGACAGAATAGATCCACCCGCAAGGTAATGCTATCTCTGTCTCCCCTTCGTGACTTGGAACGGATCCAAGCACAAGGTTATGCTGTCTCCCCTTCATGGCTTGGAACAGATCCAACCATAAGGTTATGCTAAGCTAGACAACTACTTCGCGACGGGAGGTACCATCCCAGTAGTGTCTTCAGATCTCCCGATTATGTGGGTGATCCTAGTCCGGACAACTGACTCTCATTGCTTTCTTTGCTTTAGTTCTTATCTCATTACTTTTTTTTTCATTTTATCTCAAATTGGTCAAATACGGACACAATTTCAAAACAAGCTCAAACTTTAACTCTTTGACTCATACTCTCGAAAATCACTTTAAAACTAACTTCAATATCTTTAACTCTCATATGGAGCTTCTTTCAAAATAACTTTACAAACTACACTGCTTTAAAATCTGCTTAAAAACACTTAGCTCTTGTGTAGAGCTACTTTTTAAAACTGTTTCCAAACTTTAACATTTAACAAAACATTTGGAAATCTCATTTTCTGAAAATATCATTTTGCTATTTACTAGGAAAATCCTCATAAAACTCACCTTGGTTCTGCTATATACCACTATGCTTCTCGTACACCTTTTCCCTTTCCGTGCTCAACAGTATTTGAAGCACCACCTATACAAGTATCACATATATATATTTACTTATTTAATAAATACATACTACAACTGACTCTATAACTTATGAGTCTCTTATGGCACAACTGCAGGTCATAACAAGTGTATAACCTTTAATAACTCATTTTATAATTTTCCCCGAAATACGCGTATTTTGCTACAGTACCCTCAGGAGGTCGTATTTCGGTTCCGACAATTTTCCATGAAGTTTTAGGCCATAATAGACCTATGTTCAAAATTTGGGGTCAAACGGACATGTCTAGCTACGAGTTCAAATCTCAAAAATTGGACAGAAACTTCCCAGCTCCCTGCCGCGAGGTCGCGTCGCGACCCTAGGGGTGGTCGCGTCGCGAAGCATAAGTACATTGCTATTCTTGGCGATTTTTCAAACTGCAGTTTCACTATTCACCCCATTAAGCTCTTAATACTTGACTTAATTAGTTTAGGGTCATTTCCAGGCCCTAAATACCAACTTACACTTAACTTTAAACTTCAAAATCATCAAATCATCTTTATAAACTTGAAAATTCTTCCGAAAACCCCATTTTTCACCAAAAATCATTTTATTGGATTTTCAAAGCTTGAAACTGATTTCTTGCATCTTTTATGTCATGTTTGACCTAACAAGACCATAAGAACTATATAAAATCAGTTTCATCTCTTAAACCCATTTCTAGGGTTCTTGAGCTAAAAACCCATTTCATCATTTTTGCATCAAATCTTCAATTCCATGGAATTACTTGTTAATACAAGTTTCTTTCATCATTTCTAACCTATTAGACTCATCAAAATCACTTATTCATCCAAACCCGTGGCTTGATGTTCTTGAACCAAAATCATCTTTTCTTGATTTTTCAATATATTCAATTACTAGAACATGTTGAATTGATGATTTTGAGCAAGATAAGTTAGATGATTATATTAGAATCATGATTTCTGGAAAATTCAGAAATCAAGACTCAACTCCCGTTCACTAATTTGGATGAAATAAGCTTGGAACATATAATCTCTTACCTTTTGAAGCTTAAATCTTCAAACTTGGAACTTGATTCATACACTTCTTCCTGATCGTTCGTGTTCTTCCCGTACTCTCTCTCGCTCTCTCTGGACTCTTCTACTGAATTCTGGAGATGAGAGTTAGATAACTCTCTTATTTATATTTAATTTTTATAAAATAATTTCACATTAGCCCCTTAGGTTCCATCTTCTTTACAAAAATAGTCATAAGACCCATAATCTTGCAAGCAAGGTTCCATTAACTACCAACTTAACATTTTCTTAACATTTTGGTCATTTTGATGTCAAATGACCATTTTGTCCTTTTTGGTCAAGTTTTACTATTCACACGGTAAAACTCCAAATTTTTACATAAACTTTTATTTCTTTCATTCTTATTTCATAACAACATGTTATTTTACATAATGGTCTTATAACGTATCAAAAGACCATTTTACCCTTTTACAACTTTGTCGCAGGTTCTTACAGTATTCGTTGGGATTCATTGAATAATGTTTTCCGTAAATGAGACACATGGAAAACATTATGAATGCCTTGGAGTTCTTCTGGTAACTCTAACCGATATGACACAGCTCTCACCGTTTGAGATATCCGGAACGGTCCAACGAAACGAGGACTTAGCTTTCCTTTCTTTCCAAATCGAATCAAGCATTTCCAAGGGGATACTTTAAGCATCACCATTTCCCCCACGCGGAATTCCAATGGTTTTACCCGCCTGTCAGCATATTGTTTTTTTTTATTTTGGGCAACATTCAAATATTCTCGAATTTTTCTAATCTTATCTTCAGTTTGGGCTACGATCTCGGGTCCAGCCAACGGCTTTTCCCTACTTCAGTCCAACAAGTCGGAGTACGACATGGTGCTTGGTATAATGCTTCATACAGGGCCATTTGAATGCTGGAATGAAAACTGTTGTTGTAAGCAAATTCTACCAAAGGTAGATAATCTTCCCAACTCCCGCCAAAGTCTATCACACACGTCCGGAGCATGTCTTCTAAAGTCTGAATGGTTCTCTCGCTTTACCCGTCAGTTTGCGGATAGTACGCAGTACTCATCAACAGTTTCGAACCCAGTTGCTCCTGAAGACTCAGCCAAAATCGGGAAGTGAATTTGCTATCTCAATCTGATACAATTGACGACGGTAACCCATGACGACGAATTACCTCGTCAATATAAATTTTCGCCAACTTCTCGATCTTGAAATTTTCACTAATCAGTATAAATTGCGCCAATTTCGTTAACCGATCAACCACCACCCAAACAGTATCATGACCACGCGATGTTCGAGGAAGTTTCGTCACAAAATCCATTGTAATATTATCCCATTTCTTCACTGGAATTGGCAACGGCAGTATCTCGCCATACGGTTTCTGATGGTTCGACTTCACTTGCAAACAAGTTAAACATTTGTCTATGTATCTTCCAATGTCTCTTTTCATTCCCGGCCACCAATATAAAGGTTTTAGCGTTCGATACATCTTGGTACTACCTGGGTGTACGGCATATCTACTACAATGTGCATCTTCTAACAGTAAATTCTATGCCTCACCTTGTTTGGGCACCCACACACGGCCTCTAAAGGTTTTCAGTCGTTGAGAATTTTCCACCAGATGTTTCAAGTATCCAACCACTCATTCACTTTTCGCATTCTCAGGCTTGCACGCTTCTTCTTGTGCCACACGAATCAATTCGTGTAGTCGGCTCGCCACACCCATACACGCGGATGTAACTTTCAAAGGATATTCTTTTCGACTAAGGGCATCTGCAACCACATTCGCCTTGCCGGGATGATACAAAATTTCACAGTCATAATCTTTAAGTAAATCCATCCACCTTTGTTGCCTCATGTTTAATTCTTTCTGATCAAATAAGTACTTAAGGTTTTTATGATCCGTATAAACGACAAACTTCACGTCATATAAGTAGTGTCTCTAAAGCTTTAAAGCCAAAATCACTGCAGCCAATTCGAGATCATGCACCGGGTATTTCTTCTCGGCCTCTTTTAATTGACGAGATGCATAAGCGATTACTCGACCCTTCTGCATCAATACACATCTAAGGCCCACCCGTGAAGCATCACTATAAACTACATAGTCTTCTCCGCTTTGCGGTAAGGCTAACATCGGGGCTTCGCACAAGGCTTGCTTTAATTTCTGAAAGGCTGCTTGTTGTCTTTCCTCACATTCAAACTTTTCACCCTTCTTGGTCAATTTAGTCAACAGGGCAGCAATTGAAGAGAAATTTTCTACAAATCTTCTATAGTAACCCGCCAATCCAAGAAAACTGCGTATTTCTGTCGGACTTCGAGGTGGTTCCCATTTCATCACGGCTTCAATCTTTGTTGGATCAACTTTAACACCTTCACTATTAATAACATGCCCAAGGAATTGTACTTCTCTTAGCCAGAATTCACCCTTAGAAAACTTCGCGTATAACTTTTCTCGATGGAGTAATTCCAAAATTTGACGCAAATGAACACCGTGTTCAGCCTGGCTTCGAGAATACACCAAAATATCGTCTATGAATACAATTACAAAAGTATCAAGGAACGGACGACATACTCTGTTCATGAGATCCATAAATGCTGCTGGAGCATTGGTTAACCCAAAGGGCATGATCAAAAACTTATAATGACCATAACGAGTACGGAACGCGGTCTTCGGAATATCTGATTCTCGAATCTTTAACTGATGATACCCCGACCTCAAATCGATTTTTGAAAAATACGACGCCCCCTGAAGTTGATCGAACAAATCGTCGATTCTCGGTAACGGGTATTTATTTTTCACCGAGATCTTATTCAGTTCCCGGTAGTCGATGCACATACGCATCGACCCGTCTTTCTTTCTAACAAACAAAATAGGCGCTCCCCACGATGACGAACTCGGTTTAATAAAACCCCGATCCAGAAGTTCTTCCAATTGTTTTCTCAATTCCTCCATTTCTGAAGGTGCCAGTCGATAAGGAGCCCGAGCAACAGGTGCGGCTCCCGGAACTAATTCAATTGCGAATTCAATTTTTCGATCTGGCGATAATCCAGGAAATTCTTCAGGAAAAACATCTGGGAAGTCATTTACAATTTTTACACTTTGTTTTCTCACTTGATCCGGTTTAGCCAAAGTTACGTATGCCAAATATGACGTCCCTCCTTTACTAACATTACTCCGAGCTTGAGCAAAGGAAATAACCGGCATTCTCAATCGAGGTCGTTCGCCTTGGATTTTAATCCATCTTCCATCAGGTGTCAAAACCGTAATGTTTTTGTTTCTACAATCTATGTTGGCATAATTCGTCGCCAACCAATCCATACCCACAATTACTCTAAACTCTTTAGTAGTCATCGGCTTCAGATCTATAGGGAAAATGGTCCCGTGGATCTTAAGCTGACAACCTTCAATATGTTGTGAGACCCAAACATATCTACCATCTGCTATAGCTACTTCCAAACTTTCATCCATAGGAGTTAGAGGAATATTCAAACGTGGCATCATAGATGTTGATACAAAACAATGCGTAGCTCCAGGATCAAATATTACGTATACGGGAATTGAATTTAAAGTGAATATACCTGTAACTAAGTCAGTCTTTTCACGAGCCTCTTCCACAGTCATGTGGAATGCTCGTGATGCCACTGGTCCTCCCCAACCTTTCGTTTCCTCTTTCTTTCCTCCTCCTTCCTCTCTGAGTTTTTCATTAGGTGCTCCAGCTTTTATCTGGGGACAGTTTGGGCGAATATGATCTGTAGCCCCACAATGAAAACACTTCCGCTCCGCCTGACAGTCTCGAGCGATATGCCCTTGCTTTCCACAATTACAACAACCCGATGATAAAACATCGGTCCGACAACTCCCAAAGTGCTTTTTCCTGCTCTTTTCACACCACTTCGCTTCCTCTCTTGGACCTTTGCCTTTAAAATGGGACCCCGTTTGTTGCGACTTTTTCTGAGGCGCCCACGGCTGTTCCTCCGCCTTTCTTTTAGTTTCACTTACTTTCTTTTCCTCCTCTTGCCTTTGAAGTTCCGTCTCTCTTTCTGTGGCCCTATCCACCACCTGTCGGAAAGAAGACAATTGAAGCGGCTGCACAATTTCTCGAATTCAGGTTTTCAATCCCCACACATATTTATCAATCTTTCTCTTCTCAGTATTTATTTGATGTTCTGCAAATCTAGCCTTCTCAAGGAAACTCATTGTATACTCTTGCACCGAGTGAGACCCCTGTTCCAAATGCAGAAACTCCTCTTCTAGCCTTTTTACAGCCACCTCGGAGCAATATTCTTCATTAAACTTTGTTTTGAACTGTTCCCATAATAAAGACTGTGTCAAGTCAGGACCCAACGCCTTACTGAACACTTCCCACCAATGTAACGCATTTCTCGTCAACTGATTCGTGGCAAACTCCACTTTATCCCCTTCAGAACATTTACTAATTCGGAATACCTTCTCCGTATGCATCAACCATTCCATAGCATGGACCGGATTATCCATCCCTGAAAACTCTTTGGGTTTGTAGCCAAGGAAGGTTTTATAAGTGCACTCCATCTTTTTCCCGGAACTCCGTTCCCCTTGGACTTCTTTCTCTATACAAATTCTGCTTTCATATTGACTCTTGTTTTTTCGGGCTGTTTATCATGAACTTTCTTTGCAGCCCCTTCACCTTGAACATTTATCAAAGTAGGTAATAGTTCACGTACCACATCAACCATTATGGTGAGTAAATCTGGTGGATTTTCATCTGCTAGTCCACCCGCCCCTCTTCCAACCGAGCCTTGAGAACGGTCCCGACCACCTCTAGAGGCTCCACGCCCCGAATTTCCTCGTGTAGGGTTGCTTCTAGTAGCTCTCATACTTCAAAATTCAACAAACAGTTTTAAGTGTGGGGTGTGGACGGTCGAAAGATCTTTTTGAAATTTTTACGGGAAATAAGTCAATTTTCAAAAATTTTAGCAACTTTTTCAAAAATTTTAATAGGTTGTAATTTTGAAACGAATAATTTGTAAATGTTATAGCAATTAGTATTTTTTGAGAAATACTATTTAGTTGTTATCATGCTATGAGTTTAGTCAAATAAATTGAGTTTTAGGAGTTAGATTAGATTGGAGTGTTTTAGGATTGGAATTTAGGAAAGGACTGTCAATTAGTGGCCTTTGTTGTTCGAGCCGGTAGGTCTAAAATGGGTGGGCCTTATGCACATTGCCACCTAAGATCGTCTGGTCTGGGATGGTATTTCCGAAAGCTCGCTACACGGACAACATCGAAAGTCATGGACAATTCTTTAATGGCCTTTAGAATCTGAATGAGTACGTACACTTCATTGTGGACAGAAATTTTTTAATCAAGGGTTCTCTAGAAAGCCATGAATTCCAAAGAACAGTCTGATTATGTTTTCACGCACTATTTCACTCTAACTCATAAAGCAATAAGCTTTGAAACAGAACACAGTCAAAAATTGTTTGAGTCTTAGTTAAAATCTATTAAAAACTCTCTTGCTTGGGGACAAGCAAGGCACAAGTGTGGGGTGTTTGACAACGCCTAGTAATATCACATATTTTAGTCGTTGTTGAGCCCTATTCTTAGTGAAATTATATCATATATATCGTGGTATTTTCACTTTTCGTGCCAGCACTTGTTTGGAAAGAAATAATGAAAACAGGGACTAAAAGCGTGCAATTTGGAAGAATTGTGAAGATCAAGGCAAAATCAGGAAAATACGTACGCGCGACGCGAAAATCACAAAGGCACGATGCGGTGATGAGGCGGTGGAAAACATTCAAATGCCGCAAAAACGGGGATAAGCTAGAACGCGCGACGCGAGATTCATTAATGCGCGGTACGGTCTCGAGATTTTTGCAACTATAAATAGAGGCTTTTAGGTCGAAAAAATAAGCGAATACCTGGTGTAAAATTGACCCCCAAGGCTCTTTGACTCCGAGATTTAGCTTCTAAAACCATCATTTGGTAATTTTATGTTTTTGGTTTTAATTTTCAATTAGTTAAATAATTAGTGATAGTTGGCTAATGTCCTTGGGAGTGACAACCAGTGGCATTAAGTCTGTGTTACTGATTTTAGATAGTTGTTTACTTTTTTAAAACCTTTGGATCTGATTTGGTTTTTGATTTATACAAGTAATCATTCGGTTCAACTATATTGCACTTTTTCGGTATTGTTAATGTTGAATGCTTGTTTGGATGTTTTGGGATTGTAATTGCTTCTGATCTCTCTTGAATTTACTTCTGGAATCAGTAAGTAATCTTAGTTTAGAACTTGGTTTAGTTTAGTTCACCTTTGATTTGGTTTATGTTAGTTGCTTTGTTTTTCGATGTTTATGCTTGTGAATGAAAGTTTGATTGATTGGATTGTGTTTTGATGTTTGGATTGCCTTTGATTGCTTCTGGATTAGAGATGTACTTCTGATTTCAGTAGGTAACAAGGTTTAGTTAGTAGCTTAGCTTAGTTAATGCTTGTTTGGATTATTGGATTTTATGATCTTTAGGGTTTAGTTGTCAAAAGTTAGGAACTAGGTCCTCTGACTGTAGCGTGACACTGCAGTTGGTAATCTGTCACCTATCTCGACCACGTAACTCCTGTGGATCGACCCTGACTTCCACTGTGCTAAGTGAGAGTGAGGTTTTTTTTCTTATTTTTGACCGCATGACGACCGCTGCGATGTCAAATATTGGCGCCGTTGCCAGGGAGTTGTGCGCTTAGGATAGACGATCAATGGTATTTTTTTTCTTTCTTTTGATGTTCGATTTTTAGTTTTAATTTTCTGTATGTGTACGTCCTCACAATGGGCGATTACATGTACCCTGGTCACTACACGTGTTATGGTGGCCCGGTTTATTATGATAACAACCAGTGGAACCAAGGTCGAGGACCTCCACGACAGCAATAGCAAAACAATCAGTGGCGAGGACAACGGTATAATAATAGGCTCTATAATAACGGTAATTTCGTTCCTCCGCTTTATTTTGCACAACCGAGTGGGCAGTCGGTTGCATCGCACTTCCAACTACGGGAGTATGATGAGGCATCGCGTATATTTTTTCTTGAAAATGTAGATTGTCAGGTAGAGATTGTGCCAGAGTTATTAGGTGTGTTGCCTAAATTTAGGGGTCATACGCAGGATAATCCTTATAATCATCTTCATGAGTTTTTAGTTATAGCCAATGTGAACATACTTAGGAATGCTGATAGGAATATCTTTAGGCTTAAATTGTTTTCGTTCACACTCAAGGACAAGGCTCAGTATTGGTTCATGTCGCTGCCAGCCAATAGTATCACCACTTGGAAGCAGTTGAGGACATGGTTCTTGCAAGAGTTCTACCCTGCAAGCAAGACGATGGAAATAAGAAGAGATATAGAGGAGTTCTAGCAAAAGCCCGGGGAAGCATTCCATGATGCTTTCGAGAGATTGAATGAGTTGTTACGCTTATGTCCACACCACGAGTTTCCACGATGGCAGTTGGTCATGATATTCTACAACGGTGTCGATAGTATGATCCAGGGCATGATTGATGCATCCTTTGGAGGGACAATTATGTTGCAAGATAGTGAGACGGCATGGAGGTTCTTGGAGCAACTTAGCAATAGATCCAAGTTCAATCATTCAGCAAGGAAGACAAACAACACCTCATCGGCAGTAGCAGTAGATATCGATAACAACTGGAAGAAGGAGGTGAAGAATGAGATCGGTGCCCTTAGCAGGAAGCTTGATACAGTATTGGCCACCGTGCAACAAGGACCACCAAATCAACAGCAGCACGGTCAACAAGAAGAAAGAGCACAAGAGGTTAGTCAAGCGTATGGTCAAGTGCAATACCACAACAACAACCGACAAGGTAATTGTGCTGAGTTGTGTTCTGTGAATGACCAAAATTTAGGATTTCCGCCATACTCGCCAGAAACTGAGGCGAGTGATTTTAATACCAATGATACTGTGTGTGAACCTGCATCACCTGAACATGTGATGGAAGGTCAAACACCTTGGGAAATTCAAAAGACCACTGAGATGGTCGAACAGGTTGTTGAGGAAGAGGTTGTAGATGACAATATTACCCCCGACTCAACAACTTTTGATGTTTTTGAGAATGTTAATAATGTTGATCTGGTGATGAGTGAATCTATACCATCACCAGACAATTTGGTCGAAAAGGACATTGAGGATGGGGCTGTAACTGACAATACTAACCCCCACCCGACAACTCCTGAAATTGTTGAAATTGTTGACGCTTTTGAAATTCAAGATCTGGTGATGAGTGAATCCATACCATCACCAGACAACGTGATCGAAACAGTTGTCGAGGAAGGGGGCGTAGATGACAATATCATCCCTGACCCATCCATTTTTGAAAATTTTGAACATTTTAAGAGTCAAGCTCCCATCACTAGATAAAACTAGTCACTCACTCTTGGTACCGATCCACCTGTTGGACGATGACCAAAATGATGATAACGACGATGTGGTTTTTGAAAATGAGAAACATAGCTTTTTCACCACTCATGATCCATTAATGAGTGAAAAGTTGGATGTGATCAATACCATCGATGAGGATATTCGGGAGCATACTAATATTATGCCCTCCGATCCCATTCGATTGGAAAATCTTTATTGGCAATGCAAGAAAAAATCGCAACGTGCAGACAACACGCAATACACAAGCAGCAAACGAGGCGCAAAACAATTACTGGGAGCGGCACTGGGCGTGCTCAAAGTCAAGCCGGTGATATTGAAGAGACACTGAAGGAAGGACCGAGCTTGGAGGTTTAAAGCCACTTCTAAGCATTCACGTAAAATAATCAGAAAACGGCAACCGAGCAGCAGCAGAGGAACCGGAAAACCATTTGACCCAGGGAAATTGAAGTATGGCATCAATGAACGGACGGTGGTGACTGGAAATCAGCGGAGTCAAATGGCGTATGATCCACCGTAGACGCAGAAAGACGGTCCAGCTAAAAGACCGAACTAAGAAGCGCTTTCGGGAGGCAACCCGATTTTCGATAAGTATTTTTATTTTCATTTTTATTTTTTGGTCAAAATATCATTGAAGGTAATCATTGAGTGCGGTATGTCCTAAGTGAGGGGTGAGGATGAGTAAGTAGAAAGGAAAACAAAGAAAATTTGAAAGTCGCGACGCGGACATCTTGATTTGGCGCCGCGGACCTTCAACCTTGATCGATGAAAACTGGATCTCATAACGTCTACGCGTTGCGGCCTTGACACTTCGACGTCGCGGAAATGGGGAATCAGCAAGGACATCAACTCGCAATGTGTAATCTTCTTTTGTATTTTGCAACTTTTATTTTTTTAATGTGTTTGTTAGTGTGAATAGTATCTTGCCAAATTGTGACTGCTGCACCAACTGATAGAGTTGCATAACGCAAGTATGGGGTCACCTTACCCCTACACTCGTGTTATGCCGGCGTGTTTACTGCTGCACCCCGACTCCCGGATTTCATCGTGAATGACGTGAACAATCAACTCTGTTACAAATGGTTCCGACAGCAAGCATTCTACCGTCAAAGGGGTAACTCTTTCTACTTAGTTTTGAAATAAAATTTATGTACAACGGGGACGTTGTACGGTTTTAAGTGTGGGGTGTGGACGGTCGAAAGATATTTTTGAAATTTTTACGGGAAATAAGTCAATTTTCAAAAAATTTAGCAACTTTTTCAAAATTTTTAATAGGTTGTAATTTTGAAACGAATAATTTGTGAATGTTATAGCAATTAGTATTTTTCGAGAAATACTATTTAGTTGTTATCATGCTATGAGTTTAGTCAAATAAATTGAGTTTTAGGATTTAGATTAGATTGGAGTGTTTTAGAATTGGAATTTAGGAAAGGACTGTCAATCAGTGGCCTTTGTTGTTCGAGCCGGTAGGTCTAAAATGGGTGGGCCTTATGCACCTTGCCACCTAAGATCGTCTGGTCTGGGATGGTATTTCCGAAAGCTCGCTACATGGACAACATCGAAAGTCATGGACAATTCTTTAATGGCCTTTAGAATCTGAATGAGTACGTACACTTCATTGTGGACAGAAAATTTTTAATCAAGGGTTCTCTAGAAAGCCATGAATTCCAAAGAACAGTCTGATTATGTTTTCACGAACTATTTCACTCTAACTCATAAGGAAATAAGCTTTGAAACTGAACACAGTCAAAAATTGTTTGAGTCTTAGTTAAAATCTATTAAAAACTCTCTTGCTTGGGGACAAGCAAGGCACAAGTGTGGGGTGTTTGACAATGCCTAGTAATATCACATATTTTAGTCATTGTTGAGCCCTATTCTTAGTGAAATTATATCATATATATCGTGGTATTCTCACTTTTCGTTCCAGCACTTGTTTGGAAAAAAATAATGAAAACAGGGACTAAAAGCGTGCAATTTGGAAGAATTGTGAAGATCAAGGCAAAATCAGGAAAATACGTACGCGCGACGCAGAAAACACAAAGGCACGACGCGGTGATGAGGCGGTGGAAAACATTCAAATGCCGCAGAAATCACAAATGCGCGGCGCGGTCTCGAGATTTTTGCAACTATAAATAGAGGCTTTTAGGTCGAAAAAACTAGTGAAGACCTGGTGTAAAATCGACCCCCAAGGCTCTTTGACTCCGAGATTTAGCTTCTGAAACCATCATTTGGTAATTTTATGTTTTTGGTTTTAATTTTCAATTAGTTAAATAATTAGTGATAGTTGGCTAATGTCCTTAGGAGTGACAACCAGTGGCATTAAGTATTTGTTACTGATTTTAGATAGTTGTTTACTGTTTTAAAACCTTTGGATCTGATTTGGTTTTTGATTTATACAAGTAATCATTCGGTTCAACTATATTGCACTTTTTCGGTATTGTTAATGTTGAATGCTTGTTTGGATGTTTTGGGATTGTAATTGCTTCTGATTTCTCTTGAATTTACTTATGGAATCAGTAAGTAATCTTAGTTTAGAACTTGGTTTAGTTTAGTTCATCTTTGATTTGGTTTATGTTAGTTGCTTTGTTTTTCGTTGTTTATGCTTGTGAATGAAAGTTTGATTGATTGGATTGTGTTTTGATGTTTGGATTGCCTTTGATTGCTTCTGGATTAGAGATGTACTTCAGATTTCAGTAGGTAACAAGGTTTAATTAGTAGCTTAGCTTAGTTAATGCTTGTTTGGGTTATTGGATTTTATGCTCTTTAGGGTTTAGTTGTCAAAAGTTAGGAACTAGGTCCTCTGACTGTAGCGTGACACTGCAGTTGGTAATCTGTCACTTGTCTCGACCACGTAACTCCTGTGGATCGACCCTGACTTCCACTGTGCTAAGTGAGAGTGAGGTTATTTTTCTTATTTTTGACCCCATGACGACCGTTGCGATGTCACATATCAAAAGTAAACTCCTCCTAAGCCGGGCTACTACTACATCATGTCCTATCCATGAGCTACGTCTTTACCCTTAGCAAGGTCACGCTCACCTGCAGGGACATTTCACACATATTCTGTGAGCCATAAAGCTCAATGGGTGATCATATAAACAATTCAACATGTATATATAGATAAATTGTCAAAACTCAATATAAAGTAAATCCCTGTTTGAATCAACATTTGGATATCAATCCAATCTCCTAGCCACAAATGTCGTTGATATTTGGATATCACATCCAATTTCCTAGGCACATAGGCCATTAATATTTGGATATCAAATCCAATCTCCTAGCCACGAAGGTCGTTAACATTTGGATATGGAATCCAATCTCCTAGCCATGAAGGTCGTTTTTTTTTTGAACCGGCGATGATGAGTACTCTGGAACGTTAGAGGGGTAATTCCGTTCCCGGGCGGGCCCCAATCGCCTCCATTTCCTCCCCCCTTTTTACCACCAATCCGGGAAAATCCCCCACATGGAGTCAGTCGGAGTCGAACTCACGACCACCCACCCACGTGGGTATATAACCCTGATGCATCAACCAGCTAAGCTAAGCATCACTTGCCCATGAAGGTCGTTATAACCACATAGGTCTATGCAATAACAATTGGGTAATCAAACCACTTCTAGGTTACCATTTTAATAGGTAAAACTACTTCAAGTTGCAAGAGTTCAACCAATACATATCACATTAGATATAGTACAGATTACTCACCTGGTTTGAAGTTCTATACGATCCTAGCTAACACCTTAGAAGATACAACGATCCTTTAATGTTTTCCAGCACCTACAAATTCACATACACACCAAGTAGAGATGAAAATCTCATTTTTCAACCATCTAAGCTTAAAACTTGAATACAATAGTTAAGACTCGGGATTTGAAGCGTTTCAACACATCCAACCAAGTACTATATACTCGAGTTGCAACTATTCACAGGTGGTTCTTCACCACCGCCCGAAATCAACCCAATTCAACCAAAATAACCACCCAATCGAACTAGAAAGGTAAACCATACCTTCCAGAAGCGAAATACCGAAGATTACTTTAATCTGTCGAGTTCTAACCTTTCGATTTCGTCCTAATATGATTTGGGGGTGTTTCAAGGGTTTAGGAGGTGGTTTTGATCGAGAGTTATCCTAAGAAGTGGTTGAAATCGCAAATAAAAGAAAGTGGGTCGGTTCAAAACCCGACCTGTGTCCAAAAACCCGACCCGGGTTTGACCTGCAGCACGACCCGTGCTGATGCACACTCCCCGGGTTGACGCTGATGCTGTGATCCTCTGACAGAAAACCCAACACGGGTTGGCCAACACGACCCGGGTTCAACCCACTTGACTTCAAATGTTGTTTTAAGTCCTCCAACTCGACCCGGGTTAAACCACACGACCCGAGTTACCCATTTTTAGCATTTTTCACACAAAAACTCTATCTTAAAAGTATTCTAACCGTCCAAAAACTTATAATATTATTTCATATCGAAATCACATCAAGATTAAGATAAAATTACTTACCGTAAGTGACATGGTGTTACAACGTTCGACTTTTAGGGTTCGCGGCAGTCCAGGAAGATCGGTTGGGTAACCAAACAAGGAATCGGCGGGAAGTTTTAAGGTGTCGCGTTTCGAATTGGGTTATGATCATCAAGATGGTTAGGTATCTTCTCTGAGAAGTTTCTTCTGTTGGAAGTTGGATGACTTTGGTAAAGAAGAGAGATTGTGAATTCGGTTAAGTGCATCTTGGGTCGCTCTCGATAATGGGAAGACCGTATGCTTGTGGATGCGGTTGGGTCTGCGAGATTTTTTGGTTAGGATGATGGTTTTTGGTTAGACCTATTGTTCTAGTATGACAAAAGAGTCGGATGTTGCAGCCCTGTGTTAGGGAATCTTGTGGATTCATTGGTTGGGTTCGTTGCGGCTGGTTGAGAAGTTGATCCTAGGCACAAAACCTGAATGGATGAGACAGGGAAAACCATGTGGTTCGGTTTCGAACTGAACAGGACGGGGAACCTGTGATCCCATGAATGACGATGAGTGTGGGAATAGCTTGATAGGATGTGCATGAGTGGTGTATCTTGTGCTTGTATCCTGGTTGATCGGATACTCTTGGACAGAGCTTGTGGGTCTGTAGGAGGGTGGTTGTTGTCGTGTATATAGTGACCTGGTGTTATGCGTTGGTGACTTTTGAAATGGTGAAAATAAATTGCCAGCAATAGGGCTTTGTAAGATACTCCGAAGGTAAGTATCCAAAGTTGCGGGTTGGCGTAGATTAGACGCGCGGCGGTCGGTGCGGTTCTCGAGCATAAGGGTGTAGGTTTGGTACAAATGAGTCGTCGTAGGGTCTTTGTGAATCTTCGAGCTTCTGTGGTGAGACCTTTTGGTTCTAAAATTTTGGGCATGTAAGGATGTAAGTGCCCCTGATCTTATCGAAGTTAGCGGTGAGACCTTTTTGGTTCGGTTATGTAAGGTTGTAAATAACCCTGGGATGATTAAACTGCTGGTGCACGATTAGGGCGAGTAAAGAAAGGATTTTGGGGACAAAATCTCGTTAAGTGGGGGAGAGTTGTAAGACCCTAATCACGAGAAGTCAAGTTTCGAGTTTTAAAGAGTCAAAGTGTAAAGCCCGAAACCAGACCGGGGTAAAGGCATGTAATTAAGTGAAATAAGGACAAAATTGAGAAAAAAGATATTAGCGTCGCTAATCCTAGGACTAGCGACGCTAATCTGAAGCAATCACAGATGAATCGTGAGCCAGTCTGGAAATGGTGCAAGTCTTGGACATATGCGAAGTTAGGGACGCTAACTTTCATGTTAGCGCCGCTAACTGCCTTTGAGTGGGATAAATTCACATTGTCGTGGATCTGGGTCATTTTCAAGGCTATAACTCATTTGGGATCCGTTTTTCTTCGGTCCCAACCCTGGAGAACACCTTGAATTCTCTCTCAAACCTCCATAGTTGGGTTAGCTTCATTTGTGGGTTTGTGAAGGATCTTGGAGGAAGAAGAAGGAAGCAAGGTGCTCAAGAGAGTGGTGCTTGGAAGGAATCAAGCCTCTTGCTGTCCCTGGACCATTGTAAGTGTTTAAGACCTTGTTTTCCTTAGTTTATTGTTGTTAATGGAGTTATAAGATCATTTTCAAGCTCCTCAAGACAATGATGGCTCCATATGGATGAGGGTGGGATTTAGGGGCTAAGGAAGGAGTTCTTCTTCTTTTAGTCTCTGAATTCTTGAGTAAAACCCTAGCCTTGTCTTAATATGGTGTTGGATGAAGTTTAAGTTTGTTAATCTTCATTTTGGAACTCGTATTATTACCATGAGCTTGTTTGGCTAGGATTGGTGGGTAGAATCCACATTTTTATAAGTTAAGGGACTGGTTGTGACAACCCTGGAAGTTGTAGCTTCTGTCTTAATGGATTAAGCACTTTATGGATGTTTGGGCTGGACAGGGAAGTTAGCAGTGCTAACTTTAAGAGTTAGCGGCGCTAACTTTAACCATTGACTTTGTTGACTTTGACCGTTGACCGTTGACTTTTTGACCAGTTTGGCTTTTGGTCAAACTTGAGGGTTTTGAATGCCTGTCTTATGTTTTATTCCGTTCGGGGTTTAGGACGTTCTAAGTGGGATTTATCCTTGTTAGGAAGTGCGTATTGTCGGGCTCTGAGGGCACTTACGTGGGGTGTTGTCTAGTTTGTGGTCGCGAATCAGGTGAGTCTCCTCACTATACTATGGGTGATGTTACATGCGTAGATAGTCTTTATTACTTTGTGTAATAATGTGATTATTTGTGCTTTACGTGTTTGCTGACGAAAGTCGATGACTGTCGTACTATGGGCCGACAGTGCCGGCGTGAGAGCCGATGACGATGTTTACCGGTGAAAGCCGATGGCGATGATTTCCGACAGATCGGGGCAAGCTCGAGAGTCGAGGACGGATTGGGGCAAGCCCAAGAGTCACACGATGATTTCCGACGGATCAGGGCAAGCCCGAGAGTCGAGGGCGGATCGGGGCAAGCCCGAGAGTCACGCGATGATTTGTTAAACGATGATTTTATGTGATGGATCGTGTGGTATTTTTGGGGAACTCACTAAGCTTTGTGCTTACTGATGTGTTTTCAATCATACATATAAAATACCCAGAAAACGGCACCAAAAGCTTGATGTGTTACAAGAGTATATATGATATTAGCAATTGGTTTTCACATTAGTTTTACATTTCTGAACAGGGAAATACCATGTATGAATAGAACAACACAATTAGGCAAGTGTACCTAATCGGTTGTAGTATAGTAATGGTAAATCCGGGTTGTCGAACCCAAGGGAAAACGGATATTTTTAAGTTAAGAAAATCAATTATTAATTAACAATTATTCAAGCAAACAGTAATTAAAAAGGAGGGGGGTTTTGAGAGAATGCATTGACTCGTGTCAAGAGACAACGCAAAAGTTTATTAGAATCAGAAAATATAAATATAAATTACAAAACATAAAAGTAAACGTTTATACTTAGATTCGATTCAACCATCTAGTTATGTTTGATATGCTATTAGTGCAATGGATATTGAAAGCTAAATATCGATTTCTAGAGTGATTAGATGTTTTGGTCCAACTACCTAATCCTATGATTATAAGGTCATTAATGGCAATGGTCATGCAATTACATATTCCAAATAATCATGTGTTGGTTCGTATCATACAAGATTCATTCGAGTTTTTGATCTCAATGGTCATGAAAATCAAAATGGTTTGTACAGATTGGTCCTCTAGTACAAACTTGCCATACACATATAAGTTCCTACCTTCGTGACTTAACCCTAGGATTTGGTCCATCACTAGTCATATCTGTCTAATGGTCATAGCACAGTTATGATAAAAGTCATATAGTCAGATTGGTCCTCTAGACTAAAATAACTCAGCAATAAGTCCAAAAGGAAGGTTCCTTAACATATATGATAGTCAAATGAATTATGCAAGATAAAATATAAAACGTTCAATATCCGATAAATAGTAATCAAATCATAACTAGATAGTATTCAAATCTAAGTAATAAATAATGCAGATAAATATAACATGATCTGAAGAATACGGCCTAGGAAATCATAGTAGAATGCTAAACATATATAAAGCAAACCGAATGAAGTCCCGGCCGAACATTCTTCAAGCTCTCGATTCCATACGCACCGTACCGTTCCTCCTTGGTTCTGCAAGCCTTATAGAGTTTACAGAGACTGATATGAGAGGTATAGAGAATATATTTCTCTAGGTGTTGGTGTAGGTGTGTCTCAAACAACAAGAGAAGGCCTCTATTTATACTGCTGTCCAGGGACGATCGCGTCGCGATCCTATAGGGGATCGCGTCGCGAGCCAGCGTGAATTGCGTTTCTCAGTTGGCTACTACTCCGACTTTGTGGACTGTGGTTGGTGGGTCGGGTCGCGATCCACATGATGATCGGGTCGCGATCTCGTCGGGTCGCCATATTTTCTTCGTGTCGCGATCGTTCTATCAGCACGTCGTCACCGTGACCTCTCTTGTCGCGTCGCGACCCTATAGGGGATCGCGTCGCGATCTGTGCTGATGCTGCCTTCAATTTTGTTCACTTTAAGGCTCATATTCAGCTCCTTCTTTATCCGCAAAGCCATTTTTCCTGTGTTTTGGTAATTTAAACATATAAGTACCTTTTATCTTGATATTATACCAAAAACACGTGTTTAGGCACTCGATATTGTCCGAATTATATGTATAAATGAGGCAATATCAAAATACCCTACACTTGGACTTTGCTTGTCCTCAAGCAAACTGCAATTTAAAACCAAGCCGAGAAACTTGATGTCCAAACAACTTTCCATACGCTATCACAGATCTAGCGTTTATTACCGATGTTAAGAATAATGAATTAAGAATAAACATAGTAGATTATACCTAACCCTATGTACATATTTTTAACTTTTCAAAACTTTACATAAACTCTCTTTCTATAAACGACAAGTCTTTAGATTGATAAATACTCATTTTTACATAACATCGAATACACCCTTTAAAGATTCTTCCACCTCAAGACTTTTTGTCGAATTTCCCATATTTAAAATAAAAATCATGCTGGACTAAATTTATCAAGTTAAGTTATTATTTCCATTTTTTCGCACCTTTGAAACTCGTGACTTTCGATGGAACTCTTGATTACAAATTTTCGACTCAAGACTATACAGAGTCTACTAATTCAAATTCCAAAGGCCACTAAGGAGATTCCATGACTTTCGATGACACCCATGTAGCGAGCTTTCGACAATATTATCCCAAACCAGTTGGTTTTAGGTAATAAGGAGTAGAAATGCCCGTGGGCCCCATTTTATGTCTACTTGCTCGAATGTCAAAGGCCACTGATTGAATTTTCCTTTCTGAGTCTCAATATTATGGTGTAACATTACTTGACTTCTGCTTTTTTAGCACATCAAATTTCTTGAGAATTTTTCTCATTTTAAGTTCATTTATCGAGGCTTATTTTTCTCAATTTAGTAACAGCATATAATTCGTGCATTTTTGCAAGTAGGGAAACTGACTCAATCTCTTTTGGCAAAAACTCAATTTTTAACAACTGATAAATTTTCAACGGGTCTATTTTATTATTTATGCAAAACATTTTGCAACTACCAAGCTGAAAACTTGTCCTCTATAGAACTAAATTTTATATAAAACAATGAAAAACTAAAAATACATACATAAGATTAAATGTAACCTACGAATTTATTTTCAAAACATTTTTCTTAACAATTATATTTTTAGCGTTCAATTTTGGAATAGATGTTTAAGATAAAAAAATTAATTTGGCTTAGTTAATTATTGCAGTATGACGCTCTTACCCTACACTTATTTTATACAATAATTTTATTGTATATATAATTCAAAACAGTAAAGGGAGCTAAATGGAACAGACTCCCCTTGGGTACCGGTCGACGTCATATATGAGGCTCTTTCCACAGAAAAGAATTCGTTGAACATGCTGCTCGCATTGAATCTTAGCAAATCTGCATACATATCGCTCAGACAAATATTATTCACACACAAATAAACACACAAAAATTAAATAAAAAAAATAAAAATAAATAAAAGTAATAACAATAAAAGAAAAATATCACTCATTTTGTGCTCCCTGAAGTTTCAAAGTCGTGGCTACTGGGTTGCGGTTGTGGTGTGTTGTCCTGGCTGTGCGACTTTTGACCGTCGTCAGTATCGCTGCCTCCACTGTAAAGAAGCGTCCCCCTTCTCAGTAGTGGCTGATTTTTAGCCTAAAAAACCATGTATCATTATGCACGACCAGCATCTGCCTCGGTTGTTTACGCGTTATGCACGTTTACGTGTCGCGTAACTTGAAGTTGTCTCTTTCTCAACGCGATCCGGATTGTCGACGCGTCACGTCCGGATGGCATACACGTCGCATTGCGTGAGTAGAAAAGACTTCAAAGTTTTGTCACTTCATTTTTCCCGAAATATTCACCCCACATTTAAAATATGCTTAAGGTGTGCAAATATCCATTTTATGATTAGTGATATGTCAATCAAAACAATAAAAATGCATAATACACAAAAACAAATTTACAATCACACAAATATTAACTAATAATTTAATTTTCTATACAAAAAAAATAAAACCGAATTCCCCGGCAACGGCGCCAAAAACTTGATGTGTTTTCAATCATACATATAAAATACCCAGAAAACGGCACCAAAAGCTTGATGTGTTACGAGCGTATATATGATATTAGCAATTGGTTTTCACATTAGTTTTACATTTCTGAACAGGGAAATACCATGTATGAATAGAACAACACAATTAGGCAAGTGTACCTAATCGGTTGTAGTATAGTAATGGTAAATCCGGGTTGTCGAACCCAAGGGAAAACGGATATTTTTAAGTTAAGAAAATCAATTATTAATTAACAATTATTCAAGCAAACAGTAATTAAAAAGGAGGGGGGTTTTGAGAGAATGTATTGACTCGTGTCAAGAGACAACGCAAAAGTTTATTAGAATCGGAAAATATAAATATAAATTACAAAACATAAAAGTAAACGTTTATACTTAGATTCGATTCAACCATCTAGTTATGTTTGATATGCTATTAGTGCAATGGATATTGAAAGCTAAATATCGATTTCTAGAGTGATTAGATGTTTTGGTCCAACTACCTAATCCTATGATTATAAGGTCATTAATGGCAATGGTCATGCAATTACATATTCCAAATAATCATGTATTGGTTCGTATCATACAAGATTCATTCGAGTTTTTGATCTCAATGGTCATGAAAATCAAAATGGTTTGTACAGATTGGTCTTCTAGTACAAACTTGCCATACACATATAAGTTCCTACCTTCGTGACTTAACCCTAGGATTTGGTCCATCACTAGTCATATCTGTCTAATGGTCATAGCACAGTTATGATAAAAGTCATATAGTCAGATTGGTCCTCTAGACTAAAATAACTCAGCAATAAGTCCAAAAGGAAGGTTCCTTAACATATATGATAGTCAAATGAATTATGCAAGATAAAATATAAAACGTTCAATATCCGATAAATAACAATCAAATCATAACTAGATAGTATTCAAATCTAAGTAATAAATAATGTAGATAAATATAACATGATCTGAAGAATACGGCCTAGGAAATCATAGTAGAATGCTAAACATATATAAAGCAAACCGAATGAAGTCCCGGCCGAACATTCTTCAAGCTCTCGATTCCATACGCACCGTACCGTCTCCTCCTTGATTCTGCAAGCCTTATAGAGTTTACAGAGACTGATATGAGAGGTATAGAGAATGTATTTCTCTAGGTGTTGGTGTAGGTGTGTCTCAAACAACAAGAGAAGGCCTCTATTTATACTGCTGTCCAGGGACGATAGCGTCGCAATCCTATAGGGGATCGCGTCGCGAGCCAGCGTGAATTGCGTTTCTCAGTTGGCTACTACTCCGACTTTGTGGACTGTGGTTGGTGGGTCGGGTCGCGATCCACATGATGATCGGGTCGCGATCTCGTCGGGTCGCCATATTTTCTTCGTGTCGCGATCGTTCCATCAGCACGTCGTCACCGTGACCTCTCTTGTCGCGTCGCGACCCTATAGGGGATCGCGTCGCGATCTGTGCTGATGCTGCCTTCAATTTTGTTCACTTTAAGGCTCGTATTCAGCTCCTTCTTTATCCGCAAAGCCATTTTTCCTGTGTTTTGGTAATTTAAACATATAAGTACCTTTTATCTTGATATTATACCAAAAACACGTGTTTAGGCACTCGATATTGTCCGAATTATATGTATAAATGAGGAAATATCACTTACCCTTTTACCCTAACTGTTTTTCAGGTAAATACTGGCTTGATCTTGGAGCACGGCGCGACTGTGCCGCATCTGAGGATTTTAATGACTCAGTCTTCCGCTGGATAATGTTTGTAAATGTTTTGATAAATGCATTTTACATGCTTAAATACTAAGTTTTAATTTGACAGGTTTTATGTGGCAACTATTTATTTGTGTTTAAGTGGTTTTTTTAAACGAAAAATTTATTACGAAATTTGGGACGTTACAACACATACGTTCCTCTTCTAGTTTATATGCCCTAAATGATTTAACTATCTTGAATCATTCCCACATTTCTTGTACCCCGAAACGCTTGAAACAATTCTCGAGTTCGGAGGACATGTCAGCAAACGCCAGGCTATCGATCTCACTAGATCGGGATTACAGTGGAGGATGAGGAGGAGGAATAGGAGAAATGTTTGTGTTTAGATTTGACATTTATAAGACAAAGGTTTTTAGTTAGTTTGAGTTTTAATCCTTAAAATAATTACCCAAATATTATTCACTATGGCTAGGATCTAAAATCTTCCACTTATGATGTGAAGAGGGATGTCGTAATCACACCATAATAGTCATTAAGGTAGATAAAACTCTTTATCAATTTCAATCACTATGAAATTCCTCGATCTGTGAGTTTCATTGACTAGTGTCAATGGCATGTTAATCTCGGTTATGCTTATCTGTTATCCATGACAGGGATGTCGTGGATCATAGATTAGATGGTGAATTAAACATGCAGAACCGCGTGATGCCCGACTCAAGATACGCTTGAGAATCGCAAGTGTCACATCATCCCCAACTACAACCTTATCTGACGTGCCGGTTAACGACACAGCTCCGCCAGCAAATCATAAAGAGAATGTGCGTTTCTCATGGGTAGCATAAAATTCACATTTGTTTTATAATTAAAACAGGACTTTTGTTTTAATACTTTTAACTTTGAAACATTGCCCCATCAAACCCTTTCGGTAACTCCACTTGGCAAAATGTGTTGGGCGGTGAGGGTGGTAGACAATGAATGCCGTTTAAAAACCAACCTCATTTGGATTCATAAGAATCCTTCTTATAACCATATACATGATTTTCGTGGGTGAGCCTAGTCATGGTTTCATCAATGTTTTTGTTTTAATTAATCTTTTATATATATATATATATATATATATATATATATATATATATATATATATATATATATATATATATATATATATATATATATATATATATATATATATATATATATATATAT
Source organism: Cichorium intybus (assembly GCA_023525715.1). NCBI lineage: Eukaryota > Viridiplantae > Streptophyta > Magnoliopsida > Asterales > Asteraceae > Cichorium > Cichorium intybus. Next base: position 115,780,806 of record CM042011.1, on the reverse strand, counting down.
ATATATATATATAGATATTGTTCTATAATATATAAATGTATTTAAAACAATTTAAAATATTTTATTTATCTATTAATTCAATTAATACACTTTTAACAATTAATTATAAATAAACACCCATTAGAAATAATCATATTAAGGAAATAGGCAAATAAGGAAAGTAAGAAAGTTAGGAAACTTGCAAGGCAAGCTAAGGCAGTAACCCTAGTCGCCAGCTACATGTAAAGGCCAAGGAACTCTCCTAAACCCTACTCTATTTTCAACAAAGCATGCAGGCACAAAGAAACCAGCAAAAATCAAAATCACATAGCATGCAGATGAACATTCATGTTTCTAGCATAAACCCTATGATCATAACATGTTTATTCAAACAATTCTAGAATAATATCCCTAGAATTTTCGAAAATAAACAAATAGCATGCAATCATATTCCAACAATTTAGATCAAAGTGCAAATAACATATGAATAGAGGCTCTAACACCACTGTTGGGATTTGATCATATAAACACAAACATATACAACGGAAGACTTAACAAGATTAAATCACATAAATATCCATGAATAGAGTCCAGTATCATGTAGTTCATATCGGTTATAGCGACTTTAAACATAAACATAATGTACCTCATATGATTTCCTTCTTTGATTTCTGGTTAATGCAACCTTGCATTGGATGAACAGGACCCAAAGTAGAATCCATCTAATGATTCACACCTAGGATCTCCAAAAAACCAGACAGACAGAACTTCCACTTGGGAAGGAGGCAAAAATCTCAGAGAGGGATGAGATTTCGATAGAAAGGGGAGAGGGAGAAGGGTATTTGGCGGCTCCTTTTGGAGACTTGGGATGCCTTAGGATTTGACCCCAAGGCCTCTATTTATACTGCAAGGCTCCTACGGTTTCAAACTTAAGGAGCTTTTTGGCGGGCGCACCCCCTGGACTTGTTTCTATTAATTAAACTATTAATTAATCACAATCTAGTCCATTTAATTAATTCCAAATTAATTTAGTGATTCAGTTTCTAATTAATTTATTTCTTAATAAATGAATAAACTAATCATCCTTTCATATTTTCTGACTCTATTTGTTTTTTCTGGGTCATGAGGGCAACCCAAAAGGACCCTGCTATTATTAGAAATATTACCACTAGTTGATGACCTTGGACACTAATTCCAATAGTCGAGCAAAAAGAATGGAGAGAAAGCATGCGGTCAAGAAAAAAAGTTAGAGAAGTCGAGTTATATTAATAAAACAAGGACCATTCCACGTGTTGCTAGACCGAGTAAATTAAAATAGAAATACCATGAGATCGAGTGGAGGCTTGAATTACAAAGGTTGTGTGACCGAGTGTGAAACAATGAAATATGAAGTATACGGTCATATAAGGTCGAGTATAACTGCATGCATGTGTGATGTTTACGTGTGGTCGAGTGAAACTCGTACTCGACAGAGTGATAAGTGATCACTGAGCCTCAATGTATCATCGAGACTAGAAAGCACCGAGCCTCAACATAGCCGAGCTTTGAGCACCGAGCTTGAGGTACTCACGACGACCACCGAGCTTGGAGACCAAGCTTGAACTATAATCAGAGTTAAGAACCAAGCTTGAGTGGGAGAACCGGACTTGGAAGATTGAGCCGAGCTTGAAGAATGGACCGAAGCTTGATCTCACTGAATCTCAAGCTTGCACCAAACCGGACTTGAGTTACACCGAAGTTGAGTTACATCGCATCTGATCTTAACCAAACTTCAATATATACCGAACTTATAGTTGGAGATTGGATTCTTGCAAGAAGTTCAAGACAAGGAAAAGCCTTGACCAAAATTTAGCATTGAACTTCGGCCCTGAAGACATAAGCCAAGCTCCCCCTAACAAAAGTTGAACTCAAGCTCCTCCCCCTAACAGAAGTTGAACTTGGAGCAGGATACAGAAGTTGAGGTGGTGATCGAGCTTTAATATGTCAACAGAACTTCCAAATGAGGTGCAGCAGAACCTCAAAATATTGACTATGATTAGGCTAGATCACGCATGTTCCCATAAAAGTATGGCTTGTGTACTTAGTGATTTATTATATTCAAGCATGAGCCGCCCTAGTCTAGGATTAGTTTATTACTTCTTTTTATACAACAGATCTGTTGAAGATCTCTTTTCCTCTTATAAATAGGAGCTTTGGGTCATGAAGCAAAATGAGATTGAGAGAGTGAAAACCACACAAGTATCACTCCAATGTAGTTTAAAGGAATTGGAGGAGTGACTGAAGAATTCTCTCCAGCCACCATATGAATATCAAGATTATTCTATCTCCTTTTTCTTTTGAGTATGTGTGGATCTCCATGTAAGTCATCAAAGATTAGAAAGAGTGTTTGTGAGCCAATGTCAAATTGGTAACATCTTTCTTAGTATCAATGAAAAATATGAATTACATTATATCGTTTAATTTATTGTCTTTTAATTTCCGCACCCGTCTTTACAATTTATTTAATATTATGCAACTTTACATTTCAAGTCATTTATATTTTCCGCATCGTTCCTTTATATTTTAGCACTTTATTTTTATATCTTCGTTTATTGTTGAGCGAAAGATCTTGGACCCAAACTTTCGAGTTTTCTTCTAATTTTCAACATAACAATATGGAGCTTATGAGTTATGAAGATCCTTTCAAGACATGGTGTTTTTGAAGACCCTTGAAGTGTTCTCATTTAATTAATTATTAATTAATACATGGTAATTATCCAACCATATATTAATTACACAATAAACTTTTCAACATTCTAATTTGTAATTAAGTTATCATACTTATGATGAATCAACAAATTAGTTCCTCTTGAATTGTTCTTGTCATTTTGAATGTTGATTAATCTTTATGTGTAACATAATAGGCATATGCATAATTAGCAATGCTATGCGAGCATGCCTCAACACAAAAAAAAACATAACATATAATATCATACATAGGGTATCCAAATAATACGATGACATCTCGTTATCTCTTTGTCATTTTGGGCTCGTAATACTATCGTGATTTCTTTAATAGCCCCGCCCTTAACTACATGACTGTTGAGTCGAATGATATCCGCCAACTCTCAATTATTAAATTCGGGCTTCTCATCTGTAATTTTATTCAAATGATAACTAGCATCGACCATATGAGGAAACCAATTGGCACTAACCTCGAAAATGTACTCTTTCTATTTCTGTATTGAATCAGGGTAGCCTGTAATGATCTTGCGGCCACTAGCACAATCAAAGAAGGTATACCAATCTCCATTGGCTTGCAAGTGGAAAAATGCCTAAACGATATACACTTAAAGTTATGTTCAAACTTTGACACAACATTTCAAATGCCAAGCTTCCCACTAGTGTTGGGTTTGAGTCGAACGACACATAAGTGGTACAATCTCAAAACATCTTTAAAAAAATAACTAGCAGGGAACCAAAAGCCAAATTTCAATGACTATATACTAGCCTTCCATATGTTGCTTCAGTAATAAATAAATATGAATCGCGGAGTTGCACATTATAGTTATCCTCAAAATGGTAATTCAATGCCGCTTTCTCACATTGGTCAACCATCATAATGGACACAACGGATCCAATACCTTGTTCCTCTACCATAATAATAGATTAATAGCAGTAACTAAGTAACTATGTTGACGGTAAGAGGAAAAGGGGGAACAAGAAAAAGGAAGAATGAATATGGCGGTTTCCAAGAATACGCCCCCTTTTATAAACGCTTAAACTGAAATCGAAGTGTTAGGTCTTGATGCCCTTGATAAACATGTAGGGAAAATGGCATCAAGACAGGCTACCTGACACACAAACACCAGTGAAAGGAAATTAATGAACACATCAGACAATATTCTCGCTAAATTACATGATCTTGGGATCAAGTCCGATACACACTCTCAAAATGGCCTTGATTGTGCACCTCGTACGCGGGGGGGGGGGGGGGGGGATTAGTAGTGTACCACCCCGACAAGCATTCAGGGCCTAAACATACTAGCCCAATAGCCTGGCCGCGAGTGACACGATTCAAAGTCGGGACAGGGTCAGAGTGCTAAAAGGTCCCACTATAATCTAACATGTATCAGGACACCAGAGCCCTTACAACCAACACGGGATGATGCGTCATCCATGATCGCTTGCAAAAGGTACATAATACCATAGCCTTTAGAGGACACATGATTATACATTGTCTCCCATACCAACACTATAAATATTACCCCATGAGATGTATCAATAACCAACATCTTGTTCTCACATTCACATTGTATCACTCTCATACACTCACTCGAGTAGCACACCCTAACTTGGGCGTCATAGCATAACCTCGGGCCCAACCCTGGAGCGTAATCTCGGGCCCAACGAGTCCACCAGATCTAAGCAGTCCACAAGAAGAATCACCACTCACCATTCTCAACTCCACAAACTCGATACCCCTTGTCGAGCTAGTTGGATCAGTGTGACTCTATAAGTAGGATGATATAAAGGAAGAAATGAAAATAAAATGCTATAATAATCAAACAAATATAAGTAGGATGCTATAATAAGAAGAAATAGCTGGGGCGTTTAGGCCCACGGCAGCCCAAACAAAGCCCAAGGAGCCTAATAGGCCGATTTTCTGCAGTGGTTTGTGGGCTGGGCCGGGTGGGCTTTTGTGCACCTCTAGTCCCACCCCTCCTCTAACCTGGACCTGTGTTATCGTCTGCTTATCGCTCATTCCTGACTCTTCTCTTATTCCAGAGTCGGAGCTACTCCAAACGCTGCTGAGAGTTTCCGGTATGCGATAATCATAAGCTCAGCTAAAGCTGTTTGGGATTTTCCTTTCAGGTCGTTCAGTTAAATGACGATAATGGGTTGTTGCGTTCTCTCTCGTGACACATCGGATCGTTTCTCCGACCGATGCATCAATATCTTCCCCTGTCTCTCCGATCCCGGTAATACTTACATACGTTCTTCTGCTCCGTTTCTGTGTGTCTCTGTGGTCAATACATGTAATTCCTTAATTTGATTTGTGCAATTTGTGGTTGCAGCTAGAAGATCTACGTTGTGTATGAAATTGGCTTTGGTGATGCTGCATATAATCTTCGTTGGGTTTCTTTTCATAGTCGATGACGATTTACTACAGAAATCAAAAGAACAGCCTTGGTAAGCAGAGACGGATTCACTGGTACACACTTTTATACTATACCCTAAGTAGAATCATTTGGTATTCGCATATGATTTCAGCTGTTTAGGGCTTAAAACCAAAATTCTTCTCACATGTCCATCCATTCTCTTCATGTATGGATGCTTAAAAGCTTCTAATTATCAACATATCTTTCCATTCTCTTCACCTATTTCAAAATTCTTCGTGTAATTAATCAACAACTCACCTGAAACCTCTTTTCTACAGGTACACATCCATGTACATGTTGTTGGTTGTTGTTACATTAGTTCAGTATTTCTTTACTTCTGGTTCTTCTCCAGGGTATGTGATGATAAATTTATATCTTATGTATTAAAAAGATAAACAATCTTCAATTTGCACCTGTCCAAAAGAAGAACAAATTAAGCATTTTGTATAACAGTTGTATACATGATTAGGTATGTTCTTGATGCAATGAGAGAATTTTCTAGAACAGAAGCCTCATTAAGAGCATCAGAAATCTCAAAGTAAGCACTTATTTATCATTTATGTTTCTAAATGCATGGCAATATCTAATTGTGGTATCTTTTTTTGTTTATTAATGTTAAATGATCAAGCAAAGACAACCTGCTTCAAGCAAAAATGGCAGTGTAGTTGTGACTTTAGACAACAACAACAATCTTTTAGGGAATAATAACACAATGAATTGGACAAAAATGGTGATGGACATGTACCCTCCTGGAACATCTGTCAGGTACTTCAATTTTACCTTTTTGCCCTTAAACTTTGGAATATTTTCACTATCTACCTTCAAAATTTGTTAAAGCCAATAACAACACAATATAACAAGGTTCATAATTAATATAAAAACATCCTGTTTGTACCTTTTGATCTTGTATCGAGTTAATTTTTTTCCTTTTTTTAGTGATCTAACTGCAGAAAAAATGGAAAATTTCTTCTAAATATGATTTAATCCTTATATGAAAAAAAACACTTAAGAATGTGTTTGGCTGATAACTTGTGTTTATTTCAGGACTTACACCTGCTCTTACTGTAATGTTGTGCAGGTTTGTATCTTAATTTCATATAACCTAAGTATTATTATTATTATTATTATTATTATTATTATTATTATTATTATTATCATTTTGGTTAAAAATTTTACACGTTATGGTAATTAGAGGGAAAGTGGCTTAATTTTGCGTATGGTTTGATATGTTACAAATTCTTACCATGTTTGAATGATGTCTATAATATACATTTATGTTAATTCGCGTATAATATATTTTTAAAAAAATTGTAAATATTTATTGCAGCCTCCTAGATCAAAACATTGCCATGATTGTGACAGATGTGTTCTTCAATTTGATCATCATTGTGTTTGGTTAGGAACATGCATTGGTCAGGGCAACCACTGTCGATTTTGGTATGTACATTTTTTTCATTTCTAATTTATTTAAATTCAAGAAATAGCAACGTACTTTCAATTATTTGCTTATTATAGCATCCTACTTTCATTTCCTCTTATTACATTTGAAAAGATTGAAAGTACAATGATTTAATAGAAAAAGTGAAAGAATAATACATCAAGAACTTCATATTCTTTCTAGTTTCCTTTTTTATTTATTAAAAAATATTTTTATTTGGTTATATAAAATTGACAGGTGGTACATTCTTGAAGAAACAGCTTTAAGTATTTGGACTGGCATTTTATATATAAAGTACCTACAAGCTCATATGGAAAAAGCATGGTATGTTTTCCTTTTTAACCTATTTTATAAAAGAAGAAAATATATATATACATTTTTTCATCCAATCTTTTATGCTCATTTCCCACTTACATTTTTAGTTCTTATTTAAAAACGGGTGATGAGATTTTTAATTTTTTTTTTCAGGTTGGTGGATGTGATCATGATTTTTTTGCTATCTGTATTGTCAATTGCATTGATATTTCTTCTTCTACTCCTTTTATTCCATACGTAAGTTGTTATAACTGTTATTTGTGCAAAAAGACGTGAATGCCCTCCTCAAATAGCCTTAAAAAGCTCGTCCCATTATACTAATTTGGTCTTTTTATATCTTTTCAGTTATTTAGTTGTGACAAATCAAACCACCTATGAGTTGGTGAGACGAAGGCGTATACCATATATGAGGTTAGTCCATTAAATTTTTTATTTTTATTTTTTTTGAGAATTTTTTATACGTATATTCAAAAGATTTTAAATCCAATAAACCGGGATGTGTTTTTTTAGAGTATGAGAAAACGACAGTACACTAACGAAAGCACCTAAAAGCAGACAAATAACGTTGAATAAATAGAGTAAATTATATTTTTTGTCCCTGAAATTTTCGTCCATATTTGAGGTTTTTGTAACATTTTTCATCCTTGTTCCACGTAAAATTATTATATTTTGGGACCAAAAGTACAAAAATTAGTTATACTCAAGGACCAAATATGTTACAAGAATCTCAAATAAGGACCAAAACTGCAAGAGAAAAGTTTTTGGGACCAAAATTACAAAAATCAGCTATACTAAGGGACCAAAAATGTAATTTAATCTATAAAAAGTATTTTCAAAAACAAGGACACTCTTAAGAAAATGGAAAGAACAATTAAACGAGGGAGAATTTGTAACCCCTCATTTCCCTAACTTTATTTATTAAGTCGTTCTTTCTGTATTATATATTGTATTATATATTACTGAATAATATTCATGTTAACATTAAGTCAGAAAGAAACAACGTCTAACATTTGCATATTAATATTCAGAGCAATTCCCGAAAGAGTATATCCATTTAGTAAAGGTGTATGCAAAAATTTGTACAACTTTTGTTGTGCAAGAACAAGCGTATACGCAATGGAACACCTACCAAGTGCACTTGAGATAGAACAAAAATCGGTACCATATACGTGTCTAGATGCCATAAAATGTAGATGTTGTTGTTGAATTATTACTTGTGTTCATGTATCAATTTTCCTAAAAGAAAGTTTGTTGTGCTAATATTAGTATATTGGACAATTTGTGAGCGAAAGTTGTATCGTGTTTGTGTTTGATTGAGGAAAAAAAGTGAAATGTAGCGGCGTTAATTTTGTTTTTGGCGGATTTGTGTTCGATTAGTTGTAAGTTTATAATGTATTTGTAATGTAAATGTAGATTAATAAAGTATGTTGTTTAGAAATGTGAGATGATGTTGAGTTTTTTTTTATGCATTTAATTTTTTTGTAGAACACTTGCAAATCATGGCATACATGTATTTGTTGGAGAAGCACATTACTATTGGGGAAAATTAATAAAAGCTCTAGTATCTTCATATTTTTTGGGCAAAATAAATAGGGGGGAAATCTCCATAAAGTCTCATTATTTTGAATCAATTTATGAAAAAGTCCAAAAATTAATTTTATTTACGTTAAAGGACAACATACCGGCTAACGTATTCAATTTAGTCATTTCTTCCGGTTTACTAGGTTTTCTAAATTGGAATCTCCAATAAAGTCTATAAATCTAAGTCTATAATTAACAACGTCTTATATTGTGTTTGTTTTCCTATAGTTTACAGTATCTTTTATTGCAAGACCGACATTAAGATTTATAAGTATACACATATTCTTAAAATCGTGGTGATTACATCATATTTACTACAATTTTGAAAATAATCAGCTTAAGACAGTTGGAACAAAGGAGAAACAATTCAATGGAAGAAAATGCTAACGTATAGAACGTCATTAATCATTCATGTTAAATAATTTAATTTAAGGTGGATTAAAATGATTTAATTGATGTGAAGATGATAAGATAATTATGTTATTAGCAAGTTACTTAACTCTTTTAGCTGACTAGTAGTATTGTAAACTATTATTTTTAAAATACATGGTTAAAAAAAGGGATTTTCGTTCTTATGAAAGTACGCTAAGTCATAAGTCATTCACACATATTTACACCTCAACTTTTTTTTTTTTTTTTTTTTTTTTTTTTTTTTTTTTTTTAAGATAGTTGTAAGGTAAACAAGAATTTGGTAACTTTTTTTTTACCTACAGTTCAAAATAATGGTAATTTTTTTTAGAATGCTTCCAAATAACATTTATAAATATTTGATAAAAAAAAAAAAAACAAAAAAACAAAACAAATCTCTCATATAGGACATTCAATATGTGCACACTAGCTGAAAATTGAAATGCACCTCTGTTCATTTACCACCAGTCTTCCATTTTTTAATCGGAAATATGGTGACTTTCCGTCTGGGCGGATCTCTGGCGGCACGTGGCGGCTGAAATGGCGGCCTACTAATTTGATCTTCATCTCTATGATCCTTAAAATCCGCCAATGCCTTCAACTCAAATGCACCTCGAGTAAAACCTCTTGCAACCTGACCCATAAAAAGTAGTTATTTTGTGTATTTATAGCATCATACTTTATTTCTTTCTATTTCACCATTGTACTTTATATAACCTATAATGTTGTTATAGGAAGAAATAAAATTAGGATGTTATAATAATAAACAAATAAATAAAAGTACATTGCTATTTTTTGCATTTACCCTCGATAGTAATAACGATATACGTACATCGGTGAAATAAAGATTTAAAAGCAAGGAATACCAATGTATTTTTTATTTATTCGTATATTATTATATTTTTCATTACAACATTAAACTCTCAATTATTTTTTATTAAAGCATTGTGCTAAGAAAAATCTACCCAATTATAGCATTGTATGGACACATTTTTTTTTTATAAAAACATTATACTTTGAGAGTTCTTTATATTTGAATGACATTGCTATTATTGTGTAAATTATTGAAGTAAAATATTGTAATAGGAAGAAGAAGAAAAGATGATTTCTACTAAAACAAATAAATAAAAGTACATTGATATTTCTAACATTAAACCCTAACAATAACAATGATATACATACATTGGTAAGATAAAGGGAAATCTCCAATAAAGTCCCAATATTTTGGCTCAGTTTATGAAAAAGTCCCAAATAAATTTTTATTAACAAAAAAGTCCCAAATTAATTTTTATTAACAAAAAAGGACAGAAAACCGGCTAATGTTGGGACTTTTCCGTAAACTGTGCGAAAATATTAGGACTTTATTGAAGATAAAACATGTAGTTTCTGTCCTTGTTTGTTAATAAAAATTAATTTGGGATTTTTTCATAAACTAAGCCAAAATATTGGGACTTTAATGGAGATTTCCCTAAGATAAACATTAAATGATATAAATAGTAAATAGCAACGTACTTTTATTTACTTGTGCATTACAGCATCCTACTTGCATTTCTTTGTATTACAACATTGTACTTTCAAAATACATTGTTGTAAAAGAAATGAAAGTAGGATGCTATAAAAAACAAATAAACGAAAGTACGTTGCTATTTCTTAAACATACCTTGAGCAAAATCCATACTCTAAGGGAACTACTCAAAATTGCTAATCGTGTCCTCTTTCCGGAAGTCAAATAACTGCCCATGTATCGGTCAACCATCAGAACAAATTTTGGCCAAGTGTCAGGCTTCCCTGGATCTGGTCTCTCCATTCGTGCCTACAAAAAAAAAGTATTTAATAGATAAGTTTCAGGAAATAGCAATGTACTTTATTTTGTTTTTTTTATTATAGCATCTTACTTTCGTTTGTTTCTATTACAGTATTTGCTTTCGATTTTTTTCTTATAAGACAATGTACCTTGAAAGAAACGAAAGTAGTATGCCATTTTATAAAAAAAACAAATGGGATATATTCAGAAAAGTCCTTATATTTGACCCTATATTCGATTAAGCCGTAATTGTTTTTTTTTTATATTCAATTAAGCCCAGCATTTTGTTAAATGTTTACAATTTTAGTTATATATAAAAAGAAAATATTCATTAAAATCCTTATATTTTGACCATTTTAACAAGGAAAATCTCCAAAAAGTCCCATTATTTTGGGCTAGTTTATGAAAAAGTCCAAAAATTAATTTTATTTACACAAAAGGACAACATACCGACTAATGTATTCAGTTTAGCCCTTTCATCAGGTTTACCAGGTTTCCTAGATTGGAAAATTTCAGTAAAGTCCCACTATTTTTTATCAGTTTATGAAAAAGTCCAAATGTTGAATTTTTTTTACACAAAATAATAGGACTTTTTCATAAATAAACCCAAAATAATTGGACTTTATTGGAGATTTCCAATTTAGAAAACCTAGTAAACCGGAAAAAGGGCTAAACTGAATACGTTAGCCGGTATGTTGTCCTTTTCTGTAAATAAAATTAATTTTGGGACTTTTTCATAAATAGCTCAAAATAATAAGACTTTATTGGAGATTTCCCCTTTTAACAATTTAGAGTTGAATTTTCAATTTTTATTCAATTAAGTCCTTACATTTTGACCCATACATCATCAGTTGTAAAAATATAAAAACGGCATAACCAGCTACTATCTAAAATTGTAAACATTTAACAAAATGTTGGGCTTAATTGAATATAAAAAAACAATTAGGGCTTAATCGAATATAAGGTCAAAATATAAGGACTTTCCTTAATATATCCCTAAACAAATCAATGAAAAGTACGTTGCTATAATAAACAAATCAATGAAAGTACGTTGCTATAATAAACAAATCAATTAAAGTACATTGCTATATTAAACAAATCAACGAAAGTACGTTGCTATAATAAACAAATCAATGAAAGTACATTGCTATTACTTGAAAGAATTACTTACAAGCAATCGACAAATTTCACGCTCGATTTTAGAAAATGAGGTTTCTAAAGCTTCAACTCTTCCAGTAGCATGACAACAAGAACATGGCTCACTGATCATAAATGTCACACTTGGTCTTACCTGTTAACATTTCCATAAAAGTTATAAAAGTAAAACGCATTAAATAACAAAAAAAAAAGTTGAATAAATAGATAAATGAAAGTACATTGCTATTTCTTGCAGTTAGCACTTTTTCTTATCAATTTTTTTAGAGTAAATTACAGTTTTGCTCCCTATGATTTACACCAAATTACAGTTTTCGTCCTGGTTTTGAAAATCTTGCCCCGATGGTCTCTGTGGTTTCCAAATGTTTCACTTTTGGTCCTCATGGTTTCCAAATCTTTCAATTTTGGTCCCTAAAGGGTAGCAGAGGGAGGGACCAAAAGTGAAAGATTTGTAAACCATAGGGACCAAAAGTGAAAGATTTGGAAACCACAGAGACCATCGGTGCAAGATTTTCAAAACTAGGACCAAAATTGTAATTTGTTGTAAACCACAGGGACCAAAACTGTAACTTACTTATTTTTTTATGAACATGAAGAAAAGGCTGTACCCTTTTTCTGGTGATTTCCATCAGTCCGTGTCTAGAAAGTTCCGAAACTTTGACCAATGAACGGTCTCTCTCAACTGCTTTTTTGACTTCTTCATAAACCAATCGCTTATTTGCTGAAAAAATAAATTTAAAAAAAAAAAGAAATATAAGAATGATATTAATACAGGCAGTGTAAGAACTTTTACAGAGACTTACAATCATCCCACATATCAATGAAGTCAACCACAATAATTCCACCAATATCTCTCAACCGTATTTCCCTAGCAATCTGAAATTTATGGTGAGAAAAAAAAGGTATTTAAGATCAAGTTAATAATAAATTATAATTCGTGCTTTATTTTTTTAAGCAAAAATTATAAATTATAATTCGTGCTTTATTTTTTTTAAGAATAAAAAAATTAAAATACACAGCATTCATGATTTTTTTTTTTCTCTACAAATACAGACCAATATTATTTTCATATAGTTTTTTTATTATATTTTTTAAGATTGTAAAATACAAAAAAAGTTGGTTATAAATAAAAATATCTCTTACAATCTTAAAAATATATTAAAAAACTAGTTCTTTTAAACGAAATAAATTGTTTACAAACTTTACAATCTTAAAAGCAAAAAAAGTTGCCTACATTAATTTCTTCCTACTTTAACAATCTCATCCATATAAAAAGAAAATTTTCACTGCAATAAATGGGTTGATTTTTCAAAGTACAATGCCTTACTAAGAAAAAAACTGAAAGTACAATGCTATAATAGAAAAAAAATTAAAAACTTACTTGTTTAGCAGCTGCAAGATTAACATCAAGAATGGCTTTTTCCTGTGAAGTCCCGTGACCAAGCATACATTGTCCTCCATTCACATCAATGGAGACCAAAGCCTCGGTTTGTTCAATTACTAAATAGCCCCCATTAGACAATGACACCCTATAAAACAAAACATGTCTTAAAAACTTAAAATCCAATAAATTTTGCAGAAATATATGAAAAGCTAACAAGAAATAGAAACGAATGTTTATATATTCAGGAAAGTCCTTATATTTTGACCCTATATTCGATTAAGCCCTAATTTTTTTTTTTATATTCAATTAAACCCAACGTTTTGTTAAATATTTACGATTTTGGATAGTAGCTGGTTATGCTGTTTTTATATTTTTACAAATGATGATGTATAGGGTTAAAATGTAAGGACTTGATTGAATAAAAACTGAAAATTCAACTCTAAATTGTAAAAAGGGTCAAAATGTAAGGACTTTAATGAATATTTTATTTTTATGTATAACTAAAATTGTAAACATTTAACAAAATGGTGGGCTTAATTGAATATAAAAAAACAATTAGGGCTTAATCGAATATAGGGTCAAAATGTAAGGACTTTTCTGAATATATCCCTAAACAAATCAATGAAAGTACGTTGCTATAATAAACAATTATAATACACTGTTTCTCACCTTTTACTTAGCATGTTGTTCAATTCTTCCTCAATGTTGTACTCATCAAAAAGTGGATTTTTTTTCGTGTATAATTCAACACGATTGCAAAGATCAGGAGCTATTTCTTGAAGATAATTTGTAACCTAAAAATGTATATCACAGCAGATGTTGATAAATAAGTAGGGAAAAAAATCTACAAAATTCAAACAAACACACAATAATACTATAACAAGTTAAGTACTATTTATTCTATATATCATTGTAAAATAGTTTCATGCACTCTTATTTTTCACAATCAGACATTTTACAAATTTTCGGTGTCTACATGGATGTAAAAAAGGCATCTTGTAGACTTTCTTTGAGAAAGTGAATAGAACAAATTATATATTTATTAAAATAATATAATTATACACACATGTGACTTAAAAAAATAATAACAATAACTTTACACATAAACGTTTTGATTATTTGCTTAGTCATAACTCATACCTCATGATATATCCTTGGAGAATCAACTATCATGCTTTTCACCTGAAGACAGCAAATTGGAGAATTAATACATATTTAAATTGATATCTAAGGATTTTTTTTTCTGGTTGGATGGAATTAAATGATGTGGGAATGGAATTGACATGGTAGTGGAATACGCTAGGAAATGGAATCAGTTATTACTTTCTGAATATGTTTGTGTCGGAATGAAATGAAGTTTTATATGATTTTTTTTGATGATATGTAATTAAAATGTATAGTTTATACTCTACTATATGTATTCTTTAATTAATTGATGAAATTTTCCCTACAAGAAAATATAAAAGTTAGCATAATAAAAGCTTAAATCCCAGATAAGATTGCAATGAGAAAAATATGTACAATTTCTATTTACTTTTAGAAAATAGAAGCGAAATATATATAAAATCATGTAACTGTAAAAAAAAAAAAAAAAAAAAAAAAAAAAAAAAGATGTGTCATTAGAAGTTACAAAAATAAAAATGGGTTATATATTTTTCATTCCATTCGGGAAGGAACAAAAAGGAGTAATGCAAGAAATAGCAACATACTTTCACTAATTTGTTTATTGTAACATTCTACTTTCATTTATTTTTATTACAACATTGTACATTGATAAATCTACCCAATCATAACAATGCCATTATAAATACAAAGCAATTTTCAATGCTATGATTGGGTTGTTTTTCAAAGTATAATGTCCTAATAAGAAAAAGATTGAAAGTACATTGCTACAATTGGATACACTTTTTAAAGTACAATGCCTTAATAAGGAAAAAAATTAAAAAGTATAATGTTGCATTAGAAAAAAATGAAAGTGGATGCTATGATACATATCTAATTGAAAGTACATTGCTATTTCTTGCGTTTACCCCAAAAAATAACACCATAACTAACAAATGAAAATTAGGAAAGTGGAAGGAATCAAGGAATCACATTCCTTCAAGAATGGTCCATTCCATTCCATTCATTCTAATGGAATGAATCATTCCATCCCCTCCTTGATTCCATCATACCAAACAGGCAAACACTACCTAAGTATTTAGTCCGTAAACCACAAATACTGTGAGGACAAATTAAACATAAACAAAAACAAAATTCCAAATTTACCTTGTCATTAAAATAGTCCTGGACAACCGATAATGTTTGCCCCATTGCTCTATGTAACAAAGCAGGAATTGCACCTTCAACACCTTCATCTGCAGCAAGGGCAACAGATGTTGCTTGTTCTGTAATACCTTTCCACATTAAAAGCAAACCATCAAGATCCTTTTGAAGTTCTTCCATGGTATGGCCCGCAGCAACTGTCCTCACAGTAAGACCAAAACCAGGAGGCTGTAAAGTCTTTGCTATCACTCGCAACCGAGTCCTCTCTAATCCAGAAATTTTCTTGGAAATCCCAATTCTGTCACAACGTGTCAGCAAAACCTACATATCATTTAAAAGAATCAAATCAAGATCCTGCATGATAATGAAATCAAGATCCTATTTGTTAGATTTGATGATGACAACTTGGAATAATCTGATCTTGGATAACCTGCGTACAATCTATCTAAAACCAACATACTTTTATGAATATGTTGTCCGAACATGCTTGCCCTAGCAGTAAGGAGGTGAGAATCCATAAGTGAGATCTCAAGTTCGAACCTTGGCATCATCTTCCTTGCTTCAAAGACACTTTAATTTACCTTTCTGCAAATGTTGGGTGTGGGAACTGTTGGTGGGGTGTCCAGAGGTAGCGTATTACATATACCCTTTTGTCAATTTAAAAAGGGTATACGCATGGCGTATACCCTTTTGCAGTATAAAAAGGGTATACATATACGCCACCCCTAAACGACCCTCAACCGGTCCCACAGCCAACATGCGGAAAGGTAAATCAAAGTGTCTTTAAAGCAAGGATGATGTCAAGATTTGAACCTGAGACCTCACTTAAGGAACCTCAGCTATTTACTGCTAGGGTAAGCATGCTGGGACAACATATTCATAATAGTATGTTGGTTCTAGATAGATTGTATGCAGGTTATCCAAGATCAGATTATTCCAAGTTATCACCATCCAATCCAACAAAAAGAACCCGAACATAGTACATACCCAAAATCGGCTTCTTAACTTCGGATATGCGGTCAGTGTTGGCCCTTTGGTACCTAATCCCTCTTTGACAACCTGCACGATTATTTTAGTACCCTTTTGAACTTGCGCCCATTTACTTTCATTTCCACACGAACCCTTGTTACTTTCAGTAATTTCAGTCATGGTTTGATGATTTGAATTATGAGAAGTTTCAATCGGTTGAAATATATTCCTTTTCCCATTAATATACACCATAGAATTAACCACTCCACCATTCACATCTCCCTCAAAGTCTTCCACTACATCAAACTCATCATCCAAATCATCATCATGCTCCTCAATACCATCAATCATTTCTTGTTCTTCCAATTTCGGTTTATTATCCTCATTAACCCTAGAATGTTCTAGAAGCTCAACAAGCAAAGATCCATCCACGGATCTTGGCTCTTTATGACGCGAAAATGGAGGAAAAATAAACGGCTCAACATGATGACTTATTCCCACAAGAGAAGCTCTCGGGTGCCCTATGTTTACAAATGCACCACCCATATTTGGAACTAGTTTTGTGACTACCCCTATATATACACTATCACATTGGACATTATTCTTTATAGGTTCTAGTAATATCTCAACCAGTTTTTCATCTTCCATGACAGCAACCCTTTGCATAGTACATAAAGATGAATTTATCAATATAACCGTATCAATAGATACCTCTTGTGTACCTTGCATACCTACCCTACCTTCATCATCAAGAAACAATCTTTTTGGAATTTCTTCAAGCTCATTAAGAGGTTTCTCACTTTCTTTCTCGTTTACAGATACCCGAGTCAATTTATCAAATATTTTTTCGATTCTTGGACTTTCATCCTTGGGCTTTATGTTTTCCACTTTGTTTTGTAAAGATACATCAATGGTGGGAACATTAATAGATAACCATGGCTCTTCAATAGGGTACTCTCTTTCTGATATATTGTCTTCACATGTTGAACCATTTGAAGAATCTATTTGGGAAAAGATGGAAGCTTCTAGAAGCCATGGTTCCTCTACGGGTTGGTAACTTCTACTAAATGGTTCATAAAGTTCAGAACCGAAATCATCCTCAAAATCAAGATCACCCAACAACTGTTTTGAGACCACAAAGTCACTTCTGGTATTTTCCAAGTGTTTTGCTTCATCTGTCAAATCACTGGAAGCATTTGAGTTTTCATAAGCATATAAATAACTAATTAGTTTATAGGAACATTGACATATGGATTGATACCTTTAGATTTAGCAGAAATCAAAGGTTGACCAGGGAGCCACGTGTCCACTATCCATGACCCAAAAATATTCTGTGAAGGACTTCTGGTACAAGATCTAGTCAATGACCTCTTCACTGAAATCTTTCTGCTCTTTCTACTACTAACTAAATGCAGTGAAACAGAAACTTCACCTCTTAACATCCACAAGGTTTCACATAAGGATTGCATACCTTTCTTGATAAAACACCTACACACAAAACTTCCTCGACCATGTATCTGTTAAAATCAAACTAACCACATCAAGGTTTATTATGAAAATGTCGCATATCAAAGTGTGTAAACTCATTTAAGGAATCTACGATGGATTATGGTTAATTTAAGGTTTTGGTATATGTAATTTGGATATCAAGTCTGTGTGTTTGTTGGGTGTATTGTGTAAATTATCCCTTAGAGCATATTTGTGAAAATGGGAGCCTTTTAAGGTTGAAATGTTGTATGGATTCTGCTTTGTACTTCAATCAGGTCAAAGAAATTAAGTAATGTTGGTGGTAAACTTTAAAAGATAACTCGTATGAGTTTTGCATTTGGAAAATACAAGGGGCAGTGTCGAAAACCAAAACTGTATCTAGTTTCGGGAACTTAGGGTTAATTGATTGAATTCTTAATTCACGCATGTAGATAGTTTGAGCTTGCAAGATGACGAAATTGAGCTTCGCATATTTACAAACAGTTGGTGTGCAAGACAAAACCATGGGTATTGAAGCCGAAATAATAAAAACAACCAAACGAAGTACGTGTTTAAAACTCATACACATTAACCAAAAAAACATTCACCGAATTGGCACTAGAAAAAAACCAGTATAATTTCAAAGATTATTGTGTAATAACAGTATAACAGATAGATTCAGGCATCAAAAGCGGGGCACAGAGAGAGCGAGAGAGAAAACGAAGAAGATGCTGTTATGAATAAGAAGAAATGAAGGGTAGAGAGAGAGCGTACGTGGCGGGGTTCTGCAAATGGTAGTGAAAGAGTGAAGCAGGTAGAAACGGCTAGCTAGCTTTGCTTGCACGAAGATAAGGAAGACGCAACATGATGGGGGTCAAATTTTCGTGAAGTTTTTGTAGAAGGGCAGATGACACAAAGAAACGGTATACAACACCGAGTGTAAATAATAAGATGAAAATTTTATTTTATCTTTGTAACAAGAGAATTTGCTTGTTTATAATTATTAATTTTTGTTATTTATATAAATTGTTCGTTTATAATTATTTAAAATCTATGGGACTCATCGTAATTATTCAAATGGTGGATCTATATACATAACCCCCCTCCCCTATAGTCTGTTTGTACCCTCCCAAATTTGAAATTTTGTTTTTTGTTGTGTTTTTTTTAATTATTTTGTCCATTTGTTGTCTTTTTTTTTTTTCTTTTTTACTTTTACAAATAATATTTGATTTTATTATTATTATTATTATTATTATTATTATTATTAGAAAAATAATAATAAATTTAGATTTTATAATTTTTACGTTTTAATAACAATAAAACAATAGTTTTTTATTAAGTAATTACAACACAACGAACGACGTTTATAAATTTATAAAATTACGTCAAATTATATCAAAACGGTTATGTTAAATTCGAATGATTGTATAAAAAAATAACAAAATAAATAATAATACTAAAGCAAAGTTTGTCTTTATTAATCAGAGATAGTAAATGGTCCAGTATTACAATTGCGTGGTGCGTTATCTGGATAACGAGCATAAGCATTTATTCGAGCAGCATACAATGTTTCTCATTCAACATAATGTTCTTATCTGTACGCACGCACAAGTCTGGACAAAATAGGAGTCATTGGATATGCTCATTGTAAATCAACCATCACATAATGGTTACCGTAAACGTGGGTGATAACGACATATGCAGGATTTGGGATGTCTTGTGGGCCATACTGAAGTGGGAACCACGTTGAAGAACCACCCTTGCTTAGGAAAATAACGATAACACGATATTTATTAGCGATGAGAATAGCAGTGTCGGGCATTTGCAACCAATATTCACATCCTGCAAAACCCGATCCAGAGAAACTCAACGAGTGAATTATGCGGTTTAAAAGATCACCGTAAATCATGGCATACTCTTGATGGTGTGTTATTAACTTGTTGCGTAGCTCATACCTAATTTGTTCTCAATAATGTTTATTACCACCGAGAGAAACTGATATAACCCGAAATCCACAATTTCCATCTCCATCCACGTCTATAATATGCCCGACGTATGGATGAAATTCGTTTGGAATTTCATTCATGAGTGGGTTTAAAGTATAAATTAGTGGTTCTTGGTTGAAGAATGAGTTGGACATCGGAGGTTCTTGAAATGAATACGTGTTATGCATCTCTGATTCTTGATTTATGTCATGCCAATTAGTATCCATATTATCTGATGTATACGTTGGTGGTTCTTGGTTGAAGAATGAGTTGAACATCGGAGGTTCTCGAAATAAATACGTGTTATGCCTCTCTGGTTCCCGATTTATGTCATGCCAATTAGTATCCATATTATCTGATGTATACGTAGGAAAACTATGTCTACGAATATATTGAGTTGGTGGGGGTTGGGTGTTGGTAGGTGTGTGTGTTGGTAGGGGTGGGGTGTTGTGGGCTACATTTTTTGACTTTTGCTTGCTCAACTGTGGACATCCACGGGTATTTTTGTGAACATCTGGATCAACAATCGTTGTTGTTGATGGCAAAAATATGTTCCACATTTTTCTCATATAACTTCGTTTCCCTTCATCTGATTATTTAACGAAGCTTTCTTTGAACAATCTCATGCCCTCTTCCAAACTAAAATCAACTTCTTCATTGGTAACCACAACATTAACTAAATCGAGCTTTTTCCAAAATTTGTCAATAGACGCTAGTCATATTGGTTGGTGTGCAGCCAAGTAAATAGCAATTTCATGCGCACAAGGTAACCCACAACTACGACGCAATTCACAACCACATTCGTCCTCAGTTAATTGTCGTACATCAGGCCGATCCAACTCTTGTCTAATTTTTTCTAATGCGTGGTGTGAAACTTTTCCACACAAACCTTTAATTGGTTCTATATTGTATCGACGCAGTAACTTAGTTTGGTTTGTTTCTAAATGGTCTTTTATTGCTGTATGTTGCGATGCCACTGCCTTTTCAATACAATTAAAATTTTTATCTACGTCGGCATGTTGTGTATTCAATAATTTTTTCAACTTTGCATGTTGACTTTCAACGCTATTGTTCGTGTGGTTGTGAAAGTTTAAACTTTGGTTAATCCAAAATGATAAGAACTTCTCCTTGTATTTTTCCAACCAGACTCGATTCAGATAATCGAGAACACCTGCTTAAACAAGTAAATGGTTAGCATATTATTATATGAATTAATATTTTAAAGAAAAAATACATTGATGATATGTCGCTCTTGATTCAAGGTGTGCATAGTTTCTCAAATATGTTGCCCATGTTGATGAATTAACTAAAGTATCCCAGTCTCGTGCTAAGGATGTCCACTCTCCAATTGTCTTATAACTTTGTCTGCAATGACCCAATATACTTTGAGATATATGCCATCTACAAAGTATATGAATGGCTGACGGGAATACAGTATATGAATGGCTGACAGAAATACTTTTGTACATGCACTCATCAATGCTAACTCTATGTCAGTAACGATCACACATAGGCTGTCGTATATGTCAAGTATGGTCTTGAGACAACTTAAAGCCCAAGTGTAATTAGATTCCTTTTCTTGATCCATGAACCCAAAACCAATGGAAAATGTCGTGTTTGTTGAAGTAACACCAACAATCTCCAAAAAAGGCATTTTGTACCTATTAATAGAAGAATAACAATTAGTAAAAAATATTGTAACCACAATTAATGAATAAAGAACAAATTCATACTTGTTAGTCTTGTAGGTGGCATCCATCATCATAACCTGTGGAAATGCACGCCATATCTCCAATGATGTTGGGTGAACAAAAAAATGATCTTCCAATACATTGGTCATATCATTTGTACGATACTCATATAAATATCCTTTTGAATGCAAAAATCTGAATACAACCTGCATTTGACTTTGACCTGCATGCTCAGCCATTCGAACTTTGTTTCCCTCATTGTAAATTGTCTTTACTGTAGATACGTTATTCTCATTAAGACTCTTTAATGCTGATAGGATATTCCATGGGGGGACATTGTTTATTCTCATTTCTGTAACCATTTTTGATTCATTTTGTGTTAACCGCCTTGAAAATGGGTGACCCTCCAAATAAATTGCAGGATCATGATTATGTTGATCATTTTTTACTTTCAACCTCCAAACATCATCCGACTTATAGTAACAAGCATGTAATTCGAATGGACAATTTATTTTTCTTGTCCCCGTATTTCTGATGGACGTCTCCTGACCTCTAAACACACCACCTCAATCACACATCAAAACAACTTTCGACACATAGCCACTTGGTTTTGTCTTTGTTCTTTTAGTAACAATCACATACCCGAGAGACCGTGCCACATTTTGCACCCAATCCACTAAATTTTCAGGCTGCTAAACACCTAATGAATAAAAAATTGAACATTTATATAATTACGACATTCTACACTAATCATTTTGTGTCATAAGAAAGTTACGTAATAATTGTTATCTGTCTAAAATGCACGCCATATATGGTTGTTATCTGTCTAAAATATAAATTGTATCATGCATGTGGCATAATAATAGGAAACTTTGTGCCAAAGTAAATATCCATCTAATATTCAAATGGTTTAACCGACTTTTAAGCGTCCAATTTTTTATAATATCAATTTTCTTTTCATTTTTTATTTAGGGTTATCCTATTTACACGACAATTTCGTGTATTATAATCATTGAGAAGGTTGATGCGACTAATGTGCGCTTTGTCAATCATTATTTTATAAAAATATATATATGAAAATCAAATTAAATAAAAACACCTAAGTGTCCTTCAAGTACTCAACGACAAAATGCACAATCATGATGTTGCATTTATATGTCAAATCAAATATAAAACTCGTGTACATAGAAATTGTCCTTCGTCCATTTAAAATTACGACAAAGTGTCCTTCGTCCATTTTTACTTTTGCACATCTCTCAAAAAATTATGCTTTATTTATCACATCTCTCAACGACAAAGTGTCATTCATCCATTTAAAATTACGCTTTATTTATCACATCTCTCAAAAAATTCCCTTACTTTTGCAATTTCATGATTAAGATGCATTCATGATTAAGATGCATACTCAACGACAAGTACTCAATGTTTACTTTTGCAATTTCATTATTAGAATCAATCCACTATATTGAGCCTGTTTTTGCTATAGTTGGAGCAGATGAAGATCGTTGAAATGAATAAATGAAGAGCAACAGACTCTTCAAGAGGAGAACATAAACGAGAAGATCGTGGAAATAAAGAGATGAAGAGCGACAGACTCTTCAAGAGGAGAACATGGAAAACCGTGAGCGACAGACTCTTCAAGGCAACCAGCAACCGGCTCAACAGATTTTGGAGATCTTTTTTTATGTAACGTCGGACAATGGAATATTTCATTCAAAAAGAGAACACCGGAGATGCTACACCGGAGACTCCGAGAGAAAGCAAAAGAGGCAACAACACACCGGTTAAAGATTGCACTCCGACTCCGAGAGAAAGCAAAAGAGGCAATACTTTCCTAAAATGTTGGTTTTCCTAATCTTCTTACGATTCGTTTAGATTTTACTTGGTAATTTTCAGTTGATAAGTTTAATTTCCTAAACTAATACTTATCTGTAAAAAAATTCTACTAATTTTTTTGGAGTTTATTAGTCATATAGCAAAAATATCTAGCAAAAATAATACAAATGTACAGAGATATGAGAATCTACAAAAACTATCTAGCAAAAATACATACTTGGTCAGTTTGAAAACTTGCCATAAGATTCAATCGTTGTATCAAATTGATATAGACAAATATATGAAATCGTTGTAGAATGCGAGATATAAATAACGTAATAATATTCAAAAACAAAACATCAAAGCAGTTTCTTTATAATAATAATAATAATAATAATAATAATAATAATAATAATAATAATAATAATAATAATAATAATAATAATAATGTATGTCATACTTATTCGGTTATTTTATAATTTTTATTTGGCATTTGAAAGTACTTAACAGTAAATTACATATTATATGAAAAACTAAATGATAAATTTATATTTAATCACTATTTTTAATTTGACGTTATTATTATTTATCATGTTTCAACAATATTCATTGTTGTAGAGTAACGATCTGTAAAAAAAATTAGTAGATCGTGATTTATTGCATGAATATGATATTCATTTTACCCGGACACACCGTTTTTTATCGTAGAAAGTCAACCCACTAAATAACATATTATTTATTTGTTTCTAAAAATACTTAAGGTGTAACTTTTTTAAATAATAATAATAATAATAATAATAAAGGAAAAGACAACAAAAGACGAAAAAGAGGTAAAACAAATCACTTAGTCAAATCAAGGGGGTGTATTGATTAAAAACTAATTTAAATAAAACTCTTTTTGATTTGATGGCTATTAGGGGGTACAATATGAAATAGAGGGTATTTATAACACAACCCTTATTCAAAAAGCATTTACAAGAGTTTGTAAATTTACAATGTTATTGTAAGGACTTTATTTTGAAAAAGAAAAGGAAAATAAATACTCCAACAATAGTTTCTTGTCGTTTCAAAGAATTTTTTTGGTTTAAACTACTGAAATAACTCCTAAAATGTTTCTATGATGAATGTTTTAACATTACTATGATTTCTTCAAAATAAGATAAGAGGACAAAGCAAGTCACTAAATATAAGGAAAATGGGGTTGTTATTGGCATCCTAGTTATCAGGTTAGATACTCATTCTCCCTACTTATATTTATCAACTTGGATGTGAGATGGATGAATAGTAACTTTATTGTATTATTCAATAAATATATAGTTTCTGCAATTATAGCCATGAACACCCATTGTCACGGTGGTAAAGGTGATGCCCATATTCTACATCTTAATTGTCATGGGCTCGAATCCCTCCTCCTTCATAACTAGATAATATAGATACATTTTTCATAAAATAATAATTTCCCAAATTTTTTTTCACAAAATAATAAGTTCTCAAAAATTAAATACAAGAGTTGAATATATTTATTAATAATCGACTTATTAATAAATAATCAATAAGTGACAACTTGTTTAAGGTGTGACCCTATAGGATCATATGTTATTGGCAAACATCATTCTAAAATGATTCTTGAGCATATATATCCAAAAGAGATTCCTTCTTCAATTCCTTGGAATCATTAGGAAATGATCATAACTGCACTAATACCTTCAAATTGATGTAATGGATCCGTAGACTACAAGTTCTCATGAGTTCATTCATTTCTCCAAACTCCAATTCATCATCACCGCCTCCCATGGTGAAATTCCATTTTCCAAAGGTTGGAATCATTGGGGAAGAACTAGAAATGAATCCCCTCATCCTAAGCAACTATAATAATCCACCACTTATGTAAGAACCCGCAAAAGTTGTAAAAGGGTAAAATGGTCTTTCGGCACATTGTAAGACCATTATGTAAAATAATATGTATTTGTGGAATAATATAATAAGAAATAAGAGTTTATGTGAAATTTGGAGTTTTACCGCGTGAATAGTGAAATTTGGCCGAAAAGGACAAATTAGTCATTTGACATGAAAATGACCATTATGTTATGAAATTTTATTAAGGAGTTAAGTTGGTAACTAATGGAACATAAATTTCAAAGAGATGAGCCTAGGGACAATTTTTGAGTAAATGTTGGAAACCAAGGGACTAAAGTGTAACTAGTGTATAACAATTATATAAATAAATATGAGAGTTAATTAACTCTCATTTCCAGAAACCTGTGGAGAATTCTAGAGAGAACGAGAGAGGGCATGGGAAGGAGAAGAAGCCTTGATCAACTTGCAAGAATTGAAGCTACACACTTGGAATTAGTGATTTCCAAGCTTCAAGAGGTAAGACTACTAAGTTCTAAACTCAAAATTTGGAACGAGAGTTATGTTCTTGACTTTTGATTTTCCAGAAACTTTGATTACAATGGAATCATCTTGTTCAAAATCATCAATTTAACATGTTTAGTTGCTAAATATGTTGACATACAAGAAAAATGATGATTTTGATTCAAGAGCATTAAGTCACGGGTTTAGATGAACAAGTGATTTTGATGAATCTAATGTGTTAGAAAAAGTGAAAGAAACATGTAGTAGTTATTAATTCAAAGGAATTGAAGCTTAGATGTAACAATGATGAAATGGGTTTTTAACTCAAGAACCCTAGAAATGGGTTTAAGAGATGAAACTGATTTTTGTATGGTCCTTATGGTCTTGTTAAGTCAAACATGACATAAAGGATGCAAGAAATCAGTTCCAAGCTTTAAAAACTCACTAAAATGATTTTTGGTGAAAAATGGTGTTTTCGGAAGAATTTTCAAGATTTTAAAGAAGGATTGATGATTTTGAAGTTTAAAACTAAGTGTAAGTTGGTATTTAGGGCCTAGATATGACCCTAAACCAATTAAGTTAAGTATTAAGAGCTTAATGGGGTGAATAGTAGAGCTGCAGTTTGGAAAATCGTCATTTAAGGCAATATACTCAGCCTTCGAGTCGCGACCACACCCTGGTCGAGTCGCGAGGCGGCGCCAACAGAAACATGCAGTTTTTGCATTGAGTCTCCTGCCAAGTGCAATTTAATTTTGAGATTTGGTTCAAAACATGTCCGTTTGATCTCAAATTTTAAACATAGGTCTATTATGGCCTAAGACTTCATGAAAAATTGTCGGAACCGAAATACGACCTCCCGAGGGTACTGTAGTAAAATACGCGTATTTCGGGAAAGTTGTAAAATGAGTTTATTAATGGTTATACATTTGTTATGACATGTAGTTGTGCAATATGAGACTCTTAAGTTATAGAGTCAGTTGTAGTATATATTTATTAATTAAGCAAGTATATATGATATATGTGTAGGAGGTGCTTCAAACATTGTTGAGCACAAGAAAGGAAAAGGTGTACGAGAAGCTTAGTGATCAGTAGCTACACCAAGGTGAGTATGTGTGGACTTTTTGTACATAGCCAAATGATATTTTCAGAAAAGAGATTTCCAAATACTTTTGAATACTAAAGTTGGAAACAGTTTTAAAGTAGCCCTATACAAGGGCTATGTGTTTTAAGCAGATTTTAAAGAAGTATAGTTTGCAAAGTATTTTGAAAGAAGCTCCATATGTGAGCTAAAGATGTTAAAGTTAGTTTTGAAAGTATTTTTGATTAAGAGTTATAAAGTTTATGAGTTTGAGTTTATTATAAATTGTGTCCTATTTTGACCAATTTGAGATGTAGTGAAGAAAGTAACGAGATAAGAACTAAAGTTAAGAAAGTAATAAGAGTCAGTTGTGCGGACTAGGATCACCCACATAATCGGGAGATCTGAAGACACTACTGGGGTGGTACCTCCCGTCGCGAAGTAGTTGTCTAGCTTAGCATAACCTTGTGATTGGATATGTTCCAAGTCACGAAGGGGAGACAGAGATAGCATAACCTTGCGGGTAGATCTGTTATGTCCCGTGAAGGGGAGTTAGTAAGATGAATTAAACTAAACTAATTCATAAGTTTCAGTTGGTCACAAGTAAATGACAAAGAAAGCAGTTTGAGAAAGAAAGTAGTTTTAAAGTAAGAAAACAGTTTTTCTTTGAGAAAGAAAACAGTTTGAGAAAGAAAGCAGTTTTTGAGAAAGAAAGTATTTTTGAGTTTTGAAAATAGAAAAGAAAGAAGATTTGAGATTTATTATGAAAATAAATGTTAATAGTTTACTTGTTTATAATTCAAGTTTTGAGCAGAAAAGTTTTGGGTCTAAAACCCATATTACTCACGAGGCTTTATGTCTCACGTACTATTTTTAAATGCTATGTACTTAGGTGAATGGAGCAGGAGTTGAAGTTGGGACCAGTGTAGATACAGATAAGTTTAAATTATGGTTTTCTGTATTAAGTCTGTAATACCCCTTTGAGAACAAGTTTGTAAAAAAAATTAAGTGACTTTTTCATAGTCACGTTTTGTAAGATATTTGTATTATAAACTGTATTAAATTAAGGTTGAGAAAGGGGTGTTACAGTTTTGGTATCAGAGCCATAGTTTAAGCGAACTAGGTGTCAGTACTTGAACCTAGACTTAAATTATGTGGGAGTTAAGTAGAGTACATACTTGGGTATGATGTTGAAAGTAAGTAGAAAAGGGAGTAAATCCATAACAGTGGAACATGAGTCTTGGTGGTAAAACTGGAATCAAATGTGTATAGGTGGTTATAATAATATGGGCCCGTACTATTCTAATCACAGGATATATATTTGAGTTTGGTGGAACCACACAGGAATCATGTGAGGCTGTAAGGGATAAGTGTAGGAGATTTGAGGGGTATAGGTTCGGTATACCTATGTAAGAAAATCAAGTATGACTGGAAATACTAAAGTATAAAAGAAAAGTGTTAAAGATGAAGTAACGAATATGAGGTATATAGTGGGGAAAACCCCATACCCTATACGAATCATTCTAAAGTATATGTAATAAAGCAGAATAAGGTATGAAAAGAACCAGTAAAAGAGACATGGCCAGAAGGTATAAACGTATTGAAAATTCTAATGGGAATAATAGAGTATATAGTACAAATATAAAGAAAGAGTATAACTGAAAATTTCCGTTGTCTAACGGAAACGAATTATGATTGTGGAATAAAAATAAGAGTAATGTCACTACAGTGACCAAAGGAAGAAAGATTGGAAAAGAATGTGAATACAGATATATGAATTAAATTCATATAAGAAAGAAGAATGAAAACATTTAAGCAGGAAGAGTAAAAGGAAGTGAGTTGGGTGTAATTATAGACAAACCATTAGAAGTATAAAAAAAATAAATAAAATAAATAAAGAGTAAATATTAAGAAGTAGTATGATGTGTTGTTCATGGACAACCAAGAGATTAAGGTATGTATATAAAAAAGTTGTGACTAAATATGTTAATATAAAACGAAAGCAAAATACTTAACCAAGTATTAGATAAGGAATCAAAGACGGAAATGAAAGTATAAGAAATGGGAAGTTGTGACTTCCAACCTCGAAAGTAATATGACAAGTAAAGACATTTAATAGTTGGAGCAAATGACTAAGTTTGAAGAGTACTATAATGAGTAACATAAACAAAGTAAGTTACCTGAATGAGAAAGTAATAAAACAAAAAAATCGTTAAAGACTATGAGCAAGTTGCATTGTTATAATGCAAGAGAATGAGTTGAGAAATGGAGATTGAATGCCTAATCAGGTGTTAGGTGAAAAGTTAAAGATAAGACAGACAATGATGATAATGAGAAGAATATACAGATAGTTACCAAAGAAATGGTCATCTGAAATCAGATTTAGTGACCATGTAAACTACAAATAAGAAGAACTGAGAATGATAAAAGGATAACCGAAAGAATGTGAGAAAAATGACTGAGAGTCATAAATGATATGAGATAAAGAGTAAAAGTGAATATCCAGATAAGTATTAGACAAAGAGTCAAATATGAAATAAGAACTAAAATAAAGAGACAGGAAGTTACTACCTCTAAGCGGAAGTAACGGGTAAAAGTAGCCAAAGATTAGAGAAATGGTCGGTACATGGCTAGTAGTTATGGAACATAAGAAAGTGTATAGCGTATATCGCTTTAAGATACATATAAACAAAGAGAGTAAAGAAATGAAGCTTAAATGAAAGAACAATGCAATGTGTTGGACATATAGCCTTATGACACATAGAGAGAAATGGTAAAAAGAATAATAAAAGAAATTTTGGGTATCAAACCTAGGAAGTTTATAAGTAAAATATATGAGACATAGAGACTAAATGTTTATAAAAAATGGTGGTAATCTATATGATTATGAAAGTAGTGTATGCTTAATAAGTATAATGAGATAAAACAAGAAATTGTTGAGTCAGAAATGCCAATCTTTATTGAAATATGGTTATAATGCAGTCAGGATAAAAAGAGAAGTAAAAGTTATTTTTGGCATTAGCGATAGCAAGTAAAGAGTAAGCAAGAGATAGAGTGCTAAACTAAGCATTAGTGTGAGAAATAAGAACTACAAGAAAATACAAAAACATAAGTAATAAGATGAGAATGGTACATAGGGTACCTAAGAAGATAAGAAGTGTACTCATAAGAGTACAGTAAGAAAGCTGAGAAATGAAAAGGACATGATTATATTAGAAAGTATAATGAGTAAAAGAGATTGAAATCTCATAAATTATAAAGAAAAAGGAAAGAAGTATTTAGATCATTAATATGTCGAAAGGTGGAAATAATATAAGTAAAGAGTGATACAAGACATGTATTTATAAAAGTAATACAGGTAAGTAACAAAATGATAAAGGTAATAACCTTATGTGAATGTATGAAAACCAGTAGTAAAGACAAAGAAAAGTTTTAGTAGTAATTATAGCAACACCTTTGATATAAAAGGTTTTGCTTATAAAAAGAAAAAGATAGAAAATTCTTCGAGAATTAAAGATGAAAGATAAGACAAAAGAAGCAAGAACAACGATTGACTTTTGAAGAGTCAATTCTTCTAGTATATGTAGATATAAGAAGTTGTAAAACTTCTAAAGAAATGTCTAAAGGTAAAGTGGGTGGATATCGTGTATATATATATATATATATATATATATATATATATATATATATATATATATATATATATATATATATATATATATATATATATATATATATATATATATATATATATGAGATTTAAGTCTAATGACAAGAAAGAAGTAATTAGAAATGTAGATTGACAGTTGGAAAGTCAATTTTCTATAATAAAGTATGAAGTGATAGAGCTTCTATAAGAAGAGAGAGAAAGTAAATTAAAAATATAAAATTTACTCAAGTAAGAAGAATAAAAAAAAGCTTTTATTACATTAAAAGAGAAGTAGTGTAATGTGTCTATCCTTACGTTACCAGATGGGACAGAAGATTTTGAAGTATACAGCGATGCCTCACATAGAGGGCTTGACTGTGTGTAGATGCAGAGGAGTAAGGGTATAGCATATGTTTCCAGATAGTTGAAAGCCCTTGAAACAAAGTATATTACCTATGATATAGAGCTTGCAGCGATTATATTTGCCTTGAAAATTTGGAGGCATTACCTGTTGGATTAGGTGTCTAAGCCATGACTAATAATTAGTATTTACCTAATTAATAGAAGCACAATCCATTTGGGTTGCCCTCATGACTGGAGGTTTGGTAGAAAATTCGGTAGAGAGAAAGGTTGATTTATTATGGGATTAATAAATCAACAGGAATTAAATATATGGTTTATTAATATATTAAAGTGATAATATATTAATTAGAAACTATATTAATTAATTAAGAATTAATCCAGAATTAATTGGATTTAATTTGGGGATTAAATTAATTAATTAAAGGTGCAGGGACTAAAACTGTAATTATTCAATAGTTGAGTAAGTGACAGTGTGGAGTGACCAGTTGAAAGTCGAAATCTATATATAGATATATAGAATTTCGAAATTGATAATTATTAGATAAATAGGTTTTTGAATTGTAAGATAAAAGGTTTATCTTATTTGAATTCAAAAAGGATTATCTCTAAGGTTTATCAACTGGCCATTTGGAAACTATAAATAGGGATCCCTGGCACCATATGATTTTCGCCATTCTCATTATTCTCTCTCAAGATTTTCGTGACCCCTCTCCTCCAGCTTGGGTGTGATCTCATTTGAGGCAGGATAATTTTGCTGCTCAGCTTCCAGAAAATTCTAAAAGGTTGGTTTTTCTAATTTTATTCTTTTAGTTAATTTTCTTATGGCCTTTTAAGTTTTGTTATATGTTCAATTAGAAGAAAACATAGATCCTTATAGGTTGCATGTGAACTTAGGTTATTTAGTTCATGGTTTGCAGAAAACCTTTCATTACCTGTATAGTACAAAGCGCAAGCTATTCACTGATCATAAGAGTTTGTAGTATGTGTTCACTCAAAAAGAGTTGAACATGAGACAGAGAAGATAGCTAGAGTTGATCAGCGACTAGGATTGCGAGATTGTATACCATCCAGATAAAGCAAATGTAGTAGCATATGCATTGAGTAGAAAAGCTCTTGAGAAAAGAATCAAGGCAAGATCGATGAGAATAGAACTAGTGTCCAGTATTGTAGAGCAGATCAAAACAGCCAACAAAGAGTTGAAGAGAGCGGAGATTTGAAAGATGGGAAACTAGGAAAAGACATGCAGTTTGAAATAAATAGTCAAGGGTTAAAGACTTTTAGAACCCGCATTTGGGTGCCGAAAGCAGGAGATTTAAGAAAGTTGATCTTAGAAGAGTCGCATAAGTCAAAGTATTCTATACATCTAGTGAGTACCAAGACTTATCAAGATCTAAAGAGACAGTATTAATGGCCTGGAATGAAGAAGAGGATAGCTAAGTACATCTCCAAGTGTGTCATTTGTGCACAAGTCAAGGCGGAACATCAAGTCCCACATGGAGATGCTCAGTCATTGTACATTCCAGCAGGAAAGTAGGAGGATGTAACCATGGATTTTATCGTTGGGTTACCAAGAACGAGGAGATGTTATGATTGTATATGGGTTATAGTGGACCGATTGACCAAGAGTGCACTATTTCTAGCTATAAAAGAAACTACTCCATTAGAGAAGTTAGCCTAGTGGTACTTAGATGAAGTATTAAGAAGATATGGTGAACCGTTGTCTATCGTGTCAGACAGATACCCCAGATTTACCTCTAACTTTTGGAGAGCTTTACAAGAGAAAATGGGGACGAAAATCCAGCTAAGCACAGTATACCATCCACAAACGGATGGCCAGAGTGATCGAACAATTCAGACAGTAGAAGACATGTTACGATCATGTGTCATAGATTTCGGAGGTAGTTGGGATGAACACCTGTCCTTAGTGGAGTTTATATATAACAACAGCTACCATTCTAGCATTAAAATGCCACCCTTTGAGGCATTGTATGGTAGAAAATGTAGAACTCCCTTGTGCTGGTTGGAGGCGGGCGAGACTCAGTTTACTGGACCAGATATTGTTAGAGTGTCCAATGAGAAGATTGGAGTAATTCAAGCTAACATGAAAGCAGCACAAGACCGACAGAAGAGTTACTCGAATCTCAAGAAAATACCATACGATTTGCGAGAAGGCGATTTAGTGATGATAAAAGTGTCGCCATGGAAGGGCGTAGTCAGATTTGGCAAAAGAGGAAAGTTGAGTCCAAGATACATTGGACCTTTTAGAATCCTGAAGAGAGTTGGGTTATAGGCGTTCAAGCTGGAGTTACCACCAGAACTTAGTGGAATACATGATACTTTCCATGTATGCTACCTGAAGAAGTACTTTGGAAAAGAAGAGTTGGTGATACCGTATACAGACTTGAGGGTGGAGACTCCAAGCAGACTGGTTGAAGAACCTGAAGAAATTTTAGAAATGCAGACTAAGAAGCTGAGGAACAAGGAGATCGATTTAGTAATATTCAAGTGGAAGCACCCATTAGGGTCAAACCTAACCTAGAAGACACCGGAAGAAATGAAGAGAAGCTATCCAGATTTCACAGATTACGAGGACGGAATCCGCATAAGGAGGGGTGACTGTAAGAACCCGCAAAAGTTGTAAAATGGTAAAATGGTCTTTTGGCACATTGTAAGACCATTATGTAAAATAATATGTATTTGTGGAATAATATAATAAGAAATAAGAGTTTATGTGAAATTTGGAGTTTTACCGCGTGAATAGTGAAATTTGGCCGAAAAGGACAAATTAGTCATTTGACATGAAAATGACCATTATGTTATGAAATTTTATTAAGGAGTTAAGTTGGTAACTAATGGAACATAAATTTCAAAGAGATGAGCCTAGGGACAATTTTTGAGTAAATGTTGGAAACCAAGGGACTAAAGTGTAACTAGTGTATAACAATTATATAAATAAATATGAGAGTTAATTAACTCTCATTTCCAGAATCCTGTGGAGAATTCTAGAGAGAACGAGAGAGGGCACGGGAAGGAGAAGAAGCCTTGATCAACTTGCAAGAATTGAAGCTACACACTTGGAATTAGTGATTTCCAAGCTTCAAGAGGTAAGACTACTAAGTTCTAAACTCAAAATTTGGAACGAGAGTTATGTTCTTGACTTTTGATTTTCCAGAAACTTTGATTACAATGGAATCATCTTGTTCAAAATCATCAATTTAACATGTTTAGTTGCTAAATATGTTGAAATACAATAAAAATGATGATTTTGATTCAAGAGCATTAAGTCACGGGTTTAGATGAACAAGTGATTTTGATGAATCTAATGTATTAGAAAAGGTGAAAGACACATGTAGTAGTTATTAGTTCAAAGGAATTGAAGCTTAGATGTAACAATGATGAAATGGGTTTTTTAACTCAAGAACCCTAGAAATGGGTTTAAGAGATGAAACTGATTTTTGTATGGTCCTTATGGTATTGTTAAGTCAAACATGACATAAAGGATGCAAGAAATCAGTTCCAAGCTTTAAAAACTCACTAAAATGATTTTTGGTGAAAAATGGTGTTTTCGGAAGAATTTTCAAGATTTTAAAGAAGGATTGATGATTTTGAAGTTTAAAACTAAGTGTAAGTTGGTATTTAGGGCCTAGATATGACCCTAAACCAATTAAGTTAAGTATTAAGAGCTTAATGGGGTGAATAGTAGAGCTGCAGTTTGGAAAATCGTCATTTAAGGCAATATACTCAGCCTCCGAGTCGCGACCACACCCTGGTCGAGTCGCGAGGCGGCGCCAGCAGAAACATGCAGTTTTTGCATTGAGTCTCCTGCCAAGTGCAATTTAATTTTGAGATTTGGTTCAAAACATGTCCGTTTGATCTCAAATTTTAAACATAGGTCTATTATGGCCTAAGACTTCATGAAAAATTGTCGGAACCGAAATACGACCTCCCGAGGGTACTGTAGTAAAATACGCGTATTTCGGGAAAGTTGTAAAATGAGTTTATTAATGGTTATACATTTGTTATGACATGTAGTTGTGCAATATGAGACTCTTAAGTTATAGAGTCAGTTGTAGTATATATTTATTAATTAAGCAAGTATATATGATATATGTGTAGGAGGTGCTTCAAACATTGTTGAGCACAAGAAAGGAAAAGGTGTACGAGAAGCTTAGTGATCAGTAGCTACACCAAGGTGAGTATGTGTGGACTTTTTGTACATAGCCAAATGATATTTTCAGAAAAGAGATTTCCAAATACTTTTGAATACTAAAGTTGGAAACAGTTTTAAAGTAGCCCTATACAAGGGCTAAGTGTTTTAAGCAGATTTTAAAGAAGTATAGTTTGCAAAGTATTTTGAAAGAAGCTCCATATGTGAGCTAAAGATGTTAAAGTTAGTTTTGAAAGTATTTTTGATTAAGAGTTATAAAGTTTATGAGTTTGAGTTTATTATAAATTGTGTCCCATTTTGACCAATTTGAGATGTAGTGAAGAAAGTAACGAGATAAGAACTAAAGTTAAGAAAGTAATAAGAGTCAGTTGTCCGGACTAGGATCACCCACATAATCGGGAGATCTGAAGACACTACTGGGGTGGTACCTCCCGTCGCGAAGTAGTTGTCTAGCTTAGCATAACCTTGTGATTGGATCTGTTCCAAGTCATGAAGGGGAGATAGAGATAGCATAACCTTGCGGGTAGATCTGTTCTGTCCCGTGAAGGGGAGTTAGTAAGATGAATTAAACTAAACTAATTCATAAGTTTCAGTTGGTCACAAGTAAATGACAAAGAAAGCAGTTTGAGAAAGAAAGTAGTTTTAAAGTAAGAAAACAGTTTTTCTTTGAGAAAGAAAACAGTTTGAGAAAGAAAGCAGTTTTTGAGAAAGAAAGTATTTTTGAGTTTTGAAAATAGAAAAGAAAGAAGATTTGAGATTTATTATCAAAATAAATGTTAATAGTTTACTTGTTTATAATTCAAGTTTTGAGCAGAAAAGTTTTGGGTCTAAAACCCATATTACTCACGAGGCTTTATGTCTCACATACTATTTTTAAATGCTATGTACTTAGGTGAATGGAGCAGGAGTTGAAGTTGGGACCAGTGTAGATACAGATAAGTTTAAATTATGGTTTTTTATATTAAGTCTGTAATACCCCTTTGAGAACAAGTTTGTAAAAAAAAATTAAGTGACTTTTTCATAGTCACGCTTTGTAAGATATTTGTATTATAAACTGTATTAAATTAAGGTTGAGAAAGGGGTGTTACAACTTACAAGTAAATCCTTATATTCTACAAATCCCCAAATTCTAGGGTTCATAACACTCAATTCAACCCAATAGGTGGATCTAGATCATCCATGGATTGGACGTTGATCACATAATGGCTAAAAATCATAAACTAACACTTATGATCTTAGGATTTTCTCCCCCAAATTCAGAATTTTCGGATTAACACAAGAACACCCAATTCATGATGGGTTTTTAACATAGAAAGGGAAGATTATACCTTAGATTTGCTTGGAAACTTCAAGAACTAAATGAATCTTTAAATCCAAGCTCATATCCTCCATAAACCCTTGAAAACCGCCATCTTCCCTTCTTCTTCTTCTTCTTCTTCTTCTTCTTCTCTCTCTCTCTCTCTTTATATATATATATATATATATATATATATATATATATATATATATATATATATATATATATATATATATATATATATATATATATATATATATATATATATATATATATATATATATATATATATATATATATATATATATATATATATATATATATATATATATATATATATATATATATCAAATTGTCTAATGGCTGAAGTGGGGAGAAATCCCCACTAAAACATGTTAACTTTTAGAGTTTGGTAAAATGGTCCCTAGGGTTAGATCTTCCTACACCCAACACTCAAAAAGTCAATCCTTTAAATGGAAGTCCCTCGTTTCACACTTATACCCCAAATAATATGACTTATTTGATCGTAGGTCAACCCTAACCCCTAGTTTGACAATCTGGCAAAAACAACCCTTTTTCTAAAATCATCACAATTTGGTCCTTAATATTGACTCAAGGAAATGCTTGACTAAATATGAGTATCTACATTAATTCCTTCGTTATATTTCCTTAATCTCCTAAGTCCTTGACCAGTCAAAGCTTAAGGGGATAAGTTTGGTCAACTTGTCAAATTTAGTCCTTATGACTAAATTTCTCATTTTTGGTTAAAATAACTTTTAAATCTTCAAGTTGTTTGTTTAAACTTTATTTTGGCTCATTGAACCACATTCTATAGATACCTCAAATAATATGATTTGTTTGATCCTAGGTCATTGATTAGGTCAACCCTAACCCCTAATTTGGCAATTTGGCGAAAACGACCCTTTTTCTAAAATCATCACAATTTGGTCCTTAATATTGACTTGAGGAAATTCTTGACTAAATCTAAGTATCTACATTAATTCTTTCATTATATTTCCTTAATCTCCTAAGTCCTTGACTAGTCAAATCTTAAGGGGATAAGTTTGGTTAACTTGTCAAATTTAGTCCTTATGACTAAAATTCTCATTTTTTGTCAAAATAACTTTTAAATCTTCAAGTTGTTTGTTTAAACTTTATTTTGGCTCATTGAACCACATTCTATACATACATAAAAAAAATTAAGTTTATTTATTTATTATTTTCAAAAATAAATTTTATTTCATCGATTTAAGCCCAAAACTTCTAGGTCCAAAACACGAATTGTTACAAGATGTGTTATGAGGAACTGCCTCAAAAGATATAGAAGTGGAATCATGATGAGAGTTTGTCTCATAGGATATAAAAGTGGAATCCTAACGAGGCTCTGCCTCAAAGGATATAGAAGTGGAATCCTGACTAAAGATGCAAGTTTCCTGTGGATGCGGGTGTCCAGGGGATCTGACCCTAACAGGGCGGGTATTACCCTTCTTAACGGGTAACGGGCTGCAATTTCATACCCGAAGCAGGGACGGGTCAGAGACGGCTAATATATATATATATATATATATATATATATATATATATATATATATATATATATATATATAATATCGAGAATCAAATTTCAATTAAAGCATTAACTATTATTAAATGAACGATAATTTCTAAATACTAATTAGTTGTTTATAGTGTTGAAGGCTTTGATGCAATTTCTAAATACAAAGTAACTACTATTCAATTTAAGCCTATTCAAGACTCTTCATTCTCCTATTAGCTTTTATCAAGTATGTGCAACTAATTGTGTACTTTAGCTATGAATTACTTAATTTCTGTATAATTTTAATTGTCTATTTATTTGTATCTTTCATGTGAGTAGGTCTTTATGTCTATAGTCCAAATTCTAAAATACTTAATTTAGTGTTGTGATTTCGATGTTTATAATCTTAATTTCTAAATAGCTTCAACTTTTAGTGATTTCTCCTTGTATTTCTTTTTGGTTAAGTTTTTGTGCTTATCATGTGAATTCAAAAAGGTTTAATGGTTGGGTATTGTAGTGATTCCATGTGTATAAACTTAATTTTTAAATGGCTTACTTTTTTATAATTTTCAGAGTTAAAAAATAATGAATTTCTTTTTACAAAGCGGGTATACATCGGGTTCCCTGTACCCGACATTGATTTTTTTGCCCGAGCCCATTAAGGATTAGGTGGGTGGAGGCGAGGATAGGTGTGTGGGGATCAAAGTTAGGGTGCGAGAACAGATATTGCTATCTCCGCCAATATCTGCCTCGTTTGCATCTCTAATCCTGTTGAGGGCCTGCCTTGAAGGATATAGATGTGGAATCCTGACGAGGGTCTGCCTCGAAGGATATAGATGTGGAATCCTGATGAGGGACTGCCTCAATGAATCGTTACTTGGTATTAAGCATAATAATTGAAATGGCTCTGAGAATACGTACACCACCATTATAGAGTACTAATAATGAAATCGAACTGAGGAACGTGCACCTCATACTTGTAAAAAATAAGTGTATGGTAAGACATGGGAAAATGTTTCCCACAAATGTGTAACACCCGGCTTTTTAAAACAAAATACACCCAAAATTTTTCATTTTTAAACATAGTTACAAACATACAAACCAACTATTTAGGTGTATAAGTTTATACAAAAAGGGTACAAGTGTATCAAGGAGTACATAACAAAAGTAAACTCCTTCTAAGCCAGGCCGCTACAACGAAAAGTCCTATCCATGAGCTACATCTTTACCCTTAGCAGGGTCACGCTTACCTGCAGGGACAATTCACACATATATTGTGAGCCATAAAGCTCAATGAGTAATCATATAAACAGTTTAACATGTATTTATATATAATTAAGTTATCAAAACTCAATACAATATATATATATATATATTTCTGTTCGAATCAACATTTGGATATCAATTCAATCTCCTAGCCGTAAAGGTTGTTATTAGTTGGATATCACATCCAATCTCCTAGCCATATAGGCCGTTTATTTGGATACAGAATCCAATCTCCTAGCCACATAGGCCGTTTATTTTTTATACGGAATCCAATCTCCTAGCCACGAGGGCCGTTAACATTTGGATACAGAATCCAATCTCCTAGCCACAGAGGCCGTCACTTCATATCAATTGGGTAACTTGGCTAACTTCTAGGTTACCATTCAAATGCTAAAGCTATTTCAGATTCCATGAGTTCAACTAATACATATCATATTAGATATAGTACAGATTACTCACCTGGTATTGAAGCTCTTTACTGTCTAGTTAGCACCACCGAAGCTACCACAATCCTTTAAGGTTTTCCTGCACCTACACAATCACATATATACCAATTAGAGGTGAAAACCTTGTTTTTCAACCATCTAGGTTTGAAACTCGATTTCAATAGCTAAGACTCGAGATTAGAAGTATTTTAACACATCCCAAACATGTGTATAAGTTAAATTTCCAGCCATACACAGGTGGTCCTTCACCACAACTCGAAACCCACCCAAAATGACCAAATCAACTGTTCAAAAGAGCTAAAACTGTAAACCTTACCTTCAAGAAGTGGAATACCGAAGATTACTTCAATCCTTCGAGTTCTAGCCTTCCAATTTGGTCCAAAAATGATTTGGGAAATGTTTCTAGGGTTTAGAAGCGGTTTTGGTTCGAGAATTGTCCAAGAAATGGCTGAAATCGCAATAAAAGGGGGTGGGGCCTGCGCGCAGCATGGCCCGTGTCCAAGTTACACGGCCCGTGTAACTTTCAGTACATATTTTCCAAACCTTCTACACGACCCGTGCTCAGATTACACGACCCATGTAATCTTCGGTCAGTTACTTACACGACCCGTGTTTTACTTACACGACCCGTGTAAGCTTCGGTAAACTTCCTCAACTTATTACACGACCCGTGTAACCCTCGGTATGCCCAACAAGTCCAAAAAGATTTCCTTACACGACCCGTGTAATTCCTACACGACTCGTGTAACCTGCTTCTAGCATTTTTCAACTTCAAATTCCTTCCAAATGAAATTCTAACTACCCAAACTTATGCAATAATCTAATAAATCTTAATTGCAGTAAGATTAAGATATAAATACTTACCAAAAGTAACATGGTGTTACAAATTCTTACCAAAAGTAACATGGTGTTACAAATCCAAAAAGAGTTGAGGGTATTTCTCCCTCATTTCATCTTCAGTTTCCCACGTCATGTCGGAACCTCTATGGTGTCGCCAAAGTACTTTAACCATTTTGATCTTCTTTTTCCGCAATTGTCTTACTTTTCGGTCCAACACTTTTTCAGGTTGTTCCGGGTATCTTAGTTTTTCATCAACCTCAATTTTATCCAGAGGTATTCGTTGAGATTCATCGAATAATGTTTTCTGCAAGTGTGATACATGGAACACATTATGAATACCTTGAAGTTCTTCCGGTAACTCTAATCGATACGCCACGGCTCCTACCTTTTGAGATATCCGGAACGGTCCCATGAAACGAGGACTCAACTTTCCTTTCTTCCCAAAGCGAATCAAACCTTTCCAAGGGGATACTTTGAGCATTACCATTTCCCCCACTTGGAATTCCAACGGCTTTACCCGCTTGTCAGCATATTGTTTTTGTCGGTTTTGGGCAACTTTCAAATGTTCCCGAATATGTCTAATCTTTTCTTCAGTTTGAGCTACGATCTCAGGTCCGGCCAATGGATTTTCCCCCACTTCAGTCCAGCAAGTCGCAGTACGACACGGAGTTCCATACAACGCTTCATACGGGGCCATCCGAATGCTGGAATGAAAACTGTTGTTATAAGCAAATTCTACCAAAGGTAGATGATCTTCCCAACTCCCGCCAAAGTCTATCACACACGTCTGAAGCATGTCTTCTAAAGTCTGTATGGTTCTTTCACTTTGCCCATCAGTTTGCGGATGATACGCGGTACTCATCAATACCTTCGAACCCAATTGCTCTTGAAGGCTCTACCAAAATCGGGAAGTGAATCTGCTGTCTCGGTCCAATACAATTGACGACGGTAACCCATGACGACGAATTACCTCGTCAATATAAATTTTCGCCAACTTCTCGATCTTGAAATTTTCACTAATAGGTATAAAATGTGCTGATTTTGTTAACCGATCGACCACCACCCAAACGGTATCATACCCACGCGGTGTTCGAGGAAGTTACATTACGAAATCCATTGTAATATTATCCCATTTCTTCTCTGGAATTGGCAACGGTTGAATATCGCCATACGGTTTCTGATGGTTAGATTTCACCTGCAAACAAGTCAAGCACTTTTCTACATATCTTCCAATATCTTTTTTCATTCCCGGCCACCAATAGAAAGGTTTCAGCGTTCGGTACATCTTGGTACTACCAGGGTGTATAGTATACCTACTACAATGAGCATCTTCCAAAAGTAAACCCCGCGCTTCACCTTGCTTGGGCACCCATACACGACCACTAAAGGTTTTCAATCGCTGAGAGTTTGCAACAAGACATTTTATATATCCGATCATTCGTTCACTTTTCACGTTCTCGGGCTTGCACGCTTTTTCTTGTGCCACACGAATCAACTCGGGTAATCGGCTCGCTACACCCATACACGCGGATGTAATCTTCAAAGGATATCCTTTTCGACTCAGGGCATCTGCAACTACATTAGCCTTGCCGAGATGGTACAATATTTCACAGTCAAAGTCTTTGAGTAAATTCATCCACCTTTGCTGCCTCATGTTTAATTCTTTCTGATCAAACAAATACTTCAAGCTTTTATGATCCGTGTAGACAACAAACTTTACGCCGTACAAGTAGTGTCTCCAAAGCTTCAAAGCTGAAATCACTGCAGCTAATTCAAGATCATGTACCGGGTACTTCTTCTCGGCTTATTTTAATTGATGGGATGCATAAGCAATTACCCGACCCTTCTGCATCAACACACACCCAAGGCCCACCCGTGAAGCATCACTAAAAACCACATAGTCTTCTCCGTCTTGCGGTAAAGCTAACACCGGGGCTTGACACAAGGCCTGCTTTAATTTCTGAAAAGCTGCTTGTTGTCTTTCCGCCCATTCAAAATTTTCACCCTTCTTGGTCAACTTAGTCAACGGGGCAGCAATCAAAGAAAAATTATCTACAAATCTTCTATAGTAACCTGCCAGTCCAAGAAAACTGCGTATTTCTGTAGGACTCCGAGGCGGTTCCCATTTCATCACAGCTTCAATCTTTGTTGGATCAACTTTGACACCTTCACTATTAATAACATGTCCAAGGAATTGTACTTCCCTTAGCCATAATTCACACTTGGAAAACTTTACGTATAACTTTTCTCGGCGAAGTAACTCCAATATTTGGTGCAAATGAACACCGTGTTCAGCCTGGCTTCGAGAATACACCAAAATATCGTCTATAAATACAATTACAAAAGTATCAAGGAACGGACGACATACTCTATTCATGAGATCCATAAATGCTGCCGGAGCATTGGTTAACCCAAAAGGCATAACCAAGAACTCATAGTGACCATAACGAGTACGGAATGCGGTTTTCAGAATATCTGATTCTCGAATCTTCAACTGATGATACCCCGACCTCAAATCAATTTTTGAAAAATACGACGCTCCCTGAAGTTGATCGAACAAGTCGTCGATTCTTGGTAACGGGTATTTATTTTTCACCGTGATCTTATTCAGTTCCCGGTAGCCGATACACATACGCATCGATCCGTCTTTCTTCTTTACAAACAAAATTGGCGCTCCCCACGTTGACGAACTGGGTTTAATAAAACCCCTATCCAGAAGTTCTTCCAATTGCTTTCTCAACTCTTCCATTTCTAAAGGTACTAGTCGATAAGGAGCCCGAGCAACAGGAGCGGCTCCTGGAACTAATTCGATCGCGAATTCAATTTGTCGATCCGGTGGTAATCCGGGAAGTTCTTCAGGAAAAACGTCTGGAAATTCGTTTACAATTTTTACACTTTCTTTTCCCACCTGATCCGATTTAGCAAAAGTCATGTATGCTAAATAAGATACCCCTCATTTACTAACACTACTCCGGGCTTGAGCAAAAGAAATAACCGGCATTCTTAAACGCGGTCGTTCGCCCTGGATCTTAATCCATGCCCCTTCCGGTGTTAAAACTGTAATATTCTTGTTTCTACAATCCATGTTAGCGTAATTTGTTGCTAACCAATCCATACCCACAATTACTCCAAACTCATTGGTAGTCATCGGCTTCAGATCTATAGGGAAAGTGGTCCCGTAGATCTTAAGCTGACAACCTTCAATATGTTCTGACACCTAAACATACCTATCATCTGCCACTGCTACTTCCAAACTTTCATCCATAGGAGTTAGAGGAATATTTAAACGAGACATCATAAATGTTGACACAAAACAATGCGTAGCTCCAGGATCAAATATTACGTATACAGGAATTGAATTTAGAGTGAATATACCTGAAACTACATCAGTCTTTTCACGAGCCTCTTCTACAGTCATCTGGAGTGCTCGCGATGCCACTGGTCCTCCCCGACCCTTTGTCTCCTTTTTCTTTCCTCCCCTCTCATCTCTAGGTTTATCACTAGGTGTTCCAGATTTCACCTGGGACAGTTTGGGCGAATATGATATGTAGCCCCACACTGGAAACACCTTTGATCCGCTCGACAGTCTCGAGTAATATGCCCCTGCTTTCCACAATTACGACAACCCGTCGATAAAACATCGGTTCGATAACTTCCAAAGTGTTTCTTTCTGCATTTCTCACACCATTTCGCTTCCTCTCTTGGACCTTTGCCTTTAAAATTGGATCCCGTTTGTTGAGACTTTTTCTGAGGCGTCCACGATTGTTTCTCTGCCTTTCGTTTTGTTTCACTTACTTTCTTTTCTTCCTCCTGTCTTTGAAGTTCCTTCTCTCTTTCTGTGGCTCTATCCACCACCTGTCGGAAGGAAGACAACTGAAGCGGTTATACA
This sequence comes from Cichorium intybus, assembly GCA_023525715.1. Classification (NCBI taxonomy): domain Eukaryota; kingdom Viridiplantae; phylum Streptophyta; class Magnoliopsida; order Asterales; family Asteraceae; genus Cichorium; species Cichorium intybus. Next base: position 115,736,518 of record CM042011.1, on the reverse strand, counting down.
ATTTCTCGAATTCTAGTTTTCAATCCCCACACATATTTATCAATCTTTCTCTTCTCAGTGTTTATCTGGTGCTCTGCAAATCTAGCTTTTTCAAGAAAACTCATCGTATACTCTTGCACCGTGTGAGATCCCTGTTCCAGGTGCAGAAACTCTTCTTTTAGCCTTTTTACCGCCACCTCGGAACAATATTCTTCGTTGAATTTAGTTTTAAATTGTTCCCACAATAAAGATTGCATCAAATCGAGACCCAACGCCTTACTGAATACTTGCCACCAATGTAATGCATTTCCCGTCAATTGATTCGTGGCGAACTCCACTTTATCCCCTTCAGCACACTTACTGATTTGAAACACCTTCTCTGTATGCGTCAACCATTCCATAGCTTGAACTGGATTATCTGTTCCTGAGAACTCTTTAGGTTTACAGCCAAGGAAGGTTTTATAAGTGCATTCAATCTTTTTCCTGAAACTTCCTTCTCCTTGGACTTCTTTCTCTATACGAACTCTACTTTCTCCTTGACTTTCATTTTCAGGCTGCCTATCATGAACTTGTTTTGCAGCACTTTCATCACGTACATTTACCAAAGTAGGTAACAGTTCATGTACCACATCAGCTACAATGGTGCGTAAATCTGGTGGATTTTCATCTGCTGGTCCACCCGCCCCTCTTCCAACCGAGCCTTGAGAACGTGCCCGACCACCTCTCGAGGCTCCACGCCCCGAATTCCCTCGTGTAGGATTGCTTCTAGTACCTCTCATACTTCAAAATTCAACAATTTGTTAGGTTATATATAATGACAAACTTATATACAACCAACTGCACAACATGTCTACTATTTTTCAAGGTTTAAGTCTAGGAATCTATTCTACAGACACCTAGTTCACTTAAACCACGGCTCTGATACTAACTTGTAACACCCGGCTTTTTAAAACAAAATACACCCAAAATTTTTCATTTTTAAACATAGTTACAAACATACAAACCAACTATTTAGGTGTATAAGTTTATACAAAAAGGGTACAAGTGTATCAAGGAGTACATAACAAAAGTAAACTCCTTCTAAGTCGGGCCGCTACAATGAAAAGTCCTATCCATGAGCTACATCTTTACCCTTAGCAGGGTCACGCTTACCTGCATGGACAATTCACACATATACTGTGAGCCATAAAGCTCAATGAGTAATCATATAAACAATTTAACATATATTTATATATAATTAAGTTATCAAAACTCAATACAATATATATATTTCTGTTTGAATCAACATTTGGATATCAATTCAATCTCCTAGCCGTAAAGGCTGTTATTATTTGGATATCACATCCAATCTCCTAGCCATATAGGCCGTTTATTTGAATACAGAATCCAATCTCCTAGCCATATAGGCCGTTTATTTTGGATACGGAATCCAATCTCCTAGCCACAGAGGCCGTTACTTCATATCAATTGGGTAACTTGGCTAACTTCTAGGTTACCATTCAAATGCTAAAGCTATTTCAGATTCCATGAGTTCAACCAATACATATCATATTAGATATAGTACAGATTACTCACCTGGTATTGAAGCTCTTTACTGTCTAGTTAGCACCACCGAAGCTACCACAATCCTTTAAGGTTTTCCTGCACCTACACAATCACATATATACCAAGTAGAGGTGAAAACCTTGTTTTTCAACCATCTAGGTTTGAAACTCGATTTCGATAGCTAAGACTCGAGATTAGAAGTATTTTAACACATCCCAAACATGTGTATAAGTTAAATTTCCAGCCATACACAGGTGGTCCTTCACCACAACTCGAAACCCACCCAAAATGACCAAATCAACTGTTCAAAAGAGCTAAAACTGTAAACCTTACCTTCAAGAAGTGGAATACCGAAGATTACTTCAATCCTTCGAGTTCTAGCCTTCCAATTTGGTCCAAAAATGATTTGGGAAATGTTTCTAGGGTTTAGAAGCGGTTTTGGTTCGAGAATTGTCCAAGAAATGGCTGAAAATCGCAATAAAAGGGGGTGGGGCCTGCGCGTAGCACGGCCCGTGTAACTTTCGGTACTTATTTCCCAAACCTTCTACACGACCCGTGCTCAGATTACACGACGCGTGTAATCTTCGGTTAGTTACTTACACGACCCGTGTTCTACTTACACGACCCGTGTAAGCTTCGGTAAACTTCCTCAACTTATTACACGACCCGTGTAACCCTCGATATGCCCAACAAGTACAAAAAGATTTCCCTACACGACCCGTGTAATTCCTACACGACCCGTGTAACCTGCTTCTAGCATTTTTCAACTTCAAATTCCTTCTAAATGAAATTCTAACTACCCAAACTTATGCAATAATCTAATAAATCTTAATTGCACTAAGATTAAGATATAAATACTTACCAAAAGTAACGTGATGTTACAAAATGTAAAAGTGTTGATATGTGGCTAACAAAGGGAATGTGCTTCCCGTAGTAGTAGCATAATGTTGTTGCTGTATTATGTACTCATCAAAATTATGTCTGACCTTTCTACTGTTTGTGATTTATGACATATATACATATATGGTAGATCAGGTGTAGGGGAAGGAAGGATTGAACTAGAAGACCTTCAGAATACATTATACTTAACGATACACTTACAGTGACTCTCACATATATGTTGTAACACCCAACTATGCACCGAAATTATATATATGTTGAGAAAAAAATTAGACAGTATTCCGCTGATCTCGCGTTTTCTATGTAAATGAACAATGTAAGATTTGGTTCATTACAATAGCCAAATACAATAAAAATACACATGTTCTAACATTAAATTAGTTTAAATAATAAACATATCAATCTTGAAATTCTTGAATGTGAGAGTGAGAAAGATGAAAGCATATAATGTATGTTTATCTGGATCTTACTTTAGTTTTAGGGCTAGTATGTTAAATAAATTATAAAATATACATATCAATATCAAAATTCTCGAATTTTCTTATTTTTAAGTAAAACTTGACATTTTGGTCGCCTTTGACCGATTTTTCGAGTTTGATCGAGTTGGTTCGAGTTTGACTGAGTTTCTATAAATTGTAGGGCTGACAATCCCAACCTGAACCTGTCAACCCAACCCAATAATTTGCAGGTTGGGTTGAGATATTCAACTCGTCTAATTAAACGGGTCGACCTGTTTAACCCGTTTAATTAAATGGGTTAGGTTAGGGTTGATAATCTTAACCTGATTTCAACCCGCCAACCCGATCAACAATTTTTAACGTATTTTAAATTATAAACATATTATAATTAATTTTATTTACATATTATACTTATTTTTATTAGCATAATCAGCTTTTTAATGTTTATTGGGAATTTGGAATCAACTAGTCGACTTACTAGACACACAAACCCTATATATCATATCCACTTCTTTCTGCTTCCCTATACTTCTCTCAACTCAAATTAGACTTTCAGAATTACGAGTAATTCTGAAAGTGGAAGTCGTAGTCGAGTTGGTGAAAGTGAAATTCGAATTATAAAAAATTAGAAGACTAATTTGTGTTAGAATTATGATTTATAATTTTTATGGTTGTAAATACTTGATTTGAGTTTTGTTATGAACTTGATTTGGGGTTGACTTGTAGATTTATAAATTACAATGTTTGAACTTGAAACACCCTCGCTTAAGGCTTTTCACAAAAACACCCTTTTAAACCCATGGTTTATCAACATTGTTCAAAAATCATCCTTGTGAAACTGTAAATATCGACATCTTCAAAAAGAGTCATTTTACTCTCAAATACCGTTTTAAAACACATTGAGTTTTGTTAAGAAATTGTTTTAGAGTTTAACTCGCGAAAAAATCATTTGGTCCCACTATAGAAATCACATTGGTTTGTAAAAGAGCGAGGCTGTTACAATCTGAATACCATTACACAGCTTAAGGGAAACCACACAATTCGTGACCTTCTAAAAATATCCAGATCCTCTAAAGTCATCATAACTCCTTAACCTGAGTATACATCAAAATAAGTTAGGCAATGGAATGCCTAGTGAGCTTACTCAAGGCTGACCCATTCAGAGTGGGCAGTGAACTACCACACTCGAGACAATCCCCCAAAAATAGTTTTCACACACTTAAAAGTTGTATAATTTATCATCTAAAAAGTTGTATAAAACATTAGTACATCATAAAGGTTTAATAAAAATGGATAGTTATGATATACAATGCAATGCATAATGCAACTATCCCAACCCATATCCATTTTATAAAAGTCCAACTTACCACGATGGCACCTACCTAAGTTCACAATGACACGCACATAGCATGTCACCCGATCCCCGTATAGGCCAAACTAGGACTAGTGGCCATCACACTAGCCCCATGAGGGTTAGCAACTCCCTCATGCGATTCCCTATTGTCGGGAACAGTTTTCCCTAAATCCGGGACAAACATCTCATTTTTAGGCATTTAGCCCATGATTTCCCTAAATCCAGGACAATCATCTAATTTTTGGGCATTTAGCCCATGATATCCCTAAATCTGGGACAATCATCTCGTTTTGTCACAAGGTTCACTCAGTCAATTCCATCCTATATGGAATGCACAAATAGGATGCTCAAAACTCTTTAAAAATCAAACATCTTACTCTTTATGTTGAAAACATCTTTAAAAACTCATTTTATGTAATGCACAATCTATACATATATAACACATTTCACATAATAACATGCATGAAAGTAGTTGTTAACACACACAAAAGATAGTGGTGGAGATGTGTACTCCTGGTAAACTCACCAGAGGTCAACTAACGAGTCAACACTAACTCTACACAAGGTTTGATGCATTTGGAGACGCTCCTAGACATCAACTCTTCCATCCAAATCCTCTTAGTTGAGTGATAACTCAAGTCCTTAGTCTCACCTCCAAGTCACTACAATATACTTCCTTCCTACAAGAGAATAATGGAAGGTGTTATACTCGTTTCATCTAAAGTCGCACTATAATTACTTCTTTTTAAACTAAGAAGGAACTATCACTTATCATCCAAAAATGATGTCCTTAACTTCCTAATATAAGGAATATCTTAGTTTATTCAACCCTTAAAACTTGCATCAATCCAAGAACCCAAAGCCCAAACCACAAGACTCAAATCCAAATAACGAAAAACCTTCCTAGCCGATTTTTATGGGTCACGCAAGGCTCAAGGCAAATCTCATGTGGGTCGAGTGGCCTTAGCAGAAGCCCAACTTCCAGTTTTCCCCTTTGCGCGGGTCGCATGGCCCAAGGCCAAATTCTTGTGCGGGCCACGTGAAACACACTGTAAGCTTAAGTTTTGATCCTTTTGACCCAAATAAAGTTTCAATTCATCTCAAAACTAATTAGTAATTGAAATACACCTTTAAAAACCGATTTTCTATGATTCAAATCTCAATCCAAGTGTTCATGACTTAATCCATTCAAAAGCATTTATCTAAATTCTTATTTCCAAACAAGATATAAATGAACTAGGTTCTAAGTCAATCATTACACCCAACACTTGCAAGTAATCCATTAAGTTCTTAACCAAAGGTCATCCCTCAAGGGAGTCATTCAAACATAAACTGCAAGGAAGATAGCCTCATGGAATCCTGAATTCCAATCATTGGTTCAAATGATTAAACTCATGGAATACCCGATTCCAATCATTGTTTCAAGTCATTCTCATGGGTTTGATCATAAAGGGGAAATAAAATCATAAAGGAACATCAAAGGGTGAATCCATCTATTTACAACCCAACAAAAGACCCATCTAACAACACTTGGGCAAAATCCCTTCAAAACTCAATTACATTCCATCAATTGATATCTACAACTGAAGATTCCTTCTTCCATTCCATGGAATCATTAGGAAGTGATCATTACTTTACAAACACCTTCAAATTGATGTAGTAAACTCATTCATCCACTAAACAAAAGATCCATTCATCATATACATGAATAAATCCCATTTCAACACCCAAATTCCCAATTTCTAGATATTCAAGGGTTGGAATCCCTAGGTGTAATACCCAAGAAGCAGGTTTGCATCCTTATCAACGTGTAATAACATGTTGAGGAAGTTTAAGGAGTTTTAGAGCAGACATTGGTGTTTTTCGGAAAAGGACTAAAAATGTTAAAAATGAAGAATGAACCAAATCTTGAAATATGAGATGTTAAGGTGCTATGTCGGTGTTTAAATGTCCATATTATGATTTAATATGGAGTTTGGATGTTAAGTTTGAAATATAGGTCTAAAGGTGGAAAATTGTGAAAAAGGTGCAAGAAATCACACATCAGAGGCATTAGCGTCGCTAATGGATAAGGGTTAGCGACACTATATTAAAGTAGGTTGTTATTTTGTGAAATGGAGTTAAAAGTACAAGTCAGGCGAAAGTTGGAACATTAGCGGTGCTAAGGTTAAGGTTAGCAATGCTAATCTCGGCTGACAGGTTTCCACTTAAATTCTTGACATTGGTCTCCTTAAACAGAAAGTTCGAGAGAGGGTGACTTTCAGGTCGTTTCTGGGGCTTTATTCACCAAATTGATGATGAAATTCAAGGGGTTTTTGCATACAAATCAAGATTAAGGTTAGTGTGTTCTTGTGTATGCATTTACTAAGTTGATTTAGCTTAATTTGTTGATTTTGGTTGATATGCAAATGGTGAAATGGAAGGGTTTATGTGTGTAATCAAATGTGATGATGTATTCCTTGGTTTTTAGAAGTAAAAATGGAGTTTTATGTGAAAAACACATGGAGAGCTGGACTGTTCATATTTAGCAGCGCTAACTATGAACAGTTAGCGACGCTAATTCGTCTGGAGTGTATATCTTCATGAATTTTGTTGAATAAGCTGTATTGATGATATATGGTGTCTATGAAAGGTTTAAACTTGTTCCCTTGTAGACAAGAATGTGTAAGGAAGATTTCAAAACATCAAGTATAACTTACTTTTGGAAACTGGACTATAGGTGAGTAACTTTACTCAACTTGACTGGTGTTATGTTGTATGGAATATTTTGTGTAAATGTATAATTGTGTACATTTTATGATGGTGTTAGATTTAATTATCTTAGTGAATATTAGTATAAGTGGCCATAATGTTGATATAGGTGAAACCATAGGTGTAGTTGTTCCTCTATACGAATGGTGTAATTGTAGGTGGTTATACTCGTTGGTGTGTTACATATGATGTTCAAGTGGTTATATAACGATTTGTTTACAATCATATGGTGGAATTAGAGACCGGTGATAACTTGGTGTAATCGAATGTTGGTAACAGATCTTCGGGTTGATGAAAACCCAAGATCATTCGGTGAACGTTACAATAGTGGTGCTAATTTTGTATGTGATGTGTTTATACAAACTTGACTTGGTGTTATAATTTACTAATTTGGTGCTGGTGTTTAGGTGACAAATGAAGTGCTGAAACCTTAACGTGTCGTTCGACTAATTAAGATTGTTGTATATTTTACTTTTGTAGTAGAGTTATTCACTAAGCGTTTTCACTTATGTTGATTTTATTGTGGTGTTTTACAGGAATTGAATGTAGTAACGCCCGGCTGGATCGTGGAATGATATGAAGGTATCCACTTGTCGCTTCCCAAACATCGAGTATTGTGTTTGTAAAACCAATTTTGTACAGTTTTATCAAAATGTTTGTAAATACTCAATGTCGGATTTTAGGGCACTATACTAGCGAATCACTAGAAGTGAATCCCCTCATCCAAAACCACCATATTCATCCATCAATTACTGGATTCCTCAAATAATCATCAAATCCCCAATTCCTAGGGTTTATGGATCAAGATCTTATTTCAAGAGATTCCAAGCTATCTTTGGATTGGATAGGGATCACAATAAGCTTTAATATATCAAACAACCTTGGAATCATAGGAAGAATCCTCATCCAACACTAATTCTCGGATAAATTCTAAGGCTAGAAAGAAGGGTTTATACCTTAGGTTGCTTAGAATCTTCTATAGTATTTGATCAATCTTCAAGAACAAGCAACAATTCTTCTTGGAATCCATGAAAATCGCCATTCTCCTCTCCTCCTCTCTTTAAATTCGTGTTTGTGGCTGAAATGGGGAAATCCCCCATCAACAACCTTACATCTTTCAAGACTTGGCAAGAATGGTCCCTAGAGTTGGTCTTTCCACACCCAACACCCTTAAAGTCCATTATTTTAATTAGAAATATATAGTTTCACAGTTATGCCCCAAATATGATGATGTATTTCACTTAAGTCCTTGCTTAGGTCAACCTTAGCCTCTAGTTTCACGAATTGACAAAAACGGCCCCTTCCATCAAATTCTTCACAATTTAGTCCTCAATATTAGCTTAAGGAATTATTTGATTTACTCTAGGTCTCTACATCAATTCCTTCCTAATATTTCCTAATCCTTCTAAATCCTTGAATAGTTAAAGCTCAATGGTTAAGTTTGGCCAAATTGACAATTTTAGTCATTATGACAAAATTTCTCATTTTTGGTTTAAAAATAGATTTTAAAACATCATATCGTTCTTTAAAACTTTATTTGGCTCATTGTTCACAATATAAAAATATAATAAAATATTTAATTTATTTATTTATTTGTCTTCTTTATTTCCAAAATAAATTTCATTTTGTCGATTTAAGCGCAAAACTCCTAGGCCCAAAACGCGGATGTTATAGAACTTTTAAAGGGTATTTTTGGAAATTTTAAATAGGCCAACCCGGATTCAACCAATTTATTAAACATGTTGGGTTAGAAAAATGTTAAACATGTTAATCTGATTTCAACCAATTTAACAAAAAGGTAGGGTTAGAATTCCTCAACCCGTTTACTTAAACAAGTTGGGTTAGGTACATATTTTCAACCTATTTAATTAAATAGGTCGACCCGATAATGACCCAACCCAACCCAACCCATTGCCACCCTTAATAAATTGCTTCGGTCAATAGCCGAGTTCCGAGTACTCCCTGAATAGGCCGAGTATTGCAACATTGCTTCTATCTTTTGTCGTCTCCTGTGTTCTCTGTCTCTCTACATCTATATTTTCTTTCTTTCTCTTACCGTCCCTAGCATTGTATGTTGTGCGTTCAATCTTACCTGATGTTTAACGTGAATCAGAGCCACCACAACCATCTAGAAATCGACATGTGCTAGAAGTCATTTTACCCTTCCAATCTGAAATGTGAATAAGAGGTTTGATTTCTAGGTTTGAAACGTGAATTAGAGGTTCTATTGCACTCGAATGTTTGATTTCTGAGCATCAATGTTTGATTTGTGGGTTTGATTTCTAACATGATCTTTTTGGGCATAAAAATTTTGATTTATGAGCAGATGGTGGTGGTGGTGGTGGCGGACGATGATGACAAATGATGGATTGTGCGTGGGTGTTCCTGAAATTATGTGTATGTGTTCTTGACCGAGTGTGTGTTCATGATTGTATGTGTGTGTGTGTGTGTGTTCTGGAGTGTCTGTGTGTGTGTTATGATTATATTTGTGTTCGGGAGTGTGTGTCTTAACAAACTTATATAGGTGGTGACGGTAGGAAAGAGAGAAAAAGAAGAGACATAAGCGAGTGCATGTGGACCCATTTATTAACTTTTTCTTTAATAATAAAATTTTAAAATATGTTATAAAGAAAGTAATATAATAATTTCAAATCACTTTTGCTATAAAACGAAATCATAAGACCAAACATACAATAAAATAAAAACCACAAACACCACACATGTAACATTTTTTATAATTGTCATTTCCACACAAAATTTCACACGATTTTTGACAAACCTAAACTCCTAAAGGACAACGCTAAGAACAATTTTAAAAGTTGCTTACCATTCGTGTTTCTGTTACAACACGGCGAAAGTCAATAGTTCGAATGAAGAGAAAAAAAAAGAAATTGGAGGCTGTACACCTCATTTTCCGAGGTTTCAAATTTCCATTTCTTTACTAATTATATTACTAATTTCTTAAATGAAAATACGATACATTAAATTAAAATAAAATAAAACTAAAAATAGCAGATCACCTCCTACGCAAGAGTTTTCCAATCAAACTGTGAACGTCGGAAATTTCTCTATTGAACCTAAAAACTAGACCTCGCCTCGCCACCGCTGCCGGTGATGTCTGCCTGCAACAATCTTCCGCCGGATATCATCGAAGCAATACTACGCCTCCTGCCGGCGAAATCCCTCTGCCGCTTCAAGTCCGTATCAAAGCAATGGTGCTCGCTAATTTCCGATCCCCAATTCATCAAAACCCATCTCCATCTACACACCCACCATATCGCCAGTAAATTGATCATTGTTTCCGATACAAAATCTCTCTACTCACTCAATATCAACGAAATCGTTCCACATCTCAACAGTTCCGAAATACCCTCAACCGGAAATGAAATAACTTTCCGGCCACCTCCGATCAGGTGGGACGGTGTCTGTGGCTCTTGCAACGGGGTCGTTTTAGCCATAGATGAATATGACAGGCTCTATCTGATGAATCCAACCACACGTGAGGTCTCGGAACTTCCCCATTCCCCTTTTGCACTCCCAATTGGAGAGAGTTTTGAAATGTACGGATTTGGTTACGATTCATCCACGGATGATTACAAAGTAATCGCGATCTCTTTCTGGGACACCGACAACGAGCATAATCCTGATTGCACCGATATGTTTGTAAGCGTCTATACCTTGAGCAACAATTCATGGAGGAAGTTACCTAATTCTCCGTACGATCATGCTGTCGGCCATCTTGTCAGCGGGGTTCTCGTCAACGGGAGCCTTCATTGGTTAACAAGCACACGCCCAAGCTACTCATCAACGATTATCGCGTTTAATTTATCTAACGAGAAGTTCAACGAAATCGAATTACCAGATTCAATTGACAACTACAAAGCTGTTTTCAACGAACTCGTTGTTATCGGTGGGAAACTTTGTCTTTTTAATCAACTCGGTAATGATTTGTGGGTGATGGAAGAGTACGGGGTTGGTATGTCTTGGACCAAGGTTTCCATCCATGGAGTCGATATAGATGAGATGAAGCCTATTTGTTCAGTTGAAGACAGCAATCGGGATATTGTTTTGGGTGATGAAGATGGAGTTGTTGTATACAATGTGGATGAAAGATTATGCAGAAATGTGAGGATCTTAGGGGGTCCAACTAGATTCACCATTGGAGGTACGTATGTTGAAAGCCTTGTATCACCTAAATGCATTAGAAGAACACCATAAACCTTAAGTTTTGTTTCTGTAAATACCATGGGTCTTTGATTTTGATATTTAAGAAGACATTAGAGCTTCAAAGGATTTGAGAAGTGCTTGTGTTATTCTGTTTTGTTTTTGTTTCTTTTGATGTGAATTTGTATAAATAAAATCTATTTGCAGATCACGTAATAATTCCATAATGGTTTTGTAACAACTTCTGCAAGTTAGGACTTCTTGGTGAAAGCCTTGTTTCCCCTGGCTTTGTCTATTAAATCATGTTTTCTGTATTATGAAAATGCTAAAAGAGCAAAACATAGAAAGATAGGGGCAAAATGGTCATTTTATGAATGTTAACTTTGACAAGTTAGGGGCAAAAATTGATAAGCGCCAGTAAAATAGGGACGGAAAATGCAAAAAAGATTCTTTTCTGGACCGACATAAAAAGTGATATACATAGGGACCAAAACTGTAATTTATTTACCTAGAAGAAAAAGAATAGGAAGTAAGGTCTTACTCAAAATCTTCATAATCGAACAACGCATAACCAGATTTAATGTAATGTTGTAATGCTCGGTTCATATATAAAGTACACCCAAATCTTTTTACTTTAAACAACATATATATCATGAGTATCAAAAGACATCATATGTAATTTGTGTATAATACACAAACCCTGACTAAAAGACATCATATGTAATTTGTGTATAATACACAAACCCTGACTAAAAGAGTATCAAAAGGGATATACAACAAATAAACAAAAGTAACATCCCGAGTCGGGCCGCTACAGCTACAGACTGCTACTAGGTATCCAAAAGTCCATCTAGGTATTAACCTTCTCCTTCCGTTTATCTATACTTCTCCTTCCGTTTATCTATACTAGTGGACCTGCAACGTTAGTTAATACATAGATAGTAAGCTTTTAAAGCTTAGTGAGTAACCATACAAACACTACTTACAACTATAAAATAAACATATACAGATAAATATAACATTGTATATATTAACATTTTCATTGTCCATCACTTTTACCCAACGACAAAGGCTCTCAACCACTTAGGCAATCATTCCAGCTACATAGGAAATTTACCAAGCCACACAGGTAACACTCCAGCCTAAGCCACTTAGGCAATCACTCAAGTCACATGGGAAATACTCTTGCCATTTATGCACTTACTTAAGCCACATAAGCAACTCACTAGCCACAAAGGTTGTAGCCATTTAGGCGCATGCATTTGTTCATAACTATCTTCAATCACATTACACCACAGGTTAGGAAGGGTTACTCACCTATAATATAAGTTAACACTAGGGTAGGAGTACTTGGATGTACGCCACGAAAGTATAAAAACTTCAAAACGACGAAAATCAACGTTGTAACGACAATTACGTGCACACAAGTACTTCATATATGACAAACTCATTTCATGTGGTCTTACATACTCCTAGGGGGCCCACAAATCCAATTTCATCAAGATCTTATGGGTATGTTGGCTTTTAGACCTTCTATTTGGGTAAGCGCCGCTAGGGCCTATATATCACGTCACTATCTCTTGTGGCCACGTGATCTTGATCAAGTCCACAACTCATAGCGCCGCTATCACAAAGCTTAGCGCCGCTAAGTATGAAATCAGGTCCTTCTCTATTCAAGATCTTACTCTGTTTCGAGACCTTAACCATGTCATTTTTATGAGAAACCTAATAGACTAACATTCTAGGGACACAAATTTTATTACATATATGGCTTGGGTTTAAATTCAAAACCCCTCTCTAACATGTTTCCAAGAATTTCCTTTCTAATTCATCTTCCCTTATGTCAACTAGAGTTCTAAGATTTAGGCACACCAAATGACCGACTTAGGTCACCTAAAAGATACTTAAGCTTTACTAATCATCGTGTTGCTAACTACTGATATCGCGTCGCTATTACCTAATAGTGTCGCCATCTACAAAGCGTAGTGTCGTTACATTCATAACATTCTACTTCTAAGTTCATTTCAATTCTAACTTTCTGATGAAACCCGGTTAAGGTTAACAATGACAAGTAAATGCGGAATAATAATAAATGACGGAATCTTATTTATATGTAAGCAATAAAGAACATTAAGTAAGAACACAGAATATGAAGTAAAATATATATGTAATTCTATTCAAAAGAGATGATTTTACATGAGATCAAATATGACTATTTATAAGCAGATCAAACTATCCATACCCTAATAATATAACATTAAAGTACAAAAGGTATGGTTGACATGTCTCCTAATACTCAACCATCTCTATCTCACATAAAGTACTGACAGATCACACACTCGTGCAGTACTGAAAGATATACAAAAGATCTTCTACACTTCTGTTCAAAAGCTTCTCTTCAGATTCAACTTCAAAACAACTCTTCGCTTCGGTTGACACTTCAACTATTTAACACTTCACATCAACACATCTTCTCTTTGGTTCACTAGCTCCGTATCGCATGGAGTAAAGTCTCATTACAGGTCGCATGATCAGATTCAGGATTCAACAATCTCCCCTTAAGTGACCATGCAGAGACTTTACTTCGTAACATCTTCCATAAAGTAAAAAAGCTTTATTGAAAAATTTACGAACTGGGATCGTCCATGCGAGTTGTGCAATGATTGACTTCTTGGCCTATGGGAGAACATCTGGAGTGGATATAGCGAACAACTCCATTTCTTTTGAAAATTGAATTAGAGTATATATTCTTCTCTCGCAGAGGAAAGAAATACTTTTCCTCCGGATTTTCTTCCGTGCGGTAGATAATCCCAATCTCTGGGTTGTCCGTTACTCCAATATCTCCGTCTTCTATTCCTTCGAATGGACCGTCATGAGTTATCCCGACTGGAGCTGGAAAGATTTGATCGAGTTCATAGTCAATTTCGAAAAAATCTATCATAAGCCTCGACAGATACCCCTTCACATAGTCAAAAGGGGTTGCAAGAGATGATTTTGTCTTCATCTTCTTAAATAGAAGTTTATAAATCACCTGGATGTCAGCGGATTTATGATCGGAAAATCAGCTGGAGAGATGACGATTGAAACTTCATCGAATTTGACAATTTCAAATTCGAAGAATGATGACTTCATGAACTTTCTTTCTTTTATAGATTTGATGCTTAAGACCGTAACTCTATTCCAGGTAACAAAAGAGGTATGCTGATGAGTCTTGATGAAAATTTCTTGTCTTTGTCTCTCAGCATAATCTTAGTCCAGAACATCTCCTTCCGTCGGTTCAAAAACCGAACATTTGGAGTATTTGGGTAATCCCAATCTTGACCGACAAATGATGGGGGTTCAAATGTTAAGGCTGGACGAAAGTCCCTATCCGTTAACGGTCGAATAAGATCCGTCCATGGTATGTCCGGAAGGTAAGAAACCTTAGCTTCTGATTCTTCTTGAGATGATGGAGATTTCCTTCGATCTTCTTCTTCTTGAAGGTTTTGAGCAAACATCATATATGTTTCTTCTTGAGTAAGTTTTTCATCTTTAAAGGACATATCGAGATCTTTACCGGGATCATCATTGGTAACTTTGGCTTTGCCTTTGTCTTTTCTCGGAGCCTTTGTAGAAGAGGGTTCTCCAAGGTGAGGAGGAGGAGTGATGAGTTCTTTGTCCGGAGAGTGAGGTTTGTTTCGCTCATCTCCCGTCTCCGGTTCGTCTTTCTTCTCTGGATCGACATATTTGGATTTTTCAGATTCGGATGGGATGTCGACGGGGTCGACTAGAGGAGTCTTCTTTTGATGCTTATGTTCTACTGATTTACTTGGGAGGGACCATGCAAAGTTCCTTAAGGACCTGCTCCGTCAACGTTTTCTTCTCCCCCTTTTGTAGAGGAAGGCCCAGCCTCGTCTGCAAACCATTGCTTCAAATCATCAGACCTCTCAAAACCCTTACCAAAATGAGATTGTGCCGATTTGGATAGGGCATCCACTCCGGTATCAATAGCCGGTGCTTTGAGGAATTCAAGCAACTTAACCAAAGAATTAGCTTCTTCATAGAGGAGCGTTGGCAACTCGTCCGAGGGCAAGACTTATTGACTGTTATGCCCGAATAAATGAATTACTGAATTCTAGCATCACATAATATCGTTTAAGTTCTTCAGCTTGACGGGTGCCCAAGATTTCCACAACCGCATTAAAACTTTTATCGATTTCTTTACGCATGACGTTGATTTCTTGAAAGAGGTTGGAAATCTCGGTACTTAGTTTCGTACAAAGCTCGTTGTATTTCCTAATACTGACTGATTTGTGCTCATTGATTTTTCTATCAATTGCATCTAATGCAGTTCGCAACTGGGCTTGGGTTATGAAATTAGGAGGAGGAGGTGATAGTTCATTCAACATAGACAAAATCAAATCCAATTTCTCTTCATCACGTTTTAATCTCAAATACGAGGAAGAAGGTTCATTCTCCGGATGCACATGAGACGGGGATGAATGAGCCTGGGAATGCTCGGACCTTGGTTTCTCTATAGCAACAACTCTTTTTATAACGTTGGAGGGCTTTATTGAGGCAGAAGGAGATGAATCACTTCCCATTAAATTGTCATTCGGAGAGAAAGAGATATGTTTCACAATGTTCTCTCCGGATCCTTCTTCAGTAGCACCAAAAGGAATGTCATGCTTGGGTGGCTATGCTTGGGTGGGCTGTGATGAAGAGGACCGGTCTATTTCTCCTCATCAGCCCTTCTGGGTGCCTCTAATTCCCTTAACATCGTCTCAGTTTTTTGGCGATTTCAGCATCGAGAGCAGCTTTCTTTTTAACTTCATGTAATTTATTCTTCCGAGCCTCGGTTCGCTCAGCAAGAAGTTTCTCCTCTAATTCCCTTAACATCGCGTCAGTTTTTTTGGCGATTTCAGCATCGAGAGCAGCTTTCTTTTTAACTTCATATAATTTATTCTTCCGAGCCTCGGTTCGCTCGGCAAGAAGTTTCTCCTCGATTTCTTTCCAATGAGACTTTTTAGCCTCAGCCTCTTTTTTACTCATCTGAAAAATTTCTTTTAGAGCCTTTTGCCTTTCTACGAGTTCTTCAGGCGAGAATTGTTGTTTGCGAGCTTGTCGCATGAGCCGAAATTTAAGAATTTCGAACTTGGTTGTCATCTTCGGTTATTTCAACAAATAATAATTTCAGTTTTTTTTCGATTTTATTGTCTTTTGGGTTTCAAAACCGAGATAAACTCGTCATCTACTATCTGATCATCATCATCGAATGAATCATATATCTGTTAAGAGAGCAACACACATTACACACTCAAAAACACTCATTTGTACTCACAACCAACAGCATGGAACTAGATTCCAAAAACACTCATCTGTTCAAGTTATAATGGAACTAGATTCCAATACAACCACCTGTTAATATAGGTCTGTTTTGATGAGCATATTAGGATTTCCATCGGTCGAAACCGAAGTTCAGGAAGATATAAATATCTGCAATAGAGCAGTGGGCTCTGATTGTGCAGTGACAAGGAATGAGATATTCTCTCTAATCAGAATCAAATTATAATGTGTGAGTGTTTGGGGACTAAAAACGAATCATTTGTAATTCTATAAAGAGAATAACAAAGGTTTGATAAAGTTTTCCCTGTGATTTTGAGATGTTCTTTCATTGAAAGAACAAATAGTAGGCTTAGGTTAGTGTTGACCCGATAGTAGATCTATTATCACCGCTAAACGTTTGGGAGTCTATGGTGTGCAATAGGGTCTGCCATTTGAATGAGGGGTAAAGGTAAAACAAGTAAGTATCGAAACTTACATGAAGTTTTCTTAATCGCTTGAATTTCTTCTTCAGTTTCTCTGCTTCTTTGGGCACGTCCTCGGTTGTCTTCAACGGTCAACCTCTTAGCCTTCAATTTTGTCATCACTGGCAAGGATGGAGAAATTGGCCCAGATGCAGAAGCAGATTAGGTAGGTTCAGTCGGATCTGACTGAACTCCATCTGCGAGCTGAAGGGTATGAAATTTTGAATTCCCTCTATGATCTGCTGACGGAGCTGTGTGGTTAATCGGCACGTCAGTCAGGGTTGTAGTCAGGAATGATGTGACACTCGTGATTCTCAAGCGTATCTTGAGCCGAGCATCACGGTGGTTCTGCATGGTCCATTCACTGTCTAATTCATGATCCACGACATCCCTGTCATGAATTTTGAGATGAGAACAACCGAGATTAACATGAAATTGACCTCGGTTAATGAATCTCACAGATCTAGGAATTTCATAAGACTGAAACTGATAAAAATATATCTACCTTAATGACCATTATTTTGTGATTACGGCATCCTTTTTCACATCATAGTTGGAAGATTTTGGGTCCTAGCATTGTTAAATAACAATTGCGTAATTGTTTTAAAGGATTAAAATTAAACTAATGAAATCTGATTTTATAGATGTCTGAGGCAAGTGCCAATTCTCCTCATTCTCCTCCATCACCCATTTCTGATAGCTTTAGAAAATATCTGTTGAATATGGATAATCTAACTGGTTTGAACTATGCGGAATGGCTTCTCCATTGGAAACTCGTTATGAGGTTTGAAGGCAAGCCATATCTGATTGAGTGTCCGCTCCCCATTCTGCCTAGGCATGGCATCACGCAACAGCTTCGTGATGACCATGACTTCTTGATTGATGAGTCTGAGCAAGTTCGTAGCCTCATGTTGCTAACAATTGACCTCGAGATTCGAAGGGATTTCGATTTTCTTGGGCCATATCAGATAACACAGCTGGTTGAGGAAAGCTTCCGAGAACAGGTTAAAGAGGAACGAACTAGGATCTTAAAGGAGCTTGAAGGGTGCAAGCTAGAAGAAGGCAGTAGCGTCGGTCCGCATGTTCTCAAGATTGAGGGATACATTCGCGAGTTGTGCAGACTTAGTCATCCCATTAATCGGGAGTTGAGTGCTAACATCATACTCGACTCGCTGACTAGCCGGTACTATCTGTTCATCTAGATGTACAAGAAGAGAAACCATGACAAAATGATCATGGAGATGCATTCAATGTTGACTCTGTACGAGTCGTTCATAGAGATACATAGTTCCACTGATTCAGCTGTTTCAGGATTGAGTCCGGTGATGAGACACATCAAGAAACGGTCCAGGTCGACTGTTGGGCCGGTTCTGATATGTCTCAAACTAGGAATTCACAGGATGGGATGCAGTCACAGAAAGATTAGAAGATGCTCAAAAGCCAAATCGTTTGGCAACTTAGGTATATCTATAAACTCAAAACTTTTGATGCTTAATTCCTTGATACGAGATGTGATTCTCACATTTTCTTTGTATGCAGGGACTCGGTAGGATGCAGGACACTGATGCATAGGAGCATATTCAGATTGGATATCGGGCTCGTGCAGTTTTGAAGTTTAGATAGATATTTGATTTTGTTTTTAGCTAGTAGATGCATATAACATTGGTTTCATATTTTACATTGTTTGAGGATATTTCTGATTTAATAAAATGATTGGTTTTCCTCTATAAGATGGTTGTTTATATTATCCTTGCAATGTCGTATGAATGTGTTGATAGCATATGTGGTGATAACTTGAATGTTGATACATCCAAAGTATGTTGGATTTTATAGATTGTGTTTGTATGATTGTTAAAATGGATTTTTAAATAAGAATTGCATCAACTAAAGGTCCAAATGGACACGACTTTGGAATCATTTGGCTTGGAGTCATGTGATGTATGAAATTCTTAATGAAAATTGATTGCAACAAGAAATGCATCAACCAAAGATCCAATGGATATGATTTTGGAATCATTTGACTTAGAGTCTCATGATGAATGCATATCTTGGTTAAAATTAACAAAGTCATAAATTTACATGGAGATGTAAAAGGAATTGAGATTGTGGGCAACAGACACATTAGTTCTTGTGAATTGTCTGAATCTGCAAATAAAACACAATTGGTTACATTCACTATATTTGCCAAATTAGCATGACAAATTGATTGAAGCCTTGAATTGTTCAAAGACTTCAAAGTGAAGAATAAAATCAACAAAGCTAAAATTTGAGGTGAATTATGAAGTGAGAAACTGTTTCATAGTTTTAGCCTTTCAAAGAACATTAAATTGTTATAACGTATCTTGGTAAAGTTGAGCGTTGGTCGAAATGGTTCGATCCATGATATATTAAATACAATGCCAATTAGTTTTCGATAAATTAGATATTCGACTAGTTAGGTATAAAACATATACAAACTTAAGCCACATCTTAGACTAAGTAGGTTGCACAGACACTATCTAAGGTATAAAGCAATGTTCATACCTTAGTTATGCACAGAAGGGTCCAGGGTCATGCTGAGTTCGTCTGAACCTCAAGACTAGCCTGAACCTGATTAGTAGCGTCGTTTCATCGGGCATCCCACAGTGCCTATGAAAGAGAAGTCTTTTAGAAAGAGCTCATATTCTAAGGAACCAGTGGGAGTAAAAGGTAATCCTAAGAGGGTTCAATGATTAGCCGGAAAGAACCTCTAGTAAACACTAGGACTTAACCAAGGATCAGATTCCTGTTAAACCTGACATAGTCTTCTCTTCGTTGACCAGTAGTATTGGTCACCATCATAAACTGTTATGATCTGGTAAAGGTGACACATCGATTAATGGTAAAACACTAAGTCTGTATGGATAAGCAATCCAACGACTTGGAAGCATTGGTGATTCTAATTGCTGCTAAATAAGAGAACACAAGGGCAAGACTCGGTCAATGTGCAAATTTGACTGATTTTACACCTGGCTTAAAGAACCAGTAGGAGTAATTGAATCATTAAAAGGAAAGAAGCATAGATAGAAATGTACTCACATTCGAAGCAAGACTGGTTGAGTGAGGCAATGCTCAAGAAATTGATTCCGAAAAAGGCACTCGCGTCAAAAGCTGAGAATGATTCTGTAGAGATATCATTTGCTACTACGACACTCCGTGAATCGTAGCAAGATCGGGTGATCTAAACCGCTTTCCGGAATGGAAAACACAAGGATTGCGTGTAAGACACAATCAAGAGGTTTAGAGCATGCCAATATATCCAAGCAAAAGAGTACATGGCTCAAGAGATTCTTACGATCACCTCGCTAACATAGGATCTTTAAATCTCAAAATATGCCAAGTATATGGATATTGTGATAAAAGTAAAAGAGTCGAATAAATATGCCAGAACTAGTGGGAGTACCATTGTAATCTGTCTATGTATGTCGATTACATACTATTTCTAGGAAACATCTCTTATTGTTACAAAGTATAACAACTTGGCTTTAAGAGATGATTCGCTACGAAAGGAACTATATACGATACAATGGACTCACGTGGTGCAAGTGTCTATCATTGTCAGTAAAAGACTCTACCGGTATGTGTATGATCTTGATAAGATTCAAGAACTTCGAGAAAAGAGTTTCTGAGAGTTATGACACAGGATTAACAAGTAATCCTCAGATTCTGAAAGAGTTAAGAATGGAACAGATCGGATCCTGTCAGCTTCTGCTAGTTGGATCGATCATAAGTATCATGGACTTATCTTGATAACTTGGATGCTTGGAGCATAGTAGGTTATATTCTGAACACAATCTGGCTGGAAATTAGTGAACAATTATTTAAACACACATGAAAGTCATGATTTGGATAAAATGGAATAATGATTTGCAAAAAGTTTCAAATATTATTGGATGGTGCTGAAGACTTCATGGTCGAAGAGTTTCGTCGGTATTCTGATGGTTGTCTTCAACATCATGAACACTTTGAAATCCTCTAGAGACCAAGGGTGCAGTCATCTGGACTAAGGAACCCAAGAACAATGAAAAGTCACAACACCATTTTCGGAAGAGAACTAGAAGATAAGATAACATATTAGGATATCATACGAGGAGTGTTTGATTGAATTATCTGCAATAATGTTGATCATAAACTAAATGAATGTCATTTTGGGTATATAGACAAATGAAATCTTAATTATAAGTTTAAAGGAAACCAAGAAACATATAACGGTGCTTGAACAGATCTGGTTTGGTGATTATCTCTTAGAGACTTGGTAATAAGCAGGAGTAGCTACCTATCAGATCATTCCAACATAATGTTTCACTTTTGCATGTTTGGAACCCGCTTCCTGAGTAATTAACTTACTCGAATTTCCACAATCGGTCGTTCTCTTGGAAGCAAGTAATGATTTAAGACTGTCATGAGCGTCGATGGATTACCCATAGTGATTGGTCATAAGATAATGATTGCGATTAACACTCATGAGTACTTGGTAGAGATGCAAGTATTGGAACAACCAGCACCTAGGGATTACTTCTTGGATATAGTCACAAGTAATCTAGGATGATAATGCCTTTTATTCTTCAGACCAAGATGCATGAGGGATTTGCACTATCACTCTGTCATACATCGTCTTTCCCAGACGCTGTCTGTAACTGGCAGTTATAAAGGGAATATTCGGGTATGATATGATGAAATAGGCAGAAACTATGTAGTCGAAGTCTATCTATTTCTTCTGCCATTACCGGGAGAAGCGATATCCATGGGCCCCTTGATGATTTGATGTTGACACCAAAATGCTTAGCCGGACTATGATAGATCGATGTGTTCGATTAAGTAGTCTGATTTGGTCATCATAAATCTTTATCGAGAAACAAAATTTTGAACTTTTGGGGATTGACCATTATCCATGTCCCAAGTTCATAAAAGTATATCTTTTAGAAAAGAGGGATAACTGATCTCTTATCATGGTCATGGTTTGATCAGAGTTCGGCAGTTGCATTGGATGACACACTCACTGCGTATTATCTTAAAAGTATCAGACCACACTAAGTTGACAACTTGTCCAAGTGGGAGACTGTTGGATATATGTCCAGGTCATCAACTGTGGTGATGTTTCTAATAATAGCATAAATAAAGAGGATTAATCAGTTTATTAATTAATTGAGAAATTAATTAATCAGAAACTGGATCAGGAATTAATTGATAAATTAATTTATGAGAATTAATTAAAGGGTTGGATTGTAATTAATTAATAGTTTAATTAATAGAACAAGTCCAGGGGATGCGACTTTGCCAAAAGGCTCAAAGGTTTGGAACCCTAGGGAGCCTCACACTACAAATAAAGTTCTTGGGGTGACACTCCAAGGCATCCCCAAAACCCTAGAGGTACCGCCACCTCCAAGGAACCCTCCCATCTCCCTCTTTGTCGAATTCCACTAACCCTCCAAGGGTTTTCAGATCTAATTCCACAAGGCTTGGAAGTTTCTGTTTGCTTGTTCTTCTGGTGTCCTTAGGTGTGAATTAATAGAGGGATTCTGGTTTGGATCCTGAACATCCACCCACAAGGTATGAATCGATTTCATGGTTTTGTTGGTGTAACTGTTATGAACATATGATCTTGTTATGAACACGTTATGAACTTGCTAAGCTATTTGGGATTTAATATGTCTTGTCTTCTGCTGCCAATATGAATTGTGTTTATCTATGTAAATCCCAACAATATCTTTACAAAAGCCTTAGATACAGCCAAATTTCATAATTTCTTAGAAATGCTCGGTATGATGAATCTTGATCAGGATTCTTCGAGACCTGAATCCTTGCTTTTCATTCCCAAAACATGTCTACTTGTTAGTTAACTGCATAAATTTTAGCTCATTTCCATATTTCAAGCACTCAAGTTTCTTATCTCTCTATCAAAACTGTTTGGAACTCCAGTTTCAAAATTTCAGATCGTTCTTTCCTTAATCAGATATTCTCCACTTCTCAAAATCACTTTCTTCTAAGCCATTAAATTTCGGTATCTCAAAACTCAAAATAAATTTTCAGTACCATTGATCAAATTTTCGGTCATAAATATTTTTTCGGAGGAACCTCGTTTAAAATTGATTTTCGGAACTTTAAGATTTCGGAGGAACCTCGCTTAAAATTGATTGTCAGAACTTTATGAGGGAACCTCGTTTTAAAATAATTTTCGGTACTTCAAAAAGGATTTTCGGATCAATCATTTTTCTGTGTCAATCATTTTTCGGTACCTTCTCATTACATTCAACAAATTCGGACCACAAAAACTTTCGATTTCACATATCAATTTCGGATCAACCTCGTTTGGATCTGAATTTCGGTAGAGTCCTTTGTCATTCAAATTTCGGTATCTTGCAATTTCGCTCTACTAACTTGGATTTTCGGTCTCGATATCAGTACCTAAGTGCATTTGAGTTATGGCTACCTCTTCAAAAAGTGCCACCGGATCCGCCGGCGATGACACTACTGTTACAATTGCCTTTTGTAAATTTCCAGCTCCAAGTCACCCAAAAGCATTCAAAAAGCATTTACCGGTGGTCATCCATGTTTTGAATCGACACCCTCTGTCTCGAGCATTCTTTGCTCCACGCCCTACCATTCCCGTTTCTATTTTAGAGCAAACCATGCTCTCTGCCAAAAAGTACGATAACCAGCTGCTGTCTCCCTCTCCAATGGCATGGAGGTGCCCTTGGACAAGAATATTTTCACAGCAGCCATTGAACTCATGTTTCATGCTACCAAATTCGATAATCCATCTCAATATGAACTCATCACAATGCTCTATCGAATGGGTTATGGATATAAACTTGAAAACCTTTCTCAGTTAAAAAAGGGTAGCATATCACCCTTATGGCAATGTTTAGTGCACTTTTGCATTAGGAGCTTAACCGGGAAGACATGTGGCACTGATCAAATGAGCAAGAGAATGATAGAGTTACTGTAGAGTCTGTGTATGCAGGCAGACGGGTTGACCTAGCTGTGATCCTTTTTGAAGACTTTCTGTCTTATCTCCCTGCCTCTCAAAAGAGCCCAAGAAAAATTCACTCAGCTAGATTTTGGGCTATGTGCATAGAACAGCTGTATGTAATCTTCAAGGTTCCGATCCCAGCAGCTGATGATGATACTCTGTTAAAAATGTCTCCGAGTAAACCATATACCAAGGCCAGACCCTATTTTTGGTATGGTCAGAAGATTACCAGAGGCATTCTTAAATCTTGGTTATACTTCAAGCTCCTTCATCATCAAACACAAGACCATCACCGAAAAAGTTGAACCCTATCCACCCAGGCCTCTAAAAGATGAGTTGCAACCGAAGAAAGGGAAAAAAAAAGCTACTGAAGCTCCTCCATCAAAACAACCATAACCAAAAAGGCAAAAGAAAACAACGATACACTTTCTCTTTCTTTAGCATGAACTTTCATTTTACTATATCTCTGAATAACTGCAAATTTTGGTATGTTATGGATGCAATTGAATTTCGGTATCATGACTTTTCGGCATCTTACCTGGAAAACCAAATTTTCGGTATCATTGGATTAACCTGATTTTCGGTATTATTCTCATTCTCCACACTTTATGTTTAGCTCAAATTTCGGCACGTCTCATTCAAAAAAAAACTATTTTTAGGTATATTAGAAACAAACCATTTTCGGTTCAACACTTTACTTATTTTCTAAATAAGTCATACAAAATGCCCTGTTAATCAATTTGTTGATCATCATTATTGGCATTTTGGAAATCCAGATATATATTTGATAAGATTGTTTGAACTTCTGTCTCAATACAATTTGCGTAACAAAAATCAATGATTTTTGGGAATCCAAAATAAGTTTTTGGTCATGATTTATGCATTTGTGTGATTGCATTTAATTCTGATTACCCAAGATATGTGTTGTATAAGGAATGTGTTTCCCCATGGTCTGTCTAATGTTTTTGTTAACTTACAGACTACTTGGGAGCTTCATGACTCCGAATCAGAAAAAGAGGCCGAAAAACGGAACGAGCCCACACTAGAAACAGAAAAATCTAAAGAAACAGAAAGATCAAAAGAAAAAGAAACAGAAAAAGTTACACCACAATCTATTCCAGCACCACCCACTGCCAATTCGTTTAGGCAGTGGAGATTCAATGTCGCAGTTAAAGCCCAAACCAGGACAGAAGCCAAGCTGAAGGCCCGATTTGAAGTCTGAAATGCCCATCTCCTGCTCCTTGAGTAAATAGGCCCCAATCTGGACTCTGATATCGAAGAAAAGAAGCAAGAGCGAAGTCGTCTGGAAACTGAAGTTGCAGATATCAACAAGTTTTTGTCCTTTGAAATCTCAAAGATTGTTGATGATTCGAAATGCGTTTTTGATGCAAGTGAAAGTGCTTGGGAAAATGTAGCTAGACATATAGCACCATTTACGTGGGATCGATTCCTTGCCAAGGAAGCCGAGAAGACCAAACCGAAATTTAGCAAGCCAATCTTGGAACCGATCATTCCAGAACCCGATTCTCCCTCCAAAATCCTTCTTGCCACACTTGAAAATCCATCACATTCTTCACCAGTCCGACAAGCATCTCCTCCGGCTGATTCTGGAGAACGTATCCGCTTTCCGGATACGACTTCAATAATTATTGGTGAATCTGTCTTTGGTACGGATCACGAGGTTAACATGCCGAAAATTACCAAAGTTGTAGACATCGACATCAATGAATATAACTCCACTTCTGATAATCCCTCCATCAAAGAAACAACAAAATTCCTCCTCCTAAATCTTCGGTGCCTCAAGCCGAAGATCGTGAACTACATGGGAAACTTGATTTTTTAATCACAATGGTCACTGAGTTAAAGGCATCTCAGTCTCAAGATACTTTGATAAAGGAGATTTCAGAACTCAAGCAGAAAGTTGAAAACTTTGAGAACAAGGAGTTGGTATTGGATGATGCATTGAAAGAAGCCATCTCTACAGGGTTGAAGGAAATTGATGATAAAAGGCAACAAGATGCCAAAGCTATACTAAAGAGAGCTCAAGACACAATGATTGAGGTTCATCGAGTTGAGAAAGATCTTGAGAGGTTAAATGACACTGTTTCAGATCGAGTCATGGTTCTCTTCGAGGATGTCGAAAAATATCATAAAGGTGTTTTTCGCGAAAATGAGTCTCTTCGAGCTACTCATGTTTTGCTTCTTCAACTACTCACTACTACCTTGAAGAAAATCATTGTATCCATTCATGGCCCAGTCGATCAAATGAAAATTGCCACCGCTCAACTGTTAGAAACCATCGATACTTTCAAAGAAACGACTTCAAAATATACTGATTCCATTTCGGTAGATATTCAGAACTATTCCAAGAATCTAATCACCAAGCTACAATTGTCTTGCTGCACCTACCTGTTGCACCTTCACACGCCGAAAGAGCGCCAGGAGGGGGAAAGGTCCCCCAAGTCGTGATCGATGATGATTCCGATGAAGGAAGCAAGAAAGTTGAAGGCGAAAAGATAAGTCAAGATGATGTCCCAAAAGATGATGAACCAATTGTTGAGGAAAGACCGAAAATTACGACTTCTCCCCTTTCACCGAAACCCACTCCGAAAATTCCCACTCCACCATCATCTCCAAAAATTCCAAAATCCCCGCCAAAAACTCCACCTCATGTTTCTCAAGAAACCGGTCAAGGACTTCAATATTCACCGATAAAACCATCGGATGATCCCGTACTTCAAATTACCAAGAGTGAATATTTTGATAGTCTTGCAGCATAGTTCCAGAATGAAAAGTATCAAGAAGTTAAGGCCGAAATGGAAGCAGCTGCTGAAGGGTCTAGTCAACCCAAAATCTCAAGATTCTTTGATCTCCGGCCTCTCTTGAACCAAGATTTTCAACCAATTGAAACCTATGCTCCTCCCCTAAATATCAAATTCAACTGGGACATTCCATTGACTCCAAATGGCAAAAAAATACTTCATGTTATTCAATCCCAATCCCTCAATTCCGAAAAACCAAAAGGGATATGGAATTGAAACTCAGAATTAAAGACTTTCATCGCTGACACACTCAACAGAAGTATAGAGTGTGGAACCAAGAAACCATCACTGGAGTGAAAGAGATCAAAAAGAGGACTTTTCATAGATCAAATTTCTTTGAGTATGTGTTAGTGAGAAAAGGAAAAGAGTTTATAGTCACAGAAGCTGATTTTAAGAACATGAACCCTAAAGATTTCTATACAATGATGATGAGGCTCATGCCAAAAATAGAGAAGGGCACTGGCATCAAGGAAGCCTACTTGGCTGTCTGAAGGTTCTTAAACAGCTAACCTTTGAGTTTATGAAACCGGATGGAGAGTTATAAAAAGAGCTGGTGAACAGTAATACACGCAAATCATTGACACTTCTCCTCCAGATTAAAGATCTGAATGGTTTCTAGGCGCAACAAATGACCCAGTCCTCGGCATCGTCCACAAATCGAAAATCTTCGCAAGAAGAAGATTCTTCAGGATAGATGATATGAGAAAGGCAACAAGTGAATATCTGACCGGGTGCATTGATTGGTTGCAGAAGATAAATTCTGAATGGAGATCAAAAGAGAACCCCTCGGTTGGTCACCGAAGGGGGAATTGTTAATGTTAAAGAGACGTTGACCAAGTCGTGGTTTTGTTAATGGGTTTGTACTTCAACAATATTCTGATGTCTTGTTTGTTTTGATATATGTTCCTATTGTAACTGCTGAATGTCTTCAAGTTATTAATGAACATACTTTATCATCCCTATCTGTGTTTGTGTTTATGTGAATCCGAAATTCTGAACACCGAAATTCACCCTTGAATTTCGGTATGCAGTAAAAGAGGCTTAACTATCAGAAGTTTCCAAGTTCCAGAAGTAAAGTATTAGAAGACACCAATATTCACAAGGAATTTCGATACAAGAGAATTTCGCATTCAGCAGTTCAAGTAACATCAGAAGTTCATATGTTCAGCAACTCCTACACCGAAGATTGTCCCTAATCTTCGGTTCCGTTCAGAAGTTTGTATCAAGATAAGAGCTCAAGTTAAATGAAGATAAATACAAAGATAAGAATATCCGTTTATATAGTACAATTAGGCTAGTCAAATCATGTTACCTAAAGTTGCACTGGCGCATGTACTGTTTAGAAAGAGAACAGTCAACTTAGGCCAGACTAGTGTGACTTTGTACTATTAGCCTTAGAGTAGTACAAAATGAACTGGTCTGTAGTTCATTTTATCCTTAGGTCTTTGTCTAGTGGGAACTCTCCTTGCACTATAAAAGGAGAGTTCCACCAACACTTATCTTCATGGTTTAAAGAACTCATCTATAACTCTATTCATATGAAATACAAACCTTCCATTCCATCATATTCTTGTTCTTAATATTTCTTCAATGTCCTTCTTTTTCAATATTTAATTCTTGCCCTTTGATCTTTAAGTCTTATATATTCCGCACCTTAACTTGTTTGTATCTATTATTGTTAAACATCAATCTTAAGTATTTCTCAAGTTCACAAAATTGTCCTTTCATTCCGCAACTTTACTTTCAACATAATCCATCCAGGGACCTTCCAAACAGTCCCTAAGTTCATAAAAATCCTAACTTTAACATTCTAACAACATCACACCAATTCAAGAACAAAATCTAAGTCTAAAATGGTGCAAACTAATTAAAATCAACAAAGAGAGTTTGGCTTACTCTCCAACCCATCCCAAAGGTTCTAAATCATGGCGTTAAGGCATAAAGTTCCTGACTTTATCCTTTACAAACATGGACAAACACCAAAAGGGACCATTACATTAAATCAATCCATAAGAACATACTTAAATAATAAGAAAAACCATAGAAATGCATAAAGGTGAGAACTTGACTCACAATAGAAAATGTGGATCTTCGAAGCTTCACTCAAGAAAAACAGCTTGTAGCATCACCACCTTCCTTCTAACATCAACAAGGCTAAAAAAATCCATCCAAACACACCAAAAATGCCAAAAACCCAACCAAGATGATCTAGAGAGAGAAATGGATGACTTGGGGGCTAAAGGACTCAAATGGCGGCTGCCCTAGGGTTCCATACCCTTATATGTGGCCCAAGCATAAAAATCTAGGGTTTTGGCCCAAAAGCAGACATTAGCGCTGCTAACCCTAAGGTTAGCATCGCTAATAATGATCGTGCAAACCCACTTCCAGACCCTGCAAACATAGCGTTGAAGTAATGTCAGCGGCGCTGATATTAACATTAGCGGCGTTAATGTCAGAATTTCCCAAAATCTCATATTTTGCTTTCTTTTTCGTGTTGAACTTGAGCATTTCGGGATTAGGGTCTTACACATACCTTCCATCTGACTACTCATATATATATATATATATATATATATATATATATATATATATATATATATATATATATATATATATATATATATATATATATATATATATATATATAGAGAGAGAGAGAGAGAGAGAGAGAGAGAGAGATAGTATTAAATACAAATTCTAATTATTGGGTGATTGTAAGACCAATCTTAGACCGTTAGATTGCAAAAATGAGTGGCTATGATCAAGGTGACATTTCTGTAAATAAAAAGAAACAATAAATCTGTTTCCTACAAAAACTGTCGTTCAAGGGTATAAAAGTAAATTTGGATTGCCTATAATTAATGAATTGATTATGTTTAAAACTAAAAAAATACTACGATCACAGACATGATCATGTATTCAGTTAAAAAAAAACATTACAAAAATACACATTAAAACATAGTCCGTATGTGCGATCAGTATTCTCGTAACATATTTTTTTCGTATTCTCAAAGAATATGTTTTGGGTGAGTTAATTGAAGTTATTTTACTTTGAATTCTCAAAGAATATGTAAAATGTGGATAACAGAGAAGGTATATAACATAAAAAGAACTGCTATTTTCAGATAATGCAAACAAGCAAACAAAAAGAACTACTATTCTCAGAGAATGCAAACAAGCAAACCAAAAGAACTGTTATTCTCAGAGAATGCAAACAAGCAAACCAAAAGAACTGCTATTCTCAGATAATGCAAACAGCCAAAAAAAAAAAGATGAGTATTCTCAAAGAATATTCTATTAGAATTCTCATATACGCATTACAAACAAGCAAACAAAAAGAACAACTATTCTCAAAGAATGCAAACAGCAAACAAAAAGAAGATTATTCTCAAAGAATTATTTTTAATAAAAAAAATTGAACTATGCATACATTTTTTATTTCCGACGGTTACATGTTCTTCTCCTTCCTCCTCTGTTTTTCTGTCTCACGATCTCTTTCGATTTCTCGGTTTGTTTCAGCTTTTCGATCTCAGTAATCGTACACACACAGTCAATGTGTGTTCGAGACGTGTTTGTGAAACGCTCCCATTCTTCTGAATTTTCATTCCCATTTTCCATTTTGTACACCAAGGAGACAAAGTCAGGTCTCGATCTTGCTTCCCCCTTCCTAATTTTCATGCTTCTCGTAGTTTGGGCGACGGCTGTGGAAGCGGTCGTAGTGGTGGGGCAAGAACAGGAGGTCGGTGAAGAAGAG
This sequence comes from Cichorium intybus, assembly GCA_023525715.1. Classification (NCBI taxonomy): domain Eukaryota; kingdom Viridiplantae; phylum Streptophyta; class Magnoliopsida; order Asterales; family Asteraceae; genus Cichorium; species Cichorium intybus. Next base: position 115,706,014 of record CM042011.1, on the reverse strand, counting down.
AGCGACGAGAGGAGGAAGAAGAAGAAGATGGCAGCGCTGGATTGAATATGGTGTTTCTTATAAGAAGATAGATAGAGAAAACAGTGAATGAGATAATCTAGGGCTTGATTTCCTAAATTAAAGGAAAAATAAAATATAATTATTAATCATAATGTTTATTTACCATGGTACCCTTTACAAATGATTGGACCAGATTTAGTCCTACAATCACACAATCGTTAGAAAATGTATTTGAACATATATATATATATATATATATATATATATATATATATATATATATATATATATATATATATATATATATATATATATATATATATATATATATATATATATATATATATATATATATATATATATATATATATATATATATATATATATATATATATATATATATATATATATAGAGAGAGAGAGAGAAAGAGAGATGTAGGTTCATATTTGAACAAGTATTGTGTAATCGTATGACCAATTGTGGTTCAATCATTTTTAAAGGGCAATGCGGAAATTAACATATTATTAAATTAATTATATTTTAATTCAATGCACCAATTTAGGAATGTAACTAATTATTCCATATTTATTTGACTGTCTCCCACTTTTTCTCTCTATATCCCTCTCTCTTCTTATTCGTATAACTGCATCTCTCTCTCTCTCTCTCTCTCTCTCTCTTCTTATTCGTATAAGACTAAACACCGGAGGAGACATTCATCGATTGTAGGTTCGTTTGCATATTGAAGCATGTCCCGGTGCAGCCTCCTTCTCCGATGACCGATTGCAAGCTCCAAGCCTCTAAGCCTCCAAAGGTATATCTCTTTATGTAACATGTGGTAGGCTGATATAATTCTCGTTATTCTTTGCCCTCGACTTGCAAGCCTCCAAATGTATATCTCTTTCTATAATTCTCGTTATTGATATAATTTCTTGATTTCCTACATTGGTTTTACTTTTTGATTTAGAGGTTTTTCTTACCTGTTACGATTAAACCCTAGATTGATCAATTGTAGCTTTTTTAGATCTATCTATTCCAATCCGGGAATTTCACTCACAAGTCGTTGACTATTGCATAAGTGGAACATGGGGCTTGGATGAGTTGGGCACAAACAACTGAAGGCTAAACAGCCCATGCGAGAATTCAAAAGGGAAGCCATCGACCCTCCTTCAAAACCCATGCAACTATTAGTTATTTGCAAAACAAGTCCCCCATCTATGTTGTTGGTGCAAGGTGTTAGTAATTGAAAATGGTGTAATCTATTTTCTTTTTCATTCTTATAGAATTTACTCGTATAAGATTTGAGAATGATGTAATTTGGTTTTATTCCTTTAAGAATGTCAATTCTTTGAAAATGTTTAATTTCGTTTTCATTCTAATAGAATATCCTTGTATCATATTTGAGATGAATGCAATTCGGTTTTATTCTTTCAGAATGTCTACAGTTTAAAATTTCTACTCTTTATGAATGATTATTCTTTGATGTGTTTTTTACTTTCTTTTAAGAATGTTGGTTATGTACTTACAATTTATGTATTATTTTTCAAGAATGAACATGATTTTAATTGAAGTGGAATTGTGATTTCTTATTCTTCAAGAACTTCGTTTACTTTTTCAAAAATATCATTATCATTCTTTAAATATATTAGTATCATTCTTCAAGAATATAAGTTACATACTTTGTAATGTATGTTGTATTCTTCAAGAATGATAATGATAAGTATTTAAGATAAATTGATGTGAAATATTAATTTTCAAAAATTTTAATTTTGTAGTTTTAAAATTTGATTTGAAATGTATATCCCTTAAAATCCAAATTTTCCATATTTCGCGGTAGACAAATTGTCTAATTTACCTTTATGCTTGTTTAAAAATAAAAAGAATTATTTATTTTTTAATTAATTACCATTACGCCATCCTCGATCTTAACCATTGATTATTTGATCCTATATATATATATATATATATATATATATATATATATATATATATATATATATATATATATATATATATATATATATATATATATATGTATATATATATATATATATATATATATATATATATATATATATATATATATGTATATATGTGTGTGTGTGTGTATATATATATATATATATATATATATATATATATATATATATATATATATACACATATATACATATATATATATATATATATATATATATATATATATATATATATATATATATATATATATATATATATATATATATATATATATATATATATATATATATATATATATATATATATATATATATATATATATATATATATATATATATATATATATACACATATATATACATATATATATATATATATATATATATATATATATATATATGTATATATTGTTGGATTAGGTGTCTAAGCCATGACTAATAATTAGTATTTATCCAATTAATAGAAGCAAAGTCCATTTGGGTTGCCCTCATAGTTGGAGGATTGGCAGAAAGTCCGGTAGAGAGAAAGGTTGATTTATTATGTGATTAATAAATCAATAGAAATTAAATAAATAGTTTATTAATATATTTAAGTGTTAATATATTAATTAGAAACTATAATAATTAATTAGAAATTTTTCTGGAATTAATTGGAATTAATTTGGCAGTTAAATTGATTAATTAAAGGTGCAGGGACTAAAACTGTAATTATTCGATAGTTGAGTAAGTGGCAGTGTTAGTGACCATGTGGTGGTCGAAAATATATATATAGATATGTATATTTTCGAAATATATATATATATATTATAGATAAATGGTGTTTGAATGATTAAAATAATAGTTTATCTTAATTTGAATTCAAAAAGGCTTATCTGTAACGATTATCTGATCACCACATGGAGGCTATAAATAGGGAGGCTCACCCTAACCCTAAAGCCACGATTTTTACACTCTTTCTCTCTAGAATTTCGGCCAAGATACCTTCTGCTGGGTGTGACTGCATTTGAGGCAAGAGATCTCTGTTGCTTTGCTTCCAAGATTCACTAAAGGTTAGTTTTTCTTGATCTTTCTTTTTAGTTTATTATTTCTGGCCTACTAGGAATTGTTATATGTTTAATTAGAAGAAAAACTTAGATCTATATAGGTTGCATGTGAACTTAGGAATTTTAGTTCATAGTTGCAGAAAACCTTTCAGTGGTATTAGAGCATTTTGGTTGTTTTTCTTGTTAAATTGCTATAACTGTGTTCCTAGTAATTAGGGTTTATTGTTCCTAAACCCTAATTAGTGCAAATCGACATCTAGGGTTAGGGTTTTGAAAACCCTAGCCCCTCCCTTTTGATTTTGGCGATTTTGTGAATTAGGGTTAGAAGGTATTCTATTTTTGGTAACTTTAAATTGTTTAAAAGATAAACCTTAAAACCTTTAATCCTAAAAATCGAAATTTAAGGGATTAAGATAGGTTTTAGTTAATTTGATTAATTTGATAAAACCTATCTACATTTGAATTAATTTAATTAATTGGTAATTAAAAGATAATTCAAGGATTTAATTTAATTTAGAATTTAATTGTTTTAAATTGGCGAAATTAAATGGATAAAATCCTAAAAATATTTTAAGAGGTTTAAAATATCAAATTTAATTAATTTAATTAATTGGTTAATTAAAAGATAATTAAAATCGATTTTGTGGTTTAATTTAATTTGAAATTTAATAGTTTAAATAGACAATAAATTAAAAGATAAACCAGAAACATATTTTTAAAAGGTTTAAAAATTACATCTTATATATATTATAATTAGGGAGTTATTATTATATGTATAAGATTAAAATGGTTAGTCAAATCATTAGTATGCCTCATTCACGAAGCTGGTCTATAAAGTGGGTATAAGGAGACTGCCTATAAAATGGCGGTCTAATGGGTGAACACTCTCACCCACCGCTCGCCTGATCAGTGGAGGGTCGTTAGCCGAACGGGTTTGATAGGACCGCCTAATCTCATTAAAGGTATAATGTTATTATTCAAAGTACTAGAACCTTTTATATAAAACCCAAATCTAGCTACTTTAGGAAAAATGTGAATTGGTGCTAACCCATGAAATTGCACATTGCACTTTATGAAACATTGGTGGAGCGTGTGTGGTTTACCGGCACGCCAATTGGGGTTCATAAAGAGTTGCAATGGGTTTCTCGGGTGTTGTCATTATTGATGGAGCGTGTGTGGTTTACCGGCACGTCAATTTGAGATGACAACTGACCCCGAGAGTACCAAGCTTATTTGCATGGTTATTCACTCCCGGTTTGTGATCCTCGGTATCCCAGTCACAAACAGTGGGGCACATCCGAGATTAAAACATGCTATTGAACAGTTCAATAAATCTCAATGAATCTAGGAATTCCATTTTAATAAGATTATCTTTCCGCGGTGGAATTGGCTGAATCGTCATTCGCCTACCTTATAAAATTTACAATATTGATTACGGCATCCCTCTTCGAGATTGTAAATTGTTATTGTAGGATCCTAGCCTTATAATTGTTATTGGGTCATTATAAGGATTATTATATACGTCTAATTAAAACTATCTTCTTTTATAGATGTCTTCTGCCGAACAATCCGCTCCCCACTCTAACTCAAATGTTACCTCAATCTTGTCATTATGCTCCAAAGTCACGTTGGACGGTACCAACTATAATGACTGGATCCGTAACATCAAGATGGCTCTGAGGTTTGAACATAAAGAGTATGTTCTAGAAACCGAGCTGGTTGAAATTGACCATGATAATGCTACTCCCGAAGAAATCACTCAATACGCAAAACATACTGATGATGCAACCAAAGTGGCTTGCATCATGATAGCTACAATGAACCCAGAGTTGCAAAGAATATATGAAGACTACTGGCCCTATGAAATGCACAAAGAGCTGGCGGAAAAGTTCCGCAAGCAGGAGCGCATTGAGAGGCGCGAGGTAGTCAAAGCTTTCACTAATGCAAAGCCTAGAGATGGAGAGTCCATTTGCAACCACGTGCAGAGAATGCAAGGGTACGTGGAAAGGCTCCGGAAGCTTGAGATGCCGGTTCACGAGGATTTGGCTGTAGACATAGTGCTGAATTCTCTGCCTAGTTCATATGACCAGTTCACACTGGCGTATCATCTGAACAACTCCCAGGCCACTTTGGCCAAACTGCATCGCATGCTCCGCACCGCCGAGGACGGAATGAAGGGTAAGAGTATACCCGCTGCTAATCAAGCCGTCCTGGCAATTGCTGGTGGAAAAGGGAAGAAGAGAAAGGGCCCTCCTAAACAGAATTGGAGGGAAAAGGTGCATGTTGGATCGTCCAGCAGCGGCTCCAAACCCAAGACTTCTGGCATTCCTCATAATGCCAATCCCAAGGAGGCAGAGTGCTTCTATTGCAAGGAACGGGGCCATTGGAAGAGAAGCTGCCCTACATACCTGCAAGACTTGAAGGATGGCAAAGTCAAGCCAACTTCAGCAGGTATTTACACTATCTTTAAAAACTCACCATCTTCCAATTCTTGGGTCCTTGATACAGGATGTGGTTTTCACATTTGTTCTGATTTGCAGGGCCTAAGGGAAAGCAGGGAGGTGGAGCACGGTAGACTCAACCTGATCATGGGGAATAGGAGATCGTCGCCTGTGACCAAGATCGGGACTTATAGTTTAGTGCTCAGTAGTGGTGTTTGTTTAGAACTTATTAATTGTTGCTATTCGCCAGAAATGGAAAGGAATATTATTTCATTTCATGCATTGTTTAGACAAGGATTACAGTTCTCGTTTGATAATAGTAATGGTTCCATTTCTGTTTTTCAAAATGGTATTTCTGTATTTACTGCTTTACCTTGTGATGGTGTGTATGAAACTGTGCAATGTGTAGACAATTTAGGTCATAGTGTAAACTTTATTGATTCTTCTAGTGGTGTAGAAAAGGCGTGCTTGTGGCACTGTCGTCTTGGGCACATTAACAAGAAACGCATCGCCCAACTCCAAAAGGATGGAGTGTTGGAATCATTCGACCTCAAATCGGATGATGTATGCGAGTCTTGTATTTTGGGCAAGATGACTAAATCACCATTCAAAGGGTCCTTTGAAAGAGGTGAAGGTCTTTTGGACATCATACACACAGATGTGTGTGGTCCCTTTAGATCTACCACAAAAGACGGCACGCGGTTCTACGTGACCTTCACTGACGATTTTAGTAGATACGGGTATATCTACTTAATCAAACATAAGTCAGACACCTTTGAAAAGTTCAAAGAGTTCAAAAATGAAGTTGAGAATCAATTGGGCAGGAAGATAAAGATGCTCAGGTCCGACAGAGGCGGAGAGTATCTTAGTATCGAGTTCCTAGACTATCTAAAGGAATGTGGAATAGTTTCACAGTTATCGCCTCCTCGAACACCACAGTTGAACGGTGTTGCCGAGAGACGTAACCGAACCTTGTTAGACATGGTTCGTTCCATGATGAGTCGAGCTTCACTTCCCATTCACTTTTGGGGGTATGCCTTAGAGACTGCCGCCCACATCCTTAATCTTGTCCCTACTAAGAAGGTTGCTAAGACACCTCATGAGATGTGGACGGGGAAAGTTCCCTCATTAGCACATATCAAAGTCTGGGGTTGTGAGGCTTTCGTTAGACGAGAGACTCACGATAAACTCGCAGAGAGAAGCGAGAAATGTTTTTTCATTGGATATCCCAAACAGTCATTTGGATACCTGTTCTATAGACCAAGCGAGGACGTGGTCTTTGTAGCGAGACGGGGATTCTTTCGAGAGAGAGAACTCATATTCAAAAAGGACAGTGGGAGTACCATTGACCTTGAAGAAATTCAAGAGTTACCCGACAATGCAACCTTAGGAGAAACTAGCAACCAACAAGAGGAAGAAGTTCCTGTTGGTCCGACTGATATATCCTTACCTCTTAGGCGTTCCAGTAGAGTTAGCATACCACCCGAGTTTTATGGATTCCATATAACTACGGATGGAGATACGTTTGTCAGTGATAGGACACTGATAAATTTGGATGAACCTGCTAACTACCGGGAAGCGGTGGCGGGCCCTGAGTCTGCCAAGTGGAAAGAGGCAATGGACAGCGAGATCAAGTCCATGTATGACAATCAAGTTTGGAACTTGGTTGACAATGTACCGGGTCGAAAGACAGTCGGGTGCAAATGGATCTTCAAGAAGAAGACCGACATGGACGGAAAGGTACACACTTTCAAAGCAAGACTGGTTGCGAAGGGCTTTACTCAAACCCCAGGGATTGACTATGATGAGACCTTCTCACCAGTGGCTAAGATAAAGTCAATTAGGATTATGCTGGCCATAGCTGCATTTCATGATTATGAAATTTGGCAGATGGACGTCAAAACTGCTTTCCTTAATGGAAAGTTGACTGAGGATGTTTACATGAATCAGCCAGAGGGTTTTGTTGATGCAAAGTATCCTGACAAAGTGTGTAAGCTTGAGAAATCCATCTATGGATTAAAACAAGCTTCTCGCAGCTGGAATCTTTGTTTCCACGAGAAAGTCAAAGAATTTGGTTTCTCTAGGAGCGAGGATGAGTCTTGCGTATATGTCAAAGCTAGTGGGAGTATAGTCACCTTCCTGGTGCTGTATGTAGATGACATACTGCTCATGGGAAACGACGTCCCGACTTTGCAAGATGTCAAGTCTTGGCTCGGGAAGTGTTTTGCCATGAAAGACCTAGGAGAGGCAGCCTATATTCTCGGGATAAGAATATTAAGAGATAGGAAGAAAAGACTAATTGGACTTAGTCAGAGTACATACTTGGACAAGGTACTGAAAAGATTTAGTATGGAAAATTCCAAGAAGGGAGAGCTACCAATGCAAAGTAATGCTAAGCTGAGTAAGACTCAGAGTCCAAGTACAGACGAGGAAATTGCGGACATGAGTCGGGTACCTTATGCTTCGGCTGTGGGGTCGATCATGTATGCCATGACGTGTACTCGTCCCGACGTGGCCTTTGCCTTGAGCATGGTCAGTCGATACCAGGGGAACCCTGGTAGGGCACATTGGACAGCGGTCAAAAACATACTCAAGTATCTGCGCAAGACGAAGAACTTTGTCTTAGTCCTTGGTGGCAGTGATACCTTGAGAGTTGATGGGTATACTGATGCCAGCTTTCAGACAGATAGAGACAATGGTCGGTCTCAGTCAGGCTGGGTATTCTTGTTGAACGGGGGAGCAGTGACTTGGAAAAGTTCCAAGCAAGAGACGGTGGCTGATTCAACGTGCGAATCAGAGTACATCGCAGCGAGTGAAGCGGCAAAAGAAGCGGCTTGGCTGAAGAACTTCATCGGTGACCTTGGAGTAGTCCCGAGTATTCAGGAGCCTGTGGAACTTTTCTGCGATAATGAAGGAGCGGTTGCTTTGACGAAGGAACCGAGAGATCATGGAAAGTCCAGACACATCGACAGAAAGTACCACTACATAAGACATAAGGTAGAAGAAGGTCACATCGTAGTGAAGAGGGTATCATCAGAAGATAATCCTGCAGATCCATTGACAAAGGCTCTGAGTAGGATTAAGCACTATCAGCATGCACGACGCATAGGATTAACAGATGATATTAGTTTTTGTAATTAGATAGGATTTTGAAACTTATTACAATATAAATGTAATTGACTTTGGTGAATTAATAATATAGTTTTGTTGATGAGTATTTGATACTGCCTTTTGTCGATTGTTTATTATTGTGTTTCATTTTGCATGTTTACTTCCTAAATAATATTGTATTATTTAAATATCCACAGTCGCTCATGCTTCTTAGGGAGTAAGTATGAATGAAGACTGTCATGAATTGTTTTGTAGATTGTCTAATGAGTTAGACATAGCAATAAGATTGCTACAATATTCATGAGTACTTAGAAAATAGGGATTTGAGTATTGGATAAACCCACGCTCAACTGATTGCTTCATGGATTTCATCATAAGCAATGTTGAGACGATAACATCTTTTGATCTTTAAGTAGAGACATATAAGTTATGTTTTACCAAGCGGTTGTTCATTGACAATGCGAAAACGCATCGGTAACACGGTGTTATAAAACGTGTTGTTGTGAATGATTTGACTAGTAAAAGACATAAGTATATGAGTCAAAACTTATTCGTCCCTTGACCCTGTCGGGAAAACAGATATCTGTAGGCCTCTCGATGATTTTGAAGTTGACTAAAGGGTTGGCCAACCAGGACTAAATTGACATGGTCAATTGGTAGTCTTAAAGTCATATGCAAATCAGAAATCGGGAAACAGAGAATCAGACAAGGATTGATCTTAATCCATGTCCTGAGTCTGAAAAATATCTTGTTGGACGGAGGATCATCTGATCACTTATCATTGGACAGAACTGACTAGGTCAGAGTTCGACATCAGTTTCTAGGAAGCTACAGTTGCTAATTAATTAGAGGGTAAATTGGTAATTTTAGTCATAGACTTATCCAAGTGGGAGACTGTTGGATTAGGTGTCTAAGCCATGACTAATAATTAGTATTTATCTAATTAATAGAAGCAAAGTCCATTTGGGTTGCCCTCATAGTTGGAGGATTGGCAGAAAGTCCGGTAGAGAGAAAGGTTGATTTATTATGTGATTAATAAATCAATAGAAATTAAATAAATAGTTTATTAATATATTTAAGTGTTAATATATTAATTAGAAACTATAATAATTAATTAGAAATTTTTCTGGAATTAATTGGAATTAATTTGGCAGTTAAATTGATTAATTAAAGGTGCAGGGACTAAAACTGTAATTATTCGATAGTTGAGTAAGTGGCGGTGTTAGTGACCATGTGGTGGTCGAAAAAATATATATAGATATGTATATTTTCGAAATATATATATATATATATATATATTATAGATAAATGGTGTTTGAATGATTAAAATAATAGTTTATCTTAATTTGAATTCAAAAAGGCTTATCTGTAACGATTATCTGATCACTACATGGAGGCTATAAATAGGGAGGCTCACCCTAACCCTAAAGCCACGAGATCTCTGTTGCTTTGCTTCCAAGATTCACTAAAGGTTAGTTTTTCTTGATCTTTCTTTTTAGTTTATTATTTCTGGCCTACTAGGAATTGTTATATGTTTAATTAGAAGAAAAACTTAGATCTATATAGGTTGCATGTGAACTTAGGAATTTTAGTTCATAGTTGCAGAAAACCTTTCATATATATATATATATATATATATATATATATATATATATATATATATATATATATATATATATATATATATATATATATATATATATATATATATATATATATATATATATATATATATATATATATATATAATATATATATATATATATGTATATATATATGTATATATACATATATATATATATATATATATATATATATATATATATATATATATATATATATGTATATATGTGTATATATAATATATATATATATATATATATATATATATATATATATATATATATATATATACACATATATACATATATATATATATATATATATATATATATATATATATATATATATATATATA